>CM076574.1:1000084591-1000529591 GCA_034641835.2 Pinus albicaulis
TGAACTTGGGCTTTATAAAAGAGATTGTCCTAAATCTGAAAAGGACAAGAAAAGCGAAATAGGGAAAGGCCCATGTCTCGAAATGAAGTAGAACTTGATGCAAAGAAATGTAAGAAAGAAGAAGTGAGGGATCTCTACTATGATTGAGATCATCTTCTCCTTTAAGTTGGTTGTAAAATAGTATGATAGCAAGCAATGTATATTAATAGCATCATGATAGAAGCATGGTAGGAGCTCTTGGTAAAACAGCTCCTGGAAAACCTCTCTGTTAACAATATTGATGGAAGGAAGTCATCAAGATCAAGGGTCATCATGGAAACAGTGCTGAAATTTTCAAATGGAATTCTGTGTGAATTCATGATTAGAAAAATAAAGGTAATGGTTTCATCAAGAATTATGTGCTACAAAATTCTGGGATATGATGACATATTTATGAAGGAGGTCAACGGAATGAAGCTATGCATTCTAGTGAAATTACTACAGGATGACTCAAAGGAAAAAGGTATGAGTTATATATGTTTATATGCTAATACTATATGCTATGAAGTCATGTAATAAGGTTGCAGGTAATGGAACTCTATATTGATAAGTATTATGTATCAAGGAGGATCTCTCGATGCATTGTCATATGAAATCAACATAATATTTCCTCATTCGGAATATGATGTGGTTGTATATGAAAAAGGAACTGTATATTAGAAGTTCATGGAAATGAAGATGTGCATAAAGGAAGAGATCATGAAGTGCAACCATGGAAATGGAAAGTTATCATCTGGAAGCGAAGAATATGTGACTAGAATAAGTCCTGGTAGGATATGTAGACTTTGATAGAAGTCAGGTAAAGAAGATGGCCCTTGAAAAAAGATATCATTAGGAAATGTGTAAATCTGAATAAAGGATTCTAATTCGTACAGGAAGATATCATGGTGAAATATCATCATTGAGGTAAATTTTATTTTAAAAGTTCATCTATATGTTTATCTAGATCATTTTATGTAGGGCTGTCAATCTTGGCAGATGATTCAAAGGAAATCAGCATGACATAAAGGTGGACAAGATGAGAAACACTCATGAATCACTTTTTGATTTTTGACATGACTTGTGACTGAAAGTGATGGATGATTTGTGCCCTATCAAGCCAAAGGTTGAATATTCCTCAGTATTTAAATCCATGACATTAATGGGAGGAGTTATCCATGAGTATTTGGGTGTCTCACCATTGTTGCTCTAGGTCCCTACTTGAGAGAGAGTTTGGTGGTAAGTTTCTTACTTGGAAGAAACTTGAAGTATGTCCTTCTTGAGTTAAGAGGGAGTGATGTATATGATTCTCTTATACATTTTTCATGCACTAGACCAAGACTAACAACCATAAGTCTGAGTGAAGGTCGTGTGGAGAGAATGGATAGACAAGCATTATGTTCTTCCCCTGAGAGGGAGACGGAATGGAGGGTGGGTAATAATATCGCACATTTGATACTCTTTGATAATGTGATAGGGCATTCAAGATAAGAGTATGTAGGGATAGATATTAGCTACCCAAGTGAAGAATAGTCCAAAGAAGGGCATACTCCTGGAACACCTAGTTGGAGTATGTACCTTGGAGAGACAATGACTATGGTGTCTATAATTCACATTTCTCGCTATTATTGTAACCCATTTTCTCGTTGAGATATGGGGTTTTTAGTCAAGGCCTTGCACTAGGACAATGATGGTTGATATGATGATATACATATGGAATTACTAGTCCAATTTTGCTTATGATATTCTTCAGTTTGAAAGTGAATATGTACCTATATGAATACCTCCCTAGTTAAGAAGGACTGTTGAAAAGTGTAACTAGGATCGGTATTCATATTGACTATGTAATTATGTATTTATGAAACCAAGAAGAGAAACATAATAAAATTCAATTTGTCATACTTTCTTCATAGGTTTCATGAGAAAGAATTTTATTATAGGTTAATACACTTAGATAATGCACAAAAGTGTGCATACTTGGTAAGTCTATCAACTACCACCATGATGACATTCTTTCCTTCGAACTTAGGTAAACCTGTGATAAAATCCATTGAAATCTCCTCCCAACGTTGACTTGGAATGGATAAAGGTTGTAGAAGTCTCGGTGTCTTAATTGTCTCCACTTTATTCTGCTGGCAAACCAAACATTCCGCCACAAAATTTTGAATATCAGATTTAAGGCCATCCCAAAAAAAATCTTTCTTCACCCTGTGGTAAGTTTTTAAAAATCTTGAGTGTCCTCCTAAAGGAGATGTGTGCAATTCCAGAAGAATCTTTTGTTTTAGTTGGGAATTATTACAAAGATATAATCGATCTTTGTACCATAAGGAATCATTTTTCCAACTAAATGTATCAGATGTACTAGGATTTTGCTGCAACTTTTGAATGAGTGTCCATACATCTTTGTCCTTCTTCCATTCATCTCTTGCTTCAGTTATCCAATCTGGTTGGATAATAGAAATGGCACAAAGCAATGCTTCCACCTCTTCATTCTTTCTTGAGAGTGCATCTACAAAAACATTAAGCTTTCCTTTTTTGTAGATTATTTCAAAGTCATAACCCAACATCTTTGTGACCCATTTTTGCTGCTCTTCTGAAGATAGTCGTTGTTCCAAAAAGTGTTTAAGACTATCATGATCAGTTTTTACCTTGAAGTGTCTTCCCATTAGGTAAGTTCGCCATTTCTTTAGTGCATGCGGTATTGCTAACATTTCCTTCTCATAAATAGGTTTTTGTAAATACTTTCCTTTGATTGGACGACTTTCAAAAGCAATGGGTCTTCCTTCCTGCATTAAAACAACACCAATTCCATTTCCTGAGGCATCACATTCCATGATAAAGGTTTTTGTGAAGTCTGGCGTAGCTAAGACCGGTGCTAGACACATTGCCTCTTTAAGATGTTCAAAGGCCTTAGTTGCTTCAGGAGTCCATGAAAATGCATCTTTCTTCAATAATGTTGTTAGAGGTGCTGCTATTCTCCCATAATTCTTAACAAAATTTCGATAATACCATGTTAACCCGAGAAATCCTCGCAACTGCTTTATGGTTGTGGGGACTTTCCATTCCTTAATGGCTTTAATTTTGTTAGGGTCTACTTTAACACCCCCGTGAGATACAATATGACCCAGATATTCCATCTCTTGTACTCCAAAGAAACATTTGGATATTTTTGCATATAGTTGTTTCTCCTGCAATAGTTTGAGCACCCTGTCAACATGTTCAACATGATCCTTCCAAGACCTGCTGTAGATTAGTATATCATCAAAAAATACTAGCACAAATTTTCTAAGGAAGGGTTTGAAAATGGAATTCATCAACCCTTGAAAATGTAGAAGGTGCATTGGTAAGGCCAAAAGGCATGACCAAAAATTCATAATGACCCTCATGAGTTCGAAATGCTGTTTTTGGAATATCTTCAGTCTTCATTCTAATTTGATGATATCCTGAACGAAGATCCAACTTGGTAAAATAAATTGCTCCATGTAATTCATCCTATAATTCATCAATCATAGGAATGGGAAATTTATCTTTAATGGTGAGCTTATTGAGCTCCCTATAATCCGGACACATTCGCCATGATCCATCCTTCTTGTGTACCAATACTACAGGAGCAGAGAAAGAACTTTGACTAGGTTGAATTATACCCGCCTCTAACATTTCTGCAATCATACGTTCAATTTCGCTCTTTTGGACGTAAGGATGTCTATAAGGCCTGATGTTTGGAGGAACACTTCCTGGAATCAAATGAATAGCATGATCATGATCACGAATAGGTGGGAGTCCTTTGGGAGTTTCGAACACCTTGGAATGATTGTCCAAGACTTGTTGGAGATCTGCAGAAATAGATGATTTTAATGTCGGAACTTCTAGTGAGCATAATTGTGCAATTACGCCTCGTTGTTCTTTCTTTAGAAGCTTTGTCATGACATTAGAGCTTATTATCCTTCCCGGCTTCCCTTCAATACCCCGTAATTCGACTTCCTTTCCTTCTGAAAAAAAATTCAAGAAAAGTTCTTGAAAATTAAAAACTACCGTCCCCAAAGATTGTAACCATTGTACTCCTAGTACAACATCAGCACCTCCCATAGGAATGGAAAGCATTGGACTAGTCAACACATATTCCCCCATGGTTAGCTTGATATTGTGGCATTTTCCAGAGCAATTTATAGTTCCTCCATTTGCAACCATCACTTGACATTCTGGTGCTGGGTATAGGAAACAATTTAATTCCTTGGCTACCTTACAATGAATAAATTATGGGTGCTACCTGAATCAATCAACACTATTACCTTTTTCTTCTTGATTTGTCCTTTTATCTTGAGAGTTTGAGGAGTGGTAATTCCTGCCAGTGCATTACACGATATGGTCGGATTCATTTCTTCCTCTTCTAGGGCTGGTTCCTGGTGTATATCCTCTTCTTGTTCATTTTCTTCTTCCTCTTCACATCCTATGTAAAATAATTTCTTCTTAGCACAGTTATGACCTTTAGTGTATTTTCTATCACAACTGTAGCAAATCCCTTTTGCTCTTTTTTCTTCCAATTGTTGTGGTGTCAACCTTGTAGGTTGTGGAAATCTAGGCATAGCAACACTTCCTTCTTTATAGAATTGAGTGGTAGGCTTCCTTGTCACCATTATTTTACATTCAACTTTTCTTGCCAACCTGAATTCCTTCTCTAATGAATCTGGTTACAAAACGCGAACTTCATATTGGATATTATCCTTTAAAGTTCCTATGAAGAGATCGATCCTGTGTTCCTCTGAAATATCAGTTACCCTTATATTAAATTTTTGGAATTCCTCAATGTGCTGCCCCACTAAACCCTTTTGTTTGAGATTTATCAATTGGCTAAAGAAGGTGTTGCTCTTTTTATCCTCATAATGTGCTATCATTTCCTCCGTAAAAATTGACCAAGTGACAATTTTTTTATGCGAGCAAAGCCATCGATACCATACAAATGTATTTTGTTCTAAATGTAAAGTTGCAATGCGTACCTTTTGTGTGTTTTGCACATTATGGAGATCAAAATATTGCTCCATCTGTAGTATCCATGTTATAGGATCCTTTCCATCAAACTTCCTCATATCCATTTTTGGAATATGGTGGCTCTTCCCGCCAACATTAGAGTTTACAAAATCACGATTAACATTAATTTTTTTCTCATCATGAGGTTCTTCTACTATCTTTTCACCATTAGGAAACATTTCTTGTATCAACTTTGTCAAACCTTCGATGTCTGTTTTTAGATCATTCCTCATGTTTTCCATGTTGTATTTCATGACATCCATCTTAGGTTCCATGCCATCCATCTTAGCTTCCACGCCAGCTTCCATTCCATCCATCTTAGCTTGCACGCCATCCATATTAGCTTCCACCCCTTTCTTCAAAACTTCCATTTCATTTTTTGTTGCTCTTTGCGAGATTGAAATTTGTTGCACTTGCTCTTGTAATTTTGATAGATCATGTTGCAATTCTTCATCTTCATGAGTCATAGTAGATCCTTCTGAAGGCTTAATGGGTGTTTAATTATTCTTACGGGACATATTTTAGAACCCAATACTGATATCTATTCTACAATATGCCCTTGGAATCAATTCAAATTAATTCTTCAAACAAGACTTATGCAATTCGGAAAAAAATACACACCTTTTTCTTGCTTTTGAGGAGCTCGATATTGAAATTGGATTATATTTGTGATTGTAGCACTTAAATATCTAAAATTTAGCAATGAAATACCCCTCTAAATTATCTTTTGAATGTGACAGGTCTGACCTGATTTGGATTCTCCAAGACAAAGTTGTGTCCAATCTCCCACAATGACCTAATTATGGATTGGTTCAGTAGAGAGAAATTGTACAAATTGCCACGTGTCACTGTTTCATATTTTGTCTCTAAAATTGATAGCCAAGAAACTAGAGTCTGTGTACTTGTGACCAATTTTTACGGCACTCCAATCTGATGCCCAGAGAGAGAGTTATTGAAGTTTTCCCATGATCACCTCTTTGAGATGAAATTCAGGAGCCTAAAAAAGTACTACCTTCCACAGATCATATCTCCAAAAATATTGCGAACCAAGCTCTGAAATGTTTTGAAAAATTTCCTCAGGATTTCAGCTTTGCACCATATGAATTTTAGACTCTGAACCTTCATACAAAAAACTTTATAGCGAACATTCCACGATGACCTATTTAGGAGCCTGAAAAAATACCTAACTTCCATAGATGATATCTCCAAAAATATTACGAAACAAGCTCTGAAATTTTTGAAAAGCTTCCTCGAGTTTCGACGCACCTAAAAATTTCAGCTTCTGAACCTTCGTATAAAAATAGTTATAGCGAAAATTCCACGATGACCTGTTTGGAGCAGCGAAACCCTAGAATCCAAAGCTCTGATACCAAATGTTGTGTAACCAGCTCCAAAAAGAGAAGAAAAGAGATATCAACGCCTTAGAAATGAGCCAATTCGAGGGGGCAACCTCCAATACATTACATAAATGAACAATTCTTGGATGATACAATTTACAAAATCTATTTTCTATATATAGGAGTCCATGGGGCCATAATGTAATCCTAGTGGGCCACAATGTAATCCTAGCCGACCTAACAATAATAATTTAAGGGCACAATAATAACAAAATGGGGGTTACAAGGGTACAATAATAACAATAAGGGGGTTACACTAACAACAATAAGGGACTATACTAGTCATATAGGGACCTAACAGTGGTCACTTTTTGGCCTTACTAAGTCTCTTTTTCTTTCATTTTAATTATATTATGCTCTTATGATGCTAGTGTATGTGGTGATTGAGGCTTAACATACTTCGAGTACCTAACATAAGTTAAATGCAGGAAAATTACGAAGAGAATGATTTTTTCAGGATATTTTTCCATAAAGACTTAGAGTACACAACAAGGAGTGATTCTAGGGGGTTCTTCGAAAGGCAACCAAGGGATACTGTTGATTCCCTCAAATAACTCAAAATCAAATTCAACAGATCAAGCTCAAGATGAGTGGACTCAACCCATACTTCATTTGCAGTCAAGTGGACTCATCACCTATTTTCTAGGGAGCTGTTGGTAGCCACCATCTTAATCTAAATAGAGATGAGCAAGAGCTCATTAGGATTCAAAATTTGGAGAAATATATTTCGCTCTTTAATCTTGTGATCACTTTTCAAGACTTCTATATTGATGTAATCAGACTATCTTTCGAAATCAAATTATTATTCAGACTTTGCCTTACTGATCTAGTTTCAGATAGCTAGGCTTATGGGTTAGTGCTCAATCCATGTGCCTAAGCCTGTCATTTATAATGATTATTTACTTTGATGTCATTTAGATTGTTTTTCTCATGAATATTTAACTATTTATTTTTGTATTTTCATTTTTTTTTTTCGATATGTCTTTTGTTGTAGTTTTAGTTTCCTTACATCTTCGTAGAATAGGTTATAACGTCAGAAAGTTATGACTCCAGCCTCACCCTCCCACCTCTCTCAATAGAGATTGAGGAGGGTATAACTTCCCCAAAGAACAAAAATGGTTCGTAGTTTAAGATTTATTGGAATGGATGAGATTAGTTGCTATGATTCCATGGATATGCTTAGAATGTTGTGTTAGCTCTCTTTTTGTAGATTACAATATATTTTCTTTACAAGTTCAAGTCTTATTTTCCATTTTCATTGTCATGAATTTCTCCATTTCTATTGCATGAATAGGAATTTTTCTTGCAGGTACAGGTATCACATCCAAGGACAACTTCACTAGCACCTTCAGCTTCATCTCTCACCCTTCATCAGCACTCTATTCATCAAAATCACCATCAACCTTGTTTTCAAATTTTTCATGCCGACACCATGAGAAAACCCTATGGGTGAAAGACAAGCCTCCCAAGGGATTCAGAGCTTGGCCAAGGGGTGGGACACCTTCCACTCATCCTATTCCACCTTCATTCCACCTTCCCAACCCCTTTTCCACCTATTTTTGGCCTTTGATTTCCCTCATACTATTTCATGTATAAATTCATGAGTTTCCTGTAGCACTACATGAAACTTGTATCAACACTTGAAATAGCACCTATGGGTCCCTCATTAAGCACATAAACCACCATCACCATCCTATAGACATATAAAAATAACTCATACACCTATAGCCTTGCCTCCATGTGTTCAATCCTTACATGATCCACCTTAACACTTTCTTCTCCTAACTGCAAAACAACACATTTTCAAGAATATTTAGGTCGTGAGAATTTGCATGATTAAAAGAATGATATATAGAGCATAGGTAAAGTAGATTTTGTTTATCCATTTGGCTAGAGAAGTGTGATTATATTAGTTTCCTTTATGCCATTTCAATTCAACAATTTACTTCATGCAAGATGCCTATGTTGCTTTCCAATTATTATCATAGTATAATAAGTATATTTATTTCATTGCAGAATATTTATTTCTACTTGTTTCTTGTCTTATATTTATGTACTTGCTGATAGTGCCATGGATTTGAATCATTTGTATCCATAGGCCTAAATTGAGAAGTGTGGCAGAATTCATCTAGAAACCCTAGAAGTAGCACCCTTTCGTAAAGTTGAGAAGATGATGACATGAGTAGAATGCATCAATTGTGTATATAACACTGTCACCTCCAAGTTTGTATGAAACCCAGGTTGATAAAGTAAAGTAGGCCATCCTATGGGAGTTGCAACATTCTTGGTGCAATACGAGGGTTGACGAGTTGACACCACAATAGTTGGAAGAAAAAAGAGAAAAAATGTTTTTTTTAGTTCTGATAGAAAATACACTAAAGGTCATAAGTGTGCTAATAATTAATTATTTTACATAGATTGGAGGAATAAAAGGAACAAGATACTTCAAGAAAAAAGGATATACACCAGGAAAAAACCCTAGAGAAAGAAGAAATGAATCTGACAATAAATTGTAACGAATTAGCATGGATTACCTCTCCTGAAACTCTCATGATAAATTGACATATCAAGTAGAAAGATGTACCAGTGCTGATTTATTTGGGTAGTCCCAATAATTCTACTAATTGTAATATAGCCAAGGAATTGAATTACTTCCTATACCTAGCACCAGTGTGTTAAGTGATGGTTGCAAATGGAGGAACTATAATTTTCTCTAGAAATTTCCATATTATTAAGATATATATGGGGGAATCCGTATTGAATTGTCCAATGATTTCCATTCCAATACTTGATGCCAATGTTATACTAACAATGTAATGGTTACAATATTTGGGTATGATAGCTTTTAATTTTCAATTAAGGGGTATCACAGGGAAACCAAGAAATATAACCATCTATAATGGAATGAAAAACCTTCTAAGGAAATAGAAACATGGTGTAATTGCACAAAAATGCTCACTAGAAGTTCAAACATTGAAATATTCTATTTATCCATATCTCCAAAATGTCTTGGACAATTAGTACAAGGTATTTGAGACTCCCAAAGGCCTCCCACCTATTCATGATCATGATCATGCTATTCATTTATTCCAGGAAATATTCCTCCAAACATCAGGCCTCACATATATCCCTATTCCCAAAAGAATGAAATTGAACATATGGCTGCATAAATGATAGAGGGTGATTTAGTTCAACCTAGTCAAAGTTATTTCTATGATATAGTGGTATTGGTACGCATGAGGGATGGATCATGGTACATGTGTCTAGATTATAGGGAGCTCAACAAGCTCACTATTAAATATAAGTTTCCCATTCCTTCCATTAATGAGTTATTGGATGAATTATATGGATAAATTTACTTCACCAAGTTGGATCTTCGTCCAAAATATCAAATTAGAGTGAAAATTAAAGGCATTTCTAAAACATCATTTAGAACTCACGAGGGTCATTATCAATTTTTGGTCATGCCTTTTGGCCTTACCAATGCACCTTCAACGTTTAAATTTTTGTTGAATTTCATTTTAAAACCCTTCCTTGGAAAATTTGTGTTAGTATTTTTTTATCATTACTAATCTATAAAAAGTCATGGAAGGATCATGCCGAACATGTTGACATGGTGTTCAAACTATTAGAGGAGAAACAATTATAGGCACAAACCTCCAAATTTTTCTTTGGAGTACATGAGGTGGAATATATGGGTAACATTGTATCAGATGAGGGTGTTAAGGTAGACACTAATGAAATTAAAGCCATTAACTAATGGAAAATCGCCACAACCATATAGGATATGTGAGGCTTTCTTGGGTTGACACGGTATTATCACCATTTTGTTAAGAATTATGGGAGACGAAAAACACCTTTAAAACCATTACTAAATAAAGATGCATTTTCTTGGACTGCAGAAGCAAGTAAGGCTCTTGAAAATCTTAATGATGCAATATGGTAAGAAACAGTACTAGTTATGCCAAAATTCAAAAAAACCTTTATTTTAGAATATGATGCCTTAGGAAATAAAATGGTGTTGTTTTAATCAAAGGAGGAAGACCGATTTCTTTTGAAAGTTGTCCAATTACAGAAAATTATTTACACAAATCTATTTATGAGAAGGAAATGTTGACAATAATACATGCACTAAAGCAATGGAGACCTTATCTAATGTGAAGACACTTAAATATAAAAACAAATCACGATAGTATTAACAATTTTTGCAAAAAATATTATATTTAGAAGAGCAACAAAAATGGGTCCTGAAGATGTTGGTTTACGACTTTTAAATCTTATATTATAATGTAAGCACATTGTTGTTGCAAATTCACTCTCAAGAAAGGATGAGAATGGGGAAAAAATTTTCGTGCCATTTCTATTATCGAACTAGATTGGATAACCAAAGCAAGGTTTGAATAGAAGAATGATGAAGAAGTTTGAACAGTCATTCAAAAATTGTAGGAAGATCCTAGTACATTTGATATATTTAGCTAGAAAAATCATTTATTATGGTAAAAATATTACTTATATATTTGTAAGAAATCCCAAATCAAACGAAATATTCTTTTTGAATTGCACACCTATCCCTTACTACAGAATTTAGGATTTCTAAGAACTTACAACAGGGTCAAGAAGGATTTTTTTTTGGGATGGCCTTAAATCTGATATTCAAAATTTTGTGGTGGAAAGTTTGGTTTTCTAGCAAAATAAAGTTGATTCATTTAATACCCGAGGTATGTTACAACCTTTGTCCATTCCAAGTCAATGTTGGGAGGAGGATTTAACGGATTTTATCAAAGTTTACCCAAATTTAAAAGAAAGAGTGTCATGACGGTGGTATTGATAGACTTACCAAGTATGCATAATGTTGTACATTATCTCATCCTTTTAAAGAAAATACAATTTCTACTACATATATGGAAAAAATACAAGAGCTACAAGGAAACCCAAAGATTATTGTAAGTGACATAGATCCCATTTTCACTGGAAATTTTTGGACATAATTATTTTCTTCTCTTAGTACCCAATTAGCTCATAAATCATCTTATCATCCTCAATATGGCTTGAAAACAAAGATAGTGAACATATTTTTGGAAGGATACATTTGTTTCTTTGTATTAGATAAAAAAATGCAATGGATCAAGTGATAACATTTAGGTGAATGGTGGTAGAAATATTCCTTCCATACTACACCAAAAATGGATGCATTTATGGAAATTTATGGATATCATCCACTATCCATCAAGTCATGTTTAAAATGAAATTTCAAGGTTCAAGAAATGGAATATCACATCGAGATTCAACAACAAGTTGTCTAACTCTTAAACGATAACCTCACTTTGGCACAAAATCCAATGAAACAATAAATAGATGAACATCACAATGAGAGTGTTTTTTATGTTGGAGACTAGATATTTTTATTGGTACAAGCATACAAAAAAATTTCCCTCAAGAAAGATAACGAGGATGATAAATTATCACCAAAGTATTTTGTTCCTTACAAGGTGTTGCAAAATATTGGTACTATGGTATAAAATTTGGATCTTCCTGCATATTTCCCAGTGTACCGTATTTTCAATGTTTCATTCTTAAATAATTTTATAGGTGACAAGATCGGATTCTAAATAATATTTCGAGAACTTGACGCGGAATGAAAAATCATATTGGAACTTGAAGCACTCATGGATAAAATATATCTACAGCTATGAAATTGATAAATTGTAGAGTATCTCATCAACTGGAAAAACTTACACATTGAATATTCCACATGGGTGTTACACAATATTTTTTCACCGTCCCTGCAATCCCCACCCCAAACATTGGAGGACCATTTTAGTGACATATGTGTATTGTCATACCTTCCTAAAAGTGTCACTGGATCCCTTGGCATGTCAAGAACATTTCCTTTGTTGATCACTCCTCAAGGAGGCTCTCAAAAAACATGATTTTGGGTCGGCACTGGTAGGAAGTTATGGCCTCATGCCCATAAAGAAATTAACATTGGGCCTAGCACCCATTGGCACACTGTCTCAGTGGACTGCTCGCGCTAAGCTGTTTTTGGATTTTTTTTTAAATAGAAGCGAAGTTTCCATTCCTAAATACTTCGTGAGCAGAGTCATCATGGTTTTTTCTACTGAATAACAATAGAGTATCCACTATAATAATATCATAGGAAATTGCAAGTTTCTCTCTGTCTAACTGCATAATATGATCAATCAACACTTCTTGCTTCCACAACAAAAAATAATTTCATGACTCTAAATCTGCCATGCAATCCTAATCGATTTATCCTTAATAAAAACTCTAACTAATACACAATATGGTATTATCATTATGTAACCTTCAAGACTAATGAATCTAAGGTCCAACTTGACTATACAAAGGAAAAAAGAGATTAGGAAACATTGCGATTTGTACACATTCAAAAAGATAAAATAACTTCTAACCCTAGCTCCTTTTAGGTGGAGGAACAAAAGGCTAAACTCAGTGTTCCATATGAGAAAATGGATTAAGAATTCTTGTAGCTTGTACACTTCGGAAACGAGAAGGAATGGAGTTGCATTGCCCTCACTTATTCTTGGATAATAGACCTAACATACTATTTAGTTTTCCAAAGGATAAAACATTAGTAAGGATGTCCTTCCAATCAAAAAATAACTAAGGCTTAAATCCTACTAAGAAAAAAATATTACACGACCTTAATGAAAGAATAGAACTACTATAAACCTGTCTTAAGTTCTGCAAGTTATTCCAATATATTTACCAACTATTGCAAAAAATATATGCTCTAGAAATGACCATAACTTGTGATTATTAGTGCCAAGATTTACTATGTTCAAACATACAATATCTACTTGATATCAATTCTGGAATTACTTACAAATAAAAAAAATAGGGCATGTGAGGTAAGTGTGGAAGCATCAAGCATTAATACCCATATTCAAAGCTTAAAAAAAAAACAATTTAAATATCAACATTATCACAAAAACTCTTTCTGTTATTTATCAACAATCAATAGAATGGATATGTATAAATTCATGCATCAAAACATGAGAAAAAAATAAATCCAAAAATAATGACTACTTTTTTTTTTGTAAGCTGAGTAGTACCTGTTTTTTAATTCATTTTCAAAAAGGTTGATTGTTACATGAATTTTTGGTCATCCAACCTGTTACTATTAGATTGACCAAAGTACACAATGTAAGACAAATTTTACCACAGTAAAATTACTTTCACTATGAAAATTAACATAATAATCCATAATTTATTAAGTTGCTTCTGGTCTAAACAGGAAACTCCATGAGGAACAATCGAATAAATCCTTATTTGTTTGGTTTTCATCGAGGGATAATTAATGACGCCAATGTTTAATTAACATTTCTTGTCATATTTAACCCAAAATAGGAAAATGAATTAGATAAATCATTATTTATCCTTTTATTTTCTAAGAATATTTATTTAAAACATTATTTAAATAATATTCCTTGTTAAATTTGATTAAATCATTTATAAATAATTGAATAAAGCACTATTTATTTAATTATTAGTCAACCACATCCTTAAAATATTAAATAAATCATTTATTTATTTATTATTTACAAATAAAGGGATTTGATCAAAGTTAAATTATTTTTCCCTCCAACAAAAATAATAAAATATTCCATAAAAGTACGATCTAAATTTGGTTAATAATATTTTAACTATGCATCAATATCTAGACTAACTCAATTTTTTGTTATAAAGAGAAGGGTTTTTCCATTCATTCACTACCTTTTGTTGTCTAAATATCACTCTAGATCTATACTTTTGGTCTGACTTTGCTCCTCCATCATTGTCATACTTTTCTACTTTTTGCATGTGAGATCCCTATGAGTTCCATTTTTGTTTGATTTTTCTTCACCATTAAGAGAGAGAGATCTTATATTTGAAAGGTTGAGGACATACAACAACCCATCCCATTGAGGGGGATTGGTAACATCTTTCTATGTTCCCTTCGCAGGTGTCATAATACAATTTTTTTTTAAATTATTGTCTTGTTCATTCGATCATGCAAAAACTCTTTCTTATTTCTTGTTGTTTAATATCTTTAACTTCATATATCTGGATTTCTGTAGCATTTATTCTGATCAATAACTATAGATCTAAGAAAATCGACAGGTAAATTTGATTTTAGTGATGTTTTTTATCCACAGCTAAAGTGAGTTTTTTTCGTACCCTTGTGATTAGAATTTACACTAATAACTGGCCACTCCACAAGGATTTATAATTATGACCATTGCCATTTTTCGGATCCCTGCGTGACCATATTCTTCAACCCCTAGGGTATTTCTTCAACTTCTTATTTTTAATTTCTTGATGTTGTTTTCAACCATTAAAATAGAAAAATAGTAAAAATTCTTATTTATGTGTGTTTCTCAGCCTATTTCATAGGTAACAGTTATCAACTGCAACAGAGACGAAATTTTTTTCTGAAATATTCTCCTAAGGTAGCCGAAAGTGTTGGTCACACTTTTTCGCCAGAACTGGTGACCTCAACCTTCACGATGCATAAAACAGCCTGAGACCCCTAACCTCAGCTGAAAATAGGTCAGAACCTATGGCCTGTACATTTTGCGAGAATTTTTCTGTGATTTTTTTGGGTTTTTCTAGGCGAGTGTTTAGGGTCATCTCACCTCCCTCTCCACCTATATTGAACCTATAATTTCTTATTTTTACTCATCGAAGTAGGAACCAAGCCCCCTAGGGCGTCAGTATGCTTCCACCTTCTTATGAGGAGTTTAGTTGAAGCAGGTCTTTTGAGATTTCAGTGTGTTCAACCATTTTTAAAATCTGAACCTATACTTTTAGATTCATTTATATTGGTTATTCATCCATCCAAAACACCTCCTTTCGATTTTGTTTGGTCCTCCTTTAGGGACCCTCTGCTTCCCTACAGGTTGGAGCCTTTCGCCACCTTTTTTGCAGCATTCAGCCGGAAGTGCAGGTCACACTTTTTGGGCCAAAAATTGAGACCTCAACCTTCAATAAGTAGAAAATAGCCTGGAGCCCGCGACCTCAGCTGAAAACAGGCCAGAACCTGCAATCTGTACATTTTGCAGGAATTTTTCTGTGATTTTTCTGGGTTTTTCTGGGATATTTTTCATGGTTGTCTGATATCCCTCTCCACTCATCCTAGGATTGTAATTTCTTATTTTTACTTGTCGAAGTAGGAACCAAGCCCCTCAGGGCTTCAGTACGCTTCCACCTTTTTACGAGGAGTTTAGCTGAAACAGGTCTTCTAAGATTTCAGTGTGTTCAAACATTTTCGAGATTTGAAGCTATACTTTTAGATCCATTTTAGATTGATTATTAATCCATCCAAAACACCTCTTTTTATTTTGCTTTGGTCCTCCTTTAGGATCCCCTCTGTTTCCCTTCAGGTTGTAGCCTTTTGCCACCTTTTTTGTAGCATTTTTCCCTCTGCTTTTTTGTTTTTTTCTGCACCTATTTCCAGCAGATCCGACCTTTAGATCCCCGTCCCTCTTGAATTTAGATCAATTGGCCATTTTTTATGTTATGACTATATTTCGCCACCCCATAGACTAGTTGTTGGGAAGCCCTCCTCCTTTGGTTTAAATTGATGCATCTTTAGCTGTTTATTTTATGTCATATTCAATTTCCTTTACTCTCATTTTCAAATATATTTATAGTTATACAACATATTTTTTATTTTTCCTCTACACACATATGGGCTTAGTTAAAATTAACGCACTTATCACATACACGCACACCCTAAGTGAAGAGTGCCTGGTTTACACTGCCAAACCAAGTCTGAAACATTATAATAAATTGATATTGCACCTCCCTGCCCTTGTTTCGACATTGTAATAATTTGATCATGTACCTCCCTTCCCTTTTTTGTCTCTCTTCCTTCTGTGATCTATGTTTTTTTTCCATCCTATCGCCTCCAAGTTTTTTATCCTAAAGACTCCTAGGCCTTCATCCTTAGTTTTTTTTAGGAAAAATTAATTCTCCTCATAGGGTTCGAGTTTTTCCTCAACTGAGTCCCCATTCTGACTCTACGTCTTGTTTATCGGGTTTCCCTTCTAGTTATATTCCTGACTCTCCTCCACGTATCACCTTCACCATGTTTGTTTTGGGACCTAATGCTAGTGGCAAACCCTACCATAATGTTGGGAATGCTACTAGTGGTGTCGTCGCAAGAACTATCCCAGCTACTCCCTTGCTCCCTTATATGGTAGGCCTCAGTGTTCCAGATTTTACCCAGTCAATTAATGACCCCATACACCATGATCTTGGTTGCCCCGCTATGCCAACCAAGCTCCCTTCAGACATCCCCAATTTTGAAGGAATGTTTGGAGAGGATCCTACCAATCATGTTTGTTATTTCAACATGTGGTGTTCTTCTAACTCCATCATCGATGACTCTCTCCGTCTTCATTTATTCCTACGCATGCTTACTAGATAAGCTTCCAAGTGGTAAGTCGACTAGGCCTCCTCCTCTCATACTACTTTTTTGACTCTTTCCAAGGAATTTCGGACTTACGTCCATCTTCCCCTTCACTATAACACTGGTACCGAACTATTCACCTCCTTTCATCAATCGTCTGTGACTCGCCTATCTAACCATGTTCAAGAATGGAAGAGAATAAAAAGCCTATGTTGAGCCCCTACCTTTGAAGACCCTGTCTACATGGACTAGTTCCTTAGATCCCTTTTGCCTGCTATTGGAAAAGATACCACATATCACTTTCCTGAGATCAAGGAAGATGTCCTCCAGATTGCATTGAATTATAACATGATCTATGCATAATATGGTTATGTTTATACCACCTTACCTGATCTCCCTAGACCCGGTGGTGCTAATGGACCAGAGGCATCCCATTCCATCAACGATATCATTGGAGCCATTTCACATTTGTACACTCATCCTCCCATGGGTTATGGCTTCACTCAGGGAGGGGCCAACGCCTCCAGCACTTTCCCCCCTCCCGGTACCATGTATCCAGGATATGACATGTCTCCTCATTTTACCCAAATTTTTTACCCTAGTGTTTATCAACCTCCTTATTATCCATATCTGCAACCTAGTGCTCCAACTCCTCCAGCATTAGAACCTCAGACTCCCTTGCCTTCTCAAGCATTGCAGCAACAACACCACTCCCTGAGGCTGAGGTGCATGTGCAACAAGGTACGAGTAATCCTCCTACTTACAAAAAGAGGAGGAAAGGAAACCAAAACTAATCTTCCCAAAGTAACCAAGGAGAAAATCCCCAAGGGAATTCACCTAACACTACAAACTAGCAACAGGGCACTCAAACCAAGAAGGAGAGGCCCATTCGCATGAATAACCTTATTCTCGTTGCGGAGTCTATAGTCACTATAGCCATGATTGTCCTCTTTTACCTCAGCTGTGTCAGATGTGGGAAGCTCAAGCAACATCTTGAGGACAACAAGCCTCCCTTTCGGTTCCTTCCAACGCTGCCCCTATCCAACCCATTGTGTTTACCATCCTTCCCCCCAACAAGGATATATGGCTACCCAACCCCTTGAAATTCAGGCAACCACTCAACCTCCTCCATCTGGTACCTCTGATTACCAAATACTCATGATGAAATCTGACCCGCTCACTTCCATTGACCTCAACCTTCTGACTAGGTCTCATTAGTACACCCAACCCCCCTCTAAGTCTCCCACCAAGCCCCCCTCTTCAGGTCCCACAAAGTCTCTTTTGACACCCAATGGTACTTTATTGATCCCTTAGCCTAAGGCATAGGTTCATACTAAGATCTGTAAGGGACCATTACAGAGAAATGCTACTTCTGGTAAAGCTTCCCACTCCTACAATATAGTAGATGACTCGGCACAATCCCCTGCCACCGTGCCAATGCTAGAAGTCCTCCTATCATTCCCTTCACAATGAAAATCTCTACTAACTGCCATGGGAATTATGGATCCTTTAGATTATTGTTTGGTTGTCTTTGATGTTGACCGGTCAGACCATCCCTCCCTTCCTTCTTATGTCGCCTTCCAAATGCCTATCAAAATCCAGAATTCTAATGTCTCTCATTGTATCATTGATGAGGGGGCATCCACCTATGCAATGTACACCTTGGTTTGGAGGCAACTTGGATCTCCTGAGTTAGCACCTTACATTATCACCCTTCGAGCGTGGGATGGCCACTCTTCCCAGCCACTTGGCATGTTCCACAATTGTCCTCTTACTCTTGTGGGCAAGATTGTTTGTGTGGACGTTGAAGTCATTGATGCCCCCTTACACACAACATTATATTGGTTCGTAGCTAGACTTATGCAATTTCTATTGTCCCATATTTGATTCACTATAAAATGTGATTTCCTCATAACGGAAATATCTTCACCATCGATCATATGACATATTACGAATCGAAGTTTGAGACCTCTCAAGAGTCCACTATCTCATTGGTGGCCAATAAAAAATCAGTTGAACCTCTGACCCATGTCTTACCCAGAGTCTATAAACATTCCTCTTTGATTGGTTCATTCCCTGGTCTCCTCCTTCCTCTCTCTAACCCTAGCTCATCAAATTTTTTCATGATGCAATCATCTCGGTCCAACCTCAAACATAATTGTTCAACTAGCCAACAACCCTGCTCTCCACAACCTGCTCCTAGTACTTCGACTTAGCCTTTAGGACCCCCTCCTCTAGGATCCTCTTTTGTAGCTGGTTTCCATGAACCTATATACCCTTCTCTAACAGTTCATGCAAGCCTTAACCATCTCAGAGCTGTCTTGCCTGGCCATTACCCCTCTGGTCAGATATTATTTCCTCCTCCTGCTCACGGACTATTTTCGGTACCTGTTGTGGCTACCTTGTCTGTTCCTAACATGAACCTGGGAATCCTAATCTAGTACATTGATCCTCCAACCACTATTGCACCTAGTCAGCCCAAACCTTATACTGCTTTGACCCTAATCTAATTGATTTCCATGACCCCTCCCTTTACTTTTATGCCTGACCCAGCTCAACATGAACCCACTCCTATTGTGAAAGATCAAGGTGAGGGGGACAAAGACCATAAGAAAGGACCTAAGGGCAAGGCCGCCTAGACATCCCCTACTCCACCTGAGCCTCCAAAGTGTACCTCTCCATGTACTTTGTGTGATGTTGTCGGTCATGCCACCTGTAACTATCCTGAATTACCTCGTATCAAGCCCATGGTCAATGTTGTGTTTCTTGATACTAAAGTCCCCAAAGTCCTTGTTACTTTACCGAGTGTAGCCAAGAATCCAAATACTGTTCACACCAACCATGCCTATGCTTTATGTGATCTCCATGGCCATTATACCCACCTATTTCCCCACCTCAAGCACTACATCGCCTCTTTGGAAGTAGTTCAAGAATACAAAACTAAACATAATGAGTCCACCTCTCCCATACTTGCGCAGTATGCTTCAGCCCAACCTAAGGATACATCTGTTCACATTGAAATTCCCCATCGTGATGTCGAGATGACAGAGTCTTCAGCCATTATCCTCTTCTTGTCACCACCTATGAGATCCATGGTGGAAGACCCCTCTGAGACTTTCCCTTCTGTTTCACTTTACCTCCCTTCAACGATCACCCTCGGCTCAACATCAGTGGATCCCTTATCTACTTGTTCTTTTCTCACCCCCTATGATGATGTGCATGTGAAAATATCTTCTCATGATGATGAGTTAGGTAGCTTTTCCGCATCATGTGGTTATCCTTCCACCCATCACCCCATCTTCTATTGTGATGATGACATTATGGAAGCCTTTTCCACCCCTAATTTCATCTTTCTTGCCCATAAGAGGAATGGAACCATCCATGTCTATGGTGATTTTTGTGACTTAGACACAAGCTGCCCCTAAGGCAACTCCCCCACATAATCCACCTTTCGGTGTGCGGGTAGTAGAAATCCTACTCAAAGCACTCCCTATAGCAATACTTGTTTGATTTCTACCTTGCGTTTGGGTTGGCAGCATTGTTCATTATCCTCTCATTTTTCGTCTTGTGGAACCTTTCAGATGAACCCCTCATCGACAGCATACCTTGATTATGTCGATGGTGCAAAGTCTCTACTCCTAGAGTCTAGCCTCAATAGCCTCGGCCATTTTAACCCCGTTGCACATGCTTGTCCTTTTTAACGGCGTATGCATTGGCATTACTGCCAATAACCAGGTCAAAAATGATGCAGTCATAGGTTTATTAGTCGATGCCCTTTCTAGAAGATATTTATGAGTGAAGATTTTGATGCATGAATTTGAAATCATTACATTTAGTCATGCATCTAATGCACAAAATTATTATCTAGATAGAATTGCAAACAATATTCTATATTGGCATTTATCAGACGCATTTAACACAAGAAAATAACAATAAACCATAAAATGAGGCATATCCATTATATGTGTCATTCGAAATGTTTTAGAGTCCATCACCTCAGATACATATGGCATTCCCATAGCATGTTACAAAATTCAAAATTGGGGGCACCTCATGCCCTTACATCTAATCAATATTTCAAGGAGCATGGGCCAATGGATCAACTTCGACAGCCCATAGATCATGCATCCCCTGTCTGACCATCACCATGCACTGCATGACCTCTCGCCCCTCTATGGGTAGACCAATAAATGGATATATGTATTGGTCATCAAGATATTTCCAGTCGTGCTCTAAAATATCGGTTAGTAGCCTCTCATATCTACCACAGACATCCTCCAGAAGGGAAATTGTATCCTCATTTTGCATACCCCTCAACCCACTAGGTGTTGTAGCTCGTGATACTGCACGCCACCCCATATACCCTGTCAATTTCATCGATGTTGTATATCCATACCAAAATTGAATGAATCGGTACCATATATGATATTCTAAAACTTTAAAATTTGCACAAAAGATAAGGAACTCTTAACTTACCGTCGTGCCCCTATACTCGACCTAGCGGTAGTGGCAAGTCGAGGTCCCCATGGTAACTCATCCAACTATAGGGATATTTGTTTATTTATATGGGAATTTGATGAAAATTATTAAACAGCTCAGGTTAGAACACCTGTGCAACTGCCCCACCTCCCCCTCTACATAGTAGCCACCCCCTGTGAGGAAGCCTGGGCTCTCGCGGGCCCCCATCTTGGATCGGAATGCGATGCCTAAGTGTTGGGATCTTCCCAAGGAAGAACGAGAAAAATACTTTTCCATATGCACAATCATGGTTCACCTACAACTTCCATAGTGACAACTATCGTTTCAATGACGACAACATCATTTGGGCCAACCCATAGTAGGTCCCACTCATCACACTCTCAACAAGCATCATCTAACCCCCAGTGATGTGGTCGAATGCCTGGTTGCCCAGGATACACAACACCGTTATGTCCACAACATGAGTCTCTAGCCTCTCTAGATCTCCAATCGGTATCCATGTCCCTTTCATATGGACACCGGGTCAACATTGGCTCTCTACAAACTCCATAATGTTCTGCCCTCATGGTAATAATGGTTGTATGTTTCCCACCATCCCAAGTGGAGGGAGACTATTTAGGAAATATATATCCTAGAGAGTCAACTCGATCTGGTGCCCATCCACAATAAAGATATCATGATCCGGATCCCAGTAGCTAACAATCCAGGCCAACATGGGCTCTCCTGCTCTCATCAAAGGGTTCTCCAAAAACTTCAGGACCCCAAACAATGCCAAAGCAGCACAGACACCATGATCGTCTCGGATCTTAGACTGTAATGTGTATTGATCTCTCTCCCTCTAGTTGATCCTCAATTATTCCATATCTAGAAAAACCCATAATGTTAGTAAGTGTACAGAAATAAAGTAATGCATGATAACCATAAAATCCCAGCTCTTAGTGAAAAAAATGCTAAAAATACCTCTCTCTGACAAGTCACACTTTTGAGGCCCTTAATGGGATAGGTCACTGATCTCACCAAAACCTGCTACCCAGGTCGCAGATAATGCCAAAAAAAGTACGACCGGGATGTGAGGAAGAGAAGGGGTTTGTTCTTGAGCTCTGGGTGCCTAAACTAAACTTTTAATCCACTGAATTGAAAGAGCAAGTTTAGGCCTCTTACATGCAACTAACAGATCTCAATTCTAATGGTCTGTTTTTTTGCTATAATTTCCGCAATATTTAGGGAATTTTCTCCTCTCTACATTCAAAACATCTACATTTGCAAAAGAATCAAATTAGAGGGAAAATGCCTTATTAAAAGAAACACCCCATATTTTTCTTTCACCAGTTGTGACCAAACTGTAGCTTAGTTTCACAAACCATCAACAAGGTTGGAAATCTCTCATTGAGCTCTCAAATGGGTGTCCTTTCCTTTTTTGTTATTTGATACTTCACCTGGACACATTTTTTCCAAGAAGGGTCACTTCACCAATCCTCAAAATTGAATTTCTTCACTTGTAACACTTGTACTTAGGGCATCGCTTTTACATCATACTGTTCCATGCTCGTGTCAATTTGTATCATGAGTCACAATCTTGTAACCATGTTTTTATTGTCCATTCCGGGCCTATTCTAGGTGGCAGCATCATCGAGTCGCCCTTGTGTAGAGCATACAAGTTGAGTCATCATTGCATCCATGGAGTCTATCTACAGTCCCATTGTATCCCTCTACAATCCCCCATCCTTCATTTCTTTCTTCCTCTCTTGCGTCGCACATTTTGACCTTGAGTCATACTGTCCCCTATCCGCTCCTGTGTCGAATCAGTTGCTGCTCGGTCATCCATGCCCTTTATGCTCTAACAAGGGAAGTCATCAGCCCGGTACTCGGTACCTCCCATTCCACAATTATCCCTGGTGTCAGTCTATCAGTCGCTCTACTATTATCCCTTATTTCCTCACCTATGGCGGACTTCCTTCTGTCGACATCAGCTTACTCATTCCACAAGACAGGTCTAGGCGACGATGTACCTTGGTTCCAACTTCCACCCTTGTTCGGTGCCTCAGATCATGCAAAGGGACTCTTTATTTCCCTTTGACTTGATGTTTCTTAGCTCCACATCCTTATGGCATGATCGAGATTTGTATACCTGATGGTTCAATGATGCAACAGATTTTACCGATAATCCTTGGGTGTGTGTGAGATGTTTCAGACCTTATGAGGGGGTAGCCCTTCAGGTAGCCTCCCACATGCCCGAGTGACCTCTATACTATATCCTTGGATGTAGCTACATAGATTTTATGGTTCCACCCTCACCCACTTGCAACGCCTTTTATTTTGCATGTATCATTCAAATTTTCAGATCCCTTTCCTATTTTACAAGGCCTCTTTGGTTCTAGTTATATTTCATGTACTAATATTTTACTTTATAAGTCGTGTTTGTTGTCCCAGACACAATATCTATTTAGGATCCATTATGATGTTGTCATCTCGCCCATGATTATGCCAGCATGTATTATATAGTTCAGTGCCTTGTTTGTTGGACGCATCATTCTGTGTACTTTTCCCTCTCGGCAGGCATAGGTATGCCTCCCTCGCCTCATGTAGAATAGGTACTCATTCATAAAAGAGACTTTTCACACCTGTAAGTGTCGCTTCCTTAGGGTATTTTCCTCTCGCACTTTAGTCTACCTTATATTTCTCTCTCTCTCTGACTCCTCCTTAGGTGTCTAGTAATTGAGTTCTTACAACATACGTGGGTCATAAGATTAAATCCTAATGTTCGCACCCTAGGGGGAAATCTGTTACACCAGTTTTAGGTCATATAACCTCTTACTATTAGATGGACTAAATTACACCATGTAAGACCAATTTTACCACAATAAAATTGCTTTCACTATCAAAAATAACTTAATAATCCATAATTTATTAAGTTGTTTCTCGTCTAAACAAAAAACCCCGTGAGGAATAATCGAATAAATCCTTATTTGTTTGGATTTCCTCATGGGATAATTAATTAAATCAATGCTTAATTAATATCCATGGTCATATTTAACCCAAAACAAGAAAATTAATTAGATGAATGATTATTTATCTTTTCTAGGAATATTTATTTAAAACATTATTTAAATAGTATTCCTTGTTAAATTTGAGTAAACCATTTATAAATAATTGAATAAATCAGTATATATTTAATTATTACTAAAACTAATACTTAAAATAATAAATAAATCATTTATTTATTTATTATTCACAAATAAAGGGATTTGACCAAATTCAAATTCTTTTTCCCTGCAACAAAAATAATAAAATATTTCATAAAGTTGGATCTAGATTTGGTTAATAATATCTTAATTAGGTACGGATATCTAGACTAACTCAATATTTTGTTATAAATAGAAGGGTTTTTCCATTCACTCAGTACCTTTTTTTGCCTAAAGATCACTCTGGATCTATACTTTTGGTCTCACTTTGATCCTCCATCATTGTCATATTTTTCTACTTTTTGCTTCTGAGATCCCTTTGAGTTTTATTTTTTTCTAGGTTTTCTGCACCATCAAGAGAGAGAGATCTTAGATATAAAGCATTGGGGACATATAAGAACCAATCCCATTGAGTGGGGTTGGTAACATCTTTCTATGTTCCCTTTCGAGGTGTCATAATACAAAAAATTATTCGAAAATTCTTGTGTTGTTCATTGGATGCATCGAGCAACTCTTTCTTATTTCTTGTTGTTTAATATCTTTAACTGCATAGATCTGGATTTCTCTAACATTTATTCTAGTTACTAACTACAAATAAAAAAAATTGGCATCCATCTTTGATGTTAGGGTTGTTTTTTATGCACAACAAAAGTGAACTTCTTTCGTACGCTTGCAATTAGAATTCACATTAACACTGATTACAAAGAAAAATAATATTCCATGACCTCAATATTCCCTACTCGGATACTAGATTTTTTGGTCTTCATAAGGCATTGTAAGACATCCAAAAATAAAATACTTTCAACCTGTCATACTCAACTTTTACAGCCGCAATGTTTATGACTTTGACATAGTTCGACATACTAGACATATTGCTCCTACTACTACAATAATTCAACAAGATAAACATAAACATAGATACTTACAAAAAAAGAGTAGCAATACTACAGCCATATCAACCATGAGAAGTTCCAATATGTGATGATTCTTTAGCACTCTACCCGAGCATCTCCATTTGCCACAGATTCTTTAGAAATTTCACTATTATGTTAATTTGGGTGTTCTGTCTTTGGAATTTGAATTACAACAACTAAAAGTGCGTTTGAATTCCCTGCATCAACTTGCGTGAAATCATTAGTGTACATGATGGCTTTAGCTATCATATGCTTCATTCTCTAGTATATGTGTAAAGTTTGTTAGGATTGTCAAACAGTGCCTCTAGTATTACCGTGGTCCAAGACTATATTTTCTTCTTCTAGATCTATTCCTTCCTTCTTAGCTTGCAAGGTGAGTGCTTCCTCCCATTTCTTCATGTCTTTCGTCACTTGAGGAGGAATTTCCTGAATATATGTCAAGGTTGCATACGCAATGTGATCGGCTTGAGCCTTACGCCCCATCTACCTCAGAACACGAGTGGATACCTGAGCATTTTCTTTCTGGTCCCCTCACTTCCACATAAATATAATGACTACCTTGAGTGAAGTATCAAGTAATATTTTAAAAGGTTTGTTTTCTTATGCAACTAACTCCAAAAGCCTATAAACAAAACTTGATTAGATGCAATCTTATTATGGAGATTTAAGGTTGAAGAAATTTGTATGTTCTTTAACTAAATAGTACTTAGTTACTTTAACTAATAATTCTTCAATCCAAATACAAAGTTTGATTTGTATTACACTCAAACAAATCATTCATTAACCTATGAACATCATGATTTATATTTCATACCTTTGCACTTTCACTCATGCATCAAGAACATATGTAATACAACGTTCAATCAATACCTTTCTAGCTATTTCAAGCTACATCTAAAAGATCCACAATAAATCCATTCAAACTAATCCTCAAATCACAACATTCAAAATCATATTTTAAATTCAGAAGACACTATATAGAGGTTTTGTCAAGTCATACATATATAAAATAAAGTTTCAATGTGTAAAAAGAAATATTAGAAAGGATGTTGATCACACTTAGATATTCATGACTAAAATATTACATAAGAAAAACTATGAGAATCACAGAATCTTAATTATTTACGAGGGATTGATGAAAGGAAATTTGTTGAAGGAAAAACACAATGGACGATAAGATGGTTATTTTGGGTATGAAAAAACATATGCCTAGTTAAGTTTTTATTTTCATTGCTAGGGAATGAGAAGTTTGAACTGCTACATGAAGAAGTTTGAATTGCTACTGCATTGTAAATTTCCATAGTCTTGTAGACAAATTATAAAAAAGGTAGGATCCTAGAGAAAGAGAAGTGAAATTTGAAGTTGGAGATCTCATATATTCCTTTTGAGAAGATAAGGGTTTAGAGAACTTGAGTACAATAAGAAAAAGCTCAAGAAATTGGTTCTTGTAAAATATTGAGAAAGTTCTTAAAAAATGCAATTGAGAATAAAATACCACCTTATATAGGGATCTCTCCAATATTTAATGTGATACAATTGTATCCATATAGAGAACTTGAAGTAGAGGATGGGAAATATGCAAAAGAGATTCAATGGAATAAGCAATTACCCACTTCCAAATAGTTTTGAAAGGGTATGCTCAATCAAGGAATTGCCAAGATAAAATAAAAAAAGATTGCTATGAGTATTTGGTCAAGTGGAAGGGTCCTCTAATTTCTAAAATTAGGGATATATGTAATTAGTTACAACCCATTGTGTTGTAGTGATATTTTATTTAATGAGAGAATATATAAAAGTAGAAGAGTTCATGTGCACACCTCTCAACATAGGCCACAAAAATGCAACCTTAGATCTACACTAAAACATCTCTCGGGCAGGTTAATATGATTGCCTAAAATCAAAGTTTTACATTGTCAACCATGTTCAATATGTCCAACCATAATCAACTACACGAAAAATAGTTAACAATATTCAATTATAGTCTATCATAAGCAATTTTAGTTTAACATGCACAACCATAACCACCACAATTAATTACTATAGTAAGCCTCTCCCTATGTTCCACTAATCCTACCAACACCTACCAATGTAATTTGGCCATAACTTACTCAAAGACATTAATGAAATTGTTCAAATACCTCAATCAACAGCATCACTAATAATTAGCAAAAATAAATGAAAATTAATATTAATCCTATTTATTTTAACGACCCTATTAAAAGGTTGTCAACATTTTCAAGTTACCTAATCCTTATTAATTCATATAAGCTTATATCTATCTCTCCTGTCTTTATGATTTTTACTAGTGGCTAAATAAACGACTTAAATGGTTGCAACCAGTTCGAACTATGATACGTAAGCAACCACGAACAAATTATATTTGAGGCTCAATTGAGGGCACACTAAAAGCTAGCCATTCTTCTAGTCGGCCCGGAAAAGATGACACAACTATATTAAAACCTCTAAAATGATTAACATGTAGACCATCCGTATAGATGATTGTCTCGCGCTCTTTCAGGATATATTCGCAAACTCTTCCTTCAAGGTATCATAGAGAAAACAAAGAGATGGAGGAATCAGGAAATGGAAGCGATACTGATAATACCAATCTTGCGAGAGAAATTTTTGAGAAGGTGACGGATCACTTGGACAACGCACTAAGTAGAGACATCGTATGGGAAATATTTGTGCCTTCGACTGGAACGAGTGGAACTGATCGCCTTTCACATGAAGGAGGGGCATCCACCGAAAATGAAAACACGGATCAGCAGCACCTGATCTCTAGCGTAATGTTTAGATGGATTGAGGGACATGGCGTAGATGACCTGGAATCGGAGAATGATGGGGATCATGACTGGGAATTGGAGTTAGATGACTGGGAATTGGAGAATGTTTGGGATAATGTGAGTGTACGTCAATTAGATGACATTCGACATAAACCCAACTGTGAATGGCGTCCCCCGAATTACAATATTGCTGAAAATATCGTCATGTTTTGCTACGAATGGTTGGGGCAATGTTTGGAGCAAGTTGTATGGAGTGGAGGTTTTGCAGAATAGTAATTCCACTAATTCTATAGAATTGATAGTTGAACGTTACGATCTCAATCCTCATTTTCGAGACCAATTTTTTGCTCTCTACAGGAACTATCCCTTAGCCGCTGCTATGGCTGCTCTTGACTCTTCCCAAACCGTTATCCTTTCAGCCCAATCGACTGTTGACTCTTCCGAAACCGTTATCGTTCAAGACCAATCGATTGGCATAGATGATGGTGAGGGAGACGGATTGATATGCGTCATTTGTCATGAGGGGCTTTCCACCGGAGGGGTAATTAAACGGTTGCCTTGCAGTCACCTTTTTCATGGGAACTGCATTTTTTCTTGGTTTTATTCTGAGCTTTCTAAGCTTGAATGCCCTCTGTGCAAGAAAAAATTTAGTCTGTAGAGCGCCCCACTGTTTCCCTGTTTTTATATGTTTATCTTAGCGTTATCCTTAAACCGATAGGTGTTTCAATAGAGTTTTAAGGTGATTTTTTTTCTTTTCTTGGATGTTGGTAATTTTGATTTTTTTTTTGAAGTGTTATAAGTCAGTGTAACCGCGAATAAGTTCCTGTGAATACGGGCTTTCAAAATAGGGGAATCCCGGTAATGCATTTAGGACAATTGCGATTATTTGCTGGTGCCATGATTCATTTTCTAACAGGTGAAATTTGTGTATACAGATAGTTTTTTTATTTTGCAACTTTAAATATTGTTCATGAGTAAATGTAATTTTGTTGGCAACAGCTGTAATTTTATTAATAATTAAATAGGTTAATATTAATTTTAAATCAAATATTTCCAATTTTTATATGTTTATAGTAAACAATTATAATGTTGTAGATTTGTTGTTGAAAAAACAAAATAATAATTATATTAAATAATTAAAAATATCATAAAGATTTCTTTAAAAAAATTTGACATTGATCGTTATAGATTCATCTTTCTCAAACAAGTTTAAAAGAAATTTATATTTGTTATATATATGTTAATCAATATAGAAATTACACATCTTAAATACTTTATATAATATGTTGTATTTTCAATTATTTTATATAATATATAATAGCTGTTGGTGAAAGTGAATTTCCTATAGGTAAAAGTAATGAGATGTGCAATTTCTTCCTTGGAGTTGATGCAGGGAGGGTATGTTTAGGTAGGACATGAAATACGTTTCATGTTGCGAGGGATCCATTTCAGAAATTAATAGAAGCGCGATTTGAATCGATTCCGGGGATCCAAGGATCCAGTCCCCGAGACTGGTGGACTGATGGATCTGAGTAAAGTATAGGGCCGAGATTGGTGGATCCTAGTAAAGTATAGGGCAGCGGGTAGTGTTATGTATAAATTAAGTTATTTGCTTTTTGTAAATGGGAATATATATGGTAAAGATTTCAAAGTTCTAGGAAAAAATGGGGAAAGTTTTTCAAATAGTAAAAAACTAGATTAACAATGAAAATCATACCGTCAAAGAAGGTAATTTTTTCCATCAAACAATTTTTAGAATAAAAATCATTTTTTGGAATATAGGAGCATAAAATTTTTGGGAAAACAAAAGTATTTTAAAGATAAAGTAACCAAGGAAAAACCTTCAATTAGTTTGATAAAAGAGAGTTTTATATAATTTTAGAGTTTTATATAAGAAAATTTATAATATTGTAGCTCATTTTGGGAAGGGATGCTATATGCTAAAGGAAATGTTGGAAGAATAGTCATATTTAGAAACTATTTGGGGTAGTTTCCATGGTACTAGTTCAATTGAAAAATAATTTTTTCTTCTAGGAGGTATATTGGGGATTTCTTCTAGAAATACATCAACTCTCTAATTAGTGGTACAACTTCTTTTTTCTGGTTTTTGTACCAATTCTTCCACTTGTACAACATACACTTGAAAACCTATTCTTGTTGCCCCTTCTAGTTGCAATGTAGAAATTTGTCTGATAGAAATTGGTTTTGGTTTTCCTTTCACAATCATAGATTTTCCTTCATCATCTATACAAAGTATGGTTTTGTCTAAGAAATTTATTATTTCTTTATGTTTTTCTAACCAGTGCATTCCTACTAACATATCATAAGATCCTAGAGGAAAAATATTTAAATTAATTTCAATTTCATATCCATTTAAATTTACAATAGGTTTTGGAAGTTTATGGGTCTAATGAATCCCTAGAAGACTATGAAGAGATGTTTTAGTTAAACTATAATAGAGCCGACTATACTTCCGATCCCGGATCACTTAAACTAGTACTTCTATGAGGGATCAGAGAGGAGGTGATAGGAACCCTCAATATCTTATTAGGAGGATATATCTACTAAATTCCTTATGAAACAATTAAAATTGTCTTTAGGAACCATTCTAGGGAATTCAGGAAGAAAGGCAGAGATGGCCAAAGTACATCCAATACCCCTTCCTCTTCCACCTCCATCAAACATGATATTGGAAATATGTTGGAGGACTTCAAGAGTGACATTATGCACACCCTTGCTTTTCAAACGAACACAATGTAGGTAAAAAGGAAGCAAGAGGAAGAATAAAGAGCTTTGGCTATGTTTTTCCCTAGATGTACCAGAAAGCACCCTATAAATGAATCTCCACTAAGTGTCATAGAAGTTTTCTTAGTATGCGAGGAGAATCATGCCACAGAAAATTGTCCCTCCTTACCTACACTTAAATCTATATATAAAGGTGGGGATGTAAGACCAGAGAAACTTTTTTTCATCTACGAGAGAAGGCCTCAAGGCCATAGGTCATATCAACACATTATGCAAGGTTCACCTTGTTGAAAAGTGTAACTAGGATCGGTCTTCATATTGACTATGTAATTATGTATTTATGAAAAGAAGAGGAAAAATATAATAAAATGTAATTTGTTGTACTTGCTTCATGGGTTTCATGAGCAAGAATTTTATTACAGGTTAATAGACTTATTATGGATGTCTATCTAGGGTTTTTCTTCTATTTATAGCTATTATTTCTATCATGTATAGGGGGAGCCTAGTCATCATTAAATTTCTCCAAAACCTTGTCACAAACCTTGTGGAAGAATGGCATGTAACAACCCTTTCTCAACAATAGATATAAATGTTGAAGTTGGCTTATTTGTAGGAACAATATCGGCATATAATTTTGTGTAGGGTGAGCCTAAAGAAAGTTTAAGATCACTATATATACCACTATTCCTATAGCTCATTAGCGCTCAACAAAATGTGCATCCATTTAAGGAATATTGTGGATAATTATTAAGCACATTGTTGATTGTTTCTAAGCAAGGAAAGTGTGGATTTCTCTGAAGAAGTGATTAGAGGAAAGTGCGGATTAATCTACGAATTACAGTGGTAAACAATGTGGGTTTATAAGGAGGAAAAAAAGCTATAAAATGTGTATTTTAGAGGCTATCAGATGAGGATTTCAGAGGCTGATTTACTGTAGAATTTAGAGGTGATTCAGTGTGGATTTTGGAAGGGTTTGATAAGGGTTTAGTATGCAGATCTAATACAGATATAAGTGGCACACTCATTTGGTGTTGTGATGAATAAGTTGTCTCGGTTATGCATGCTACATTTCTTGAGTATAAGAAAAGAGTGACTAGGTGCTAATCTAAAAATATGCTAAGTGATGGTTCCAGTTTGAAGTAAATACAAATCAGATTTCAACCACCTTGATAGAGTAGTTTGGAGTAATTATTCTCAGCAATATAATGTCACTTACATGCATGATGACACTCGTTGGAGAAATGATTCAACACTAAAAGTGAGCACTGAAAGAAGACTCATAAGGAGTGACAAGGTCTTGGAGGATTTCATAGGTCAAGGGTCTGAGTCTTGGTCATGGTACTTGTGATTTTGAAGCTCTATAAGAAGAATTCCTTTCGAGTTTTCCTCTACAAGGGGGAGAGGTTTTTCCCTATTTCTAAGAGCCTAATTCTTGTGTCTCCTATCTTTTGATAATTTATTTGATGAAATATTTAATAAGCTAACAAAGGGAATACATAAGTAACTCAAGTAACCTCACAAGTAATTATCAAGAAGAGAATTTTGAATTAATCACTAGCCCTCCAAATTCTCAACATGGTATCAGAGCTAAGATGCTAAATACAAAGGGTTGTTTGACAAGAATACACTCAAGGATCAAAATTCAGTTTTCTAGAAAGCATCAAAGCAAAAGAATAAATTCTACATTGAAAAGTCAAGTGAACTTGCAAGGAAATCCTCAAGCTATTTCAACAAGACTTTCAGCCTTATTCAAAGAATCCACACATCTAAGAGGTAATATTTGATGCCAAAGATTCTTGATATTAAATAAATTTTTGGAAGGCACATCCTTAAGCACCACCCAACACTACTGAAGAAATCTTCATTCTGAAGTAATCCTTGATCATAAAGGATCCATAATCACCTACTTTGAAATCAATCTAAGAGGGAGTTCCTACCATCATCTTCATCATTAAAAACAGGGAAGTTGATAGAAGAAGAAAAGAATCTACTCAAGTAAGTATCTTTATGACTTCATATGAATCTATTAGAATGTATTCTTTGCAAAAAAAGAAACAAACTAGTTAGGGTTTCAAACTTTCCTGCATGGAAGAAAAGGATAATGAAGTCATGCCAAATACATGAAGGGAGATATAAGATACCAAAGAATTCTTACAAAATCCATGAGAGAATCTCTCATCTCTGATGTATCATATCTAGAATGATCAAAAGGAATATATGAAAAATTGTGGAGCTATTCTTTATGATTACTACACAAGAAGAAATCTCTCTAAGATCAACTATAGGAACTAGGATAAGTAATCTTTGACACTGTGATGACTACAGTGGTGCTAAATTCTCTACCAGAATAATGGGGAAAAATGAAATAGAGGGATTAATATTGAAAGCCAAAGCTGATACAAGATCAAGTGAGGGGAACCTAGCCTTGCAGGAATATCCAGGAAGAAAGGAAGATTCGGTAAATTTGGTCCTCAGAATAAAAGAATAAATATGGAAAAAGTATGATGCTTCTGATGTAATGAACTTGGGCTTTATAAAAGAAATTTTCCTAAATCTGAAAACGAAAAGCGAAATAGGGAAGAGGCCCATGTCTCAGAAATGAGAGAAGAACTTGATGCAAATAAATATAAGAAAGAAGAAGTGAGGGATCTCCACTATGATTGAGATTGTCTTCTCCTTTAGGTGATTTATGTTGGTTTTATGATAGAACTAAATATAGATTCATGATCAAAGCATGGTAGGATCATTTGGTAAAATAGCTCTTGGAAAACCTCTCTGATAATAATATTGATGGAAGGAAGTCATCAAAATCAAGGGTAATCATGAAAAAAAGTGCTGAAATTTTCAAATGGAATTCTATGTGAATTCACTGATTAGAAAGAAAGAATAATGGTTTCATCAAGAATTATGTGCTACAAAATTCTGGGATATGATGACATATTTATGAAGGAGGTCAACGGAATGAAGCTATGCATTCTAGTGAAATTACTACAGGATGACTCAAAGGAAAAAGGTATGAGTTATATATGTTTATATGCTGATAATATATGCTATGAAGTCATGTAATAAGGTTGCAGGTAATGGAATTCTATATTGATAAGTATTATGTATCAAGGAGGATCTCTCGATGCATTGTCATATGAAATCAACATAATATTTCCTCATTCGGAATATGATGTGGTTGTATATGAAAAAGGAACTGTATATTAGAAGTTCATGGAAATGAAGATGTGCATAAAGGAAGAGATCATGAAGTGCAACCATGGAAATGGAAAGTTATCATCTGGAAGCGAAGAATATGTGACTAGAATAAGTCCTGGTAGGATATGTAGACTTTGATAGAAGTCAGGTAAAGAAGACGGCCCTTGAAAAAAGATATCATTAGGAAATGTGTAAATCTGAATAAAGGATTCTAATTCGTACAGGAAGATATCATGGTGAAATATCATCATTGAGGTAAATTTTATTTTAAAAGTTCATCTATATGTTTATCTAGATCATTTTATGTAGGGCTGTCAATCTTGGCAGATGATTCAAAGGAAATCAGCATGACATAAAGGTGGACAAGATGAGAAACACTCATGAATCACTTTTTGATTTTTGACATGACTTGTGACTGAAAGTGATGGATGATTTGTGCCCTATCAAGCCAAAGGTTGAATATTCCTCAGTATTTAAATCCATGACATTAATGGGAGGAGTTATCCATGAGTATTTGGGTGTCTCACCATTGTTTCTCTAGGTCCCTACTTGAGAGAGAGTTTGGTGGTAAGTTTCTTACTTGGAAGAAACTTGAAGTATGTCCTTCTTGAGTTAAGAGGGAGTGATGTATATGATTCTCTTATACATTTTTCATGCACTAGACCAAGACTAACAACCATAAGTCTGAGTGAAGGTCGTGTGGAGAGAATGGATAGACAAAGCATTATGTTCTTCCCCTGGGAGGACAGAATGGAGGATTGGGTAATAATATCGCATTTGATACTCTTTGATAATGTGATAGGGCATTCAAGATAAGAGTATGTAGGGATAGATATTAGCTACCCAAGTGAAGAATAGTCCAAAGAAGGGCATACTCCTGGAACACCTAGTTGGATTATGTACCTTGGAGAGACAATGACTATGGTGTCTATAATTCACATTTCTCGCTATTATTGTAACCCATTTTCTCGTTGAGATATGGGGTTTTTAGTCAAGGCCTTGCACTAGGACAATGATGGTTGATATGATGATATACATATGGAATTACTAGTCCAATTTTGCTTATGATATTCTTCAGTTTGAAAGTGAATATGTACCTATATGAATACCTCCCTAGTTAAGAAGGACTGTTGAAAAGTGTAACTAGGATCGGTATTCATATTGACTATGTAATTATGTATTTATGAAACCAAGAAGAGAAACATAATAAAATTCAATTTGTCATACTTTCTTCATAGGTTTCATGAGAAAGAATTTTATTATAGGTTAATACACTTCTTCTTGATTTCTATTTAAGGTTTTTCTTCTATTTATAAATGTAATTTGTGTCATGTATATGGAGAGCCTGGTCATCATTAAAGTGCTCCAAGTTCTTGTCATAAATCTTCTGGAATAATGGCATGTAACATCCGTTTGTCAACACTTGAAATAAATGTTGAATTCATCCTATTTGTAGTAACAATGTTGGCCTACAACTTGTTGTAAGGTTGGCATAAAGGAAGTTCAAGATCACTATATATACCCATGTTCTCATGGCTCATTAAAACTCAATAGAATGTCGATCCCTCTGAGGAAAATTGCGGATACATCTAAAGCAGATTGCAGACTAATTCTTAGGAAGGACATTGTAGAAATTTCTGAATAATTAACAAGAGGAAAGTGCAGATTACTCTGCTAATTACAATGGTAAATAGTGTGGGCTTAGAAGAAGACAACAATGATATCTAATGCAGATTTTAGAAGCTATCAGATGCATATTTCAGAGGCTGACTGAGTGTGGACTTCAGAGGTGAGTCAGTGTTGATTTCAGAAGGTTGTGGGAAGGGTTTAAGATGCACATCTACTACAGAGATAAGTGGCACACTCATTCAGTGTTGTGATGAATGTGTTGTATCAGTTATGCATGCTACATGTCTTAACTATAAGACAAGAGTGACTCGGTGTTGGTCTACAAAGATGCTAAGTGATGATTCTATCTTGAAGTAAGTACATATCAGATGTCAACCACCTTGATACAAGAGTTCCAAGGAATTGTGCTCATCAATATAATGTCACCTATATGCATGATTACACTCGTTGGAGGAATAATTCCATTAGTGAAAATTGATGAAGAAAATAAGGATGAGCACTAAAAGAAGATCCATGAGCAGTGATAAGGTCTTGGAGGCATTCATAGGACAATGGTTTCAGTCTTGGTCATGGTACTTGTCATCTTGAATATCTATAAGAATAATTCCTTTTAGGTTTTCCTCTCCAAGAGAGAGAGGTTTTTCCCTTGCTCTAGGAGCCTAATTCTTGTGTCTCATTTATTTTTATAATTGAATTGATTAAATATTTAATAATATAACGAAAGGAAGACACATGTAACTAAATTAACCTCACAAGTAATTATCAAGAAGAGAATTTTGAGTTAATCACTAGCCCTCCAAATTTTGAATTAATCACTAGCCATCAAACAAGATATTTAAAATATGTTGTAGGAATTCAAATGTGACATGATGCATGCATTTTCTTTGGAAATGGAGACAATGAAAATCAAAAGGAATAAAGAGGAACCATAAATAGCTCTAGTTATGTTTTTCCCTAGATGTACCAGAAAGAGCCCTAGAAATGAATATCCACCAAGTGCCATAGAGATTTCATTGGTATGTGAGGAGAATCATCCCACAGACAAGTGTCCCTCCTTACCTAGACTTAAAGTTGTATATCAAGGTGTGGATGTAGTACTAGAGAAAATATGTTTCATCAACCAGAGAAGGCCTCAAAGCCCTAGGTCATATCAATAGGGTATGAAAATTGCACCTTAATATTACTATCAAAATAATTAGAATGCAGCCACGCAACCTTGGTACACCCCCACTACTCCATCCTAGCCTAGACCTCCCACTTGGCCTTACAACCCTCCATATAATCCTTAATCTATGAACCAACATTCAACAATATTTTCCTGAACAGCCTCACAATAAAAATCCATCCCAAGGGTGGAGGCCTCAACACAATCAACCACCTACTATAATGCCTCCACCCCAACCCAAACCTCAGCTTACTCATGCTGATCCACCCAAGATACCTTAAATGTCTACATAGCCAAATCCAAACCTGAACAATAGACATGAACATCAAGTTTATATTGGAGAAACATCCTATCCAACTGATGTTGTGGAGATATAGGAGATTAATATAAATTCGGGAAGAGTAGTCCCAGATAACCACCCTCCATATCCAACTATAGAGGTTGAGGAGGAAAAGGAAGAAGGTAACACTTAGGTCCAAAAACCTCCTTTTCCTGAGCGCTTGATTTATTCTAGTCAGCACACCCCAGAGGAGACTGAACTTCTGGCAAAGTTGAAAAATTTGCATGTAATGATACCACATCGTGAGGCCATTAAAGATGTCCCTATTTACAATAGGATCATCAAAGAAAAGTTCTTCAATAAACCTGGTAGAAAGAAGAAAGATATCCCCACCACCAATGTAGTAGGACAACTGTCCAGCTTAATGTTTGGAAGGGCGATCTTTCCAAAGAACCTGTACCCTGGCAGTCCATTTGTAGATGTGAAAATAGATGATGTCATAGTCTGCAATAGTCTGATTGATATAGGGGTTGACATCAATCTCATGACCAAGGAAAATATGTTGAAACTCAACCTCTCAAAGACATTGAGGAAAATCACAATAGTTCTGCAGCTTGCATATTGGCCCACAATAAGTTCGGAAGGAATTGGTGAGGATGTTATGGTTTCAATTGACTCTTGGAATTATCCTATAGATTTCTGGGTTCTGCAATAGAAAACCAAGTTCAATGGATATCCTCTCATATTTGGGAGACCTTAGTTCATCACTGCAGATGCTTATATCAGATGTTGGGATGGAAACATGACTATGAAAAATGGGCACTTGTAGAAGCAACTAGTATTATATTCTCCAACCTAGCCTTCCACTGATCATGATCTACCTATATGGTTGGAGAATGAAGAATATGATGTATATAACACTACCCTTGTTTGTACCATAGATTTTTTTCTTAGAGGGGGGCAGCTTTATGAAGAAAAACACATCAACCATGCCATTCAAAACCAATCTGCCACTAATGGGCCACTTGAAAACCTAGTCAAATAATCTAAAAGAGAAACTTGGATGGAATTTCACTGGGTGAATTCAACCTCTAAAACCACCAAGGATGTTGATTTTGGCCCATCTAGGTCTCTGAAAATTAACTCAAACTTCTCAGATGAAGAACAAAAGAAGCTATGCTAACTTTTAAAATGAAACCTAGATGCATATTCTTGGGATTACAAAGACATGGAAGCGGTTCATCCTTCAACATGAATACATCATATTTACACCAAATAAGGATGAAAGCCTGTGTGAAAAACCCAAAGAAGGATGAACCCAACACTAAAGGACATAATCAAGGAAGAACTACAGAAACTATTGGATGCAGGTTCCATTTATCCTATATCAAATAGTGAGTGGGTATCTCCTCTTGCCCTAGTCACGAATAAGAATGGAAAATGGAGAATTTGTGTATATTATCAGGAGCTTAACAAATCCACCAGGAAGGAACATTCCTCTTTGTCGTTTATATACCAAAACCTGGATGGGCTTGTAGGAAAGAAGTTCTTTTCTTTCTTAGATGGGTTCAGTAGGTATAACTAGATTCAAATCAGCCCTGAAGACCATGATAATATTACTTTCACTTTCCCTTGGGGTACCTTCACTTACATAGTCCTACCCTTTGGGTTGTGTAATTCCCAAGCTACCTTCCAAAGAGATGTCTTGAGAATTTTCTCTAGGCTAGTCCATGACTCTGTTGAAATCGACATGGATGAATTCAAACCCTATGGGGATAAATTATAGGAAGCTCTCTCCAATTTGTGAAAAGTGATGAGAAGGTGCATTGATATGCTTCTCTCCCTCAGCCTAGAAAAGTGTGAATTCCTAAAAAGAGTAGGAGTTGTATTAGGACACTCAATCTCCCAAGCAGTAATACAGGTGGACCCGAGCAAAATAACTACTATCAAAAGGGTACCTTCTCCTCAAAAGTAGAGAGATGTCAAGAGCTTCTTAAGGTTAGCTGGATATCATAGAAGATTCATCAAATATTTCAGTAAGATGGCTTCACCACTATTTGGTTTGTTGGCCAAAGATTATAAGTTTACTTTGTACAGTCTTTGTCAAGGAGATTTTGAGCTCATTAATGGAAACTTAACTACTGGCCCCATTCTCCGAGGTCCAAATTGGACTTTTCCTTTCAACATCAACACAGATTCATCTGAAAAAGTGGTGGGGGAAACATTAGGGAAGTTAGAAGACACATTACCTTATGAAATCTATTTCATCAGTAATAAATTTCCTAAGAACGAACACATTTGTACTCTCACAGAGAAGGAGATGTTAGGCATTATAATTTATAAATTATGCCGTTGGGTATCAGACCTTTGTGCACAGTGAGCATGCAACCATCAAATATTTAATGAACAAACTAGATGTTAATTCTAGGATAATTAGATGGTTTTTACTTTTACAACAGTTTTACCTAACCATTGTTCATAAACCTTGAAAGGAGAATGTTGTTGTAGATTTTTTATCCAGGTTAGATCTATCTAAAGGTTAATAAGGAATGGCCGATGAATAACTGCTAGATGAACATCTCTTTGCTATATCAGCACTCTCACCATGGTCTTCTGACATAGTTAACTACTTGGTTGCTGGAAATTTCCCTCCTAAACTCTCATTCAAGGAGAAAAGCAAGATCAGTATAAAAAGCACCCCTTTCACATGGATTGGGGGAAATATTTTCAAGTTAGTCGTGAAAAAATTATAGGAATATGTGTGAGGTAGGAAGAACCTTTTTCTATCCTCTCCAAATGTCACAATAGCCATTGTGGAGGCCACTTTGCTTCAAAAAGGACTACCTTCAAATTTTTGTAGGCAAGTTACTATTGGCCTACCCTTCACTAGGATTTGAGAATATACACTAGCAGGTGAGACTAGTTCCAAAGAATGGGGAAACCTAAAGAAAGGGATGAGATTCCTTTGCAACCTGGCATGGCTCCTGGGCCATTTAAAAAATGGCTCATGGACTTCATTCGACCTATTGATCCACAATCCTGACAGAAAAAGTGTATCATAGTATGGACTAACTATTTGGCAAAGTGGGAAGAAATAAAAATTTTGAAGGTAGAAACTGAGGGGAAAGTAGCATAATTTCTGAGGGAGAATGTGTTTTACAATTTTGGGTACAGCAGAGTAGTAGTCACTGATCAGGGGGCACAATTAACTTCTCATCTCACTAAGAATATTCCGAGGAGTAAAAATATACAACATAAGGCTTCGACTACCTACCACCCTCAGGTGAATAGGCAAGTGGAAGTGACTAGTAGATCCTAAGAGAGTATCCTAACCAAGGTTGTGAGCAGTAGCAGGAAATATTGGGCAGAAATATTGGTAAAATCTACTTGGCCCTACAACACTACTTAAAAAACAATAATATGATTCACTTCTTATGACCTAGTCTATGGAAATAAATCTCTACTTTCAATTCAATTTAAATTCAACACCTTAAGGATGGTCGCTGAGCTAGACCTAGATATATAAAATTCCCAAAAACAAATTTTTTTGCAATTAAATGGATTTGATGAGCTAAGGATGCAAAACATCCTTCACACGGAGGTAATTTAGCTACAAAGGAAGGTCTCGCATGACAATAACATTAACAAAAATACCTTTCAAGAAGGATATTGGGCATTGTTGTATCACTCAAATTTTAATGAATTCAAAGGAGAATTGATGACAAGATGGTTGAGACCCTATAAAGTGGAAAAAGTTATGACAATGTATCAAAACCATATATGAGGAAGGAATTCCCCTCCTTTTCAACAATTATAGGCTCAAGGTTTACAAGGAGCCCCTATCCAAGGATGAATTTATAAATTCCATAAACATGAAGGTGTATGTCATGGGAAACCCCATAGTTTCCAGTGCCTCCTGGAGAAAAAGAAAAAAATAAGAAAAAAACAAAGAGGCATCGCTGAAAACTTCCCACAGGGGTCATAGGCCAACTCTAGGGTTGAAAGCCTCCATGAGGTAGTCTTGGAGAAAGAAAAAAGAAAGAAAAAAGAAGAAGAAAAAATAGAGAATAAAATATCCTTGGGTGAAAAACTCTCTAAGGCACCCAAGGTAGCCCACTTTCCTTCAAGAAAAAGGATAAAAAGAAAAAGATAAAAATAACAAAAGAAAATGAGAAAGAAAAAATACCTATGGATTTATTTTTTTTTCTATTTTGTAGGTTTGTAATTAAAGATAGTTTTTGGGATCCATAGGGGTGATTTCTCTTCATTATTTCTTCTTCTCTACTTGCACAGTCCATAATCCTCTGCATAATCCACACGTTCATCTATTTCACCAATCATATAGGAAAAAAAATTATTTTTTCCCTAAATTGTTATCGCTATAGAAAAATCATGAAGCTACACGATTCTTGTAGCACCATAGGAAACTCTTGTAAATTCTACAAGAAACTCATATATGTATAAAAGGTTTTCCTAAGGGTTTTTTTAACATCATTTAGGGTATTATAATTCATTTTTTTTCTTATACCTACTATTCCAAAACCCCTATTCCACTCCATGCACAAGATCTCCCTATATAAACCCTAAGTTGCACCTTTTGAAGCTAAATAATTGGAAACTTGGCACAAGAACTCTTTCTCCTTTGTATCCTTCACTCCATTCATACCATGACTTCCTCCATAGCTTACATAAACCATATCCCTCCATTTCTGAGAAAAATGAAGCAAGAATAGGCAAGAAATAGACTGCTACAAATATCTGAAAGTTTTCTATATCAAATATGTGTGTGGCACAACAAGGCCAGGAGATGAAGGAAATCTGATGTAAATGAGTGTAGGAGACCACAAACAGACATGATAGGGACAAGAAAACCAAGCATGGCATCTAATGTCCACCATGCAATACCTAAAAAAGAAACGAAACAAGAAAAGTTTAAGTGACTCACTCAGAAAAGGCAAGCAGTTCAGTTAGAAAAATACACTCACTCAGAAAACAAATAAAAAAATGAAAACACACCAAAAAAAATACTAACACTGCCACCACGAGCTGCAACTCCTTGCACCAACTCCTTCATCACCTCAACAACACCAAGTAGACTCAGGCATGGCCTCTTACTTCTCGTTGTACATCCATAATGGCCAAAATAGTTGAATGTCAAGTTCTAGAAATTTAAAAGTCAAAAATTTGGCCAATTAACCTATCCACCTTCGTAAAGTGAACCTGGAGGAAAAGTGAAAGTGCATGCCACCTAGGCAAGTCCAATCGAGTCAAGTAAGAGTGTATGGGTATGAAGAGAAGTGATCACCAGGTCAACAATGATTAAATAAATTGGGGGCAACTATCTCAAAGAGGACACTTGTTTAAAGTATGAGTCACCACAATGGTCTAAATATAGTTAAAAATCCAATAAAGGTAATATTTTTCTCATTTTAATGATTTCTCTAAGCATTTAGAAGAGCATCAAGAGGAGGAGAGCAATGGGAGCCATCGAAAGAGTAGCATCGAGGTTGGTCTTGCATGCAGCATCATTTTACATGAAACAAAGCGTTGCTATAGGAAACTTCAGAAGCAGACCAGCAAGAGCTTAGAGGGTGACACAGAGTCACCTGTGGGTGAATTGGATTCCTAAAGCCTACATATATCAAAGAAAAATACCATAGGACGAAGGTAGGTGGATTTTCATCCTCCAGCACTTAAATATCTCCATACAATTGACACTCAGCAAAAGTAAAATTGACAGTTAGAGGGTAAAATATTTTTCTTGCATTTTCTTTCAAGGCCTCCATATCCAAGGCATACCTCTAAAACCTCTCACCGCCTTCATCTCATATCATTAATATGCGAGTGGATTCAAAATAATGGAGCCTATGGACATTAAGATAATTATGCAGCTCCCTCAGGTTATTGAAATCTTTCAAAATCACCAATGGTTAGGGTTATTTGAGCTATCGAACGGTTTTGATGATGAAATAGCTAAAGAATTTGTAGTGGTTGTACAGTCACATTCAAAAGAGAGAGCCACATGTGTGATTAGAGGCCTATCCATCACACTATCTCATGAACTGATAAGAAGATTTACCACCTTTACCTTGGATTCAAATGGGTTCAGTAAGGAATGCCTAGCACTGCATCCAAATATAATTTATTTCTACGAGGAGAGGAGTATATTGAAGATAAAAATGGAGTGAGGGGAGAGAGCCTTCCATATCCCTGGGATGAAGTTTCCTTCGACATCATGAAGTTTGTTTCTTGTAAAGGAAAATTGATTCTTGTCTATGGGTACCATTTCAGATTGTTAAATGAAGTTAGGTTCCATGGAGAGCTCCCACTTGAACAAAGATTATGTTTCCCTCACTTCCTCCTAAACTCCATCACTAACATGAGCCATAAAGTGAGTCAAAGGAAATATTAGCACTTGGCCCATCATGGCCTAAAAAAAATAGTTGTAAAAGATTCTTTGAGAAGGTTGAACCTCCGTGTATCTTGGTGTTCTTTCATAGACATGGATAGGAGAGCCTTTACCACTACTAAAATAGGGAAGGCATTTTCTTCTAGCCTTAGAGAAGGGAAGAAGAAGAAGAAGACGAAGAGGTAGAAGAGGAGGTCGAATAAGAATAAAAAGAGGCAGTAAACAAAGAAGAAAAATAAGAGATGGAAATTGAGATAGAAAACATAGAGACAACAGAAAGATTGTAGGAAAAAATTGAGGGAAAGGAGGAAGGAAAGACCAAGAAAATATAATATGTGGACCTTATCTTCGGCCATGAAACCTCCCCTCAAGACACAATCATGTCAACTGAAATCACATATCAAAAGGTAGCTACCACCCTAACTACTATTAGCACACTTATCAAAATGAAAAGAAAGAGACAAACACTTATGTACTTCAAAAATAGGAAGAGTCAAAGGGTGAGACAGGGAACACCACACGCCCACCAAGAGACTATCATCATTGAATAATCACCAAAGAAGGAGGAAGAAATCATATTAGAGGAAGGAAGGGTTCAAGAAGTAAATTCACCAATAAGGACCCCTATAACATATATCAAGAGAAATTCAGCCAGATTGGAAACCCATACACCTCATGCAACATCAAGAGACCATCGAAGGAGTGAAAGTAGTGAAAAACAAGGAGAATAGTGTCTTCAAAAAGAAAATCATAATTTGCTACAGGAAACTCTATGAAGCACAAATTTGGATAAGAAGGCCTTGGTTGAAGAGGAAAAGACAATCACAGAAGGGCACAAGGTCAAGGAAGTTGAGGGCAATACAGAAGAGGAAAAACATGATGAAAAAGAGGGAGGAAAATATGATAAAGAAAAGGCCACCACACCAAACTAAATCCCCAAAAATTTTTCAATATTTCCAAACCCTAGCCCTCAATCCAATCACAAATCTTACTAAAAATACATTGAGGGGGGTAGATTAATTCCTCAAACATTCACAGTTCCTTTGTTTTAGCAGTTGGAGGAAGACAGGCCACACACTAATCATTGGATGAATATTTCCACATCTAAAGGAGTGTATGTAATATGATTAATGGAAGGAAAAATAGTTGATATGGGGAAGGATTTATCTGATGTGAGGCTCAAAGAGATAGTTCTGAAGGAGAATCTTTTGAAGGCATAGGCAGAGAATGCAGCACCTCAAGAGCAGGTTCAGAAAAAGGGTAAAAAGTGGCCACCATTGTAGATTTGTACATGGAGGCTATTCAACACAGGTATCCTTCATATTTATATGCAGTTTACATGAAGGAGTAGTGGCTCCTCTTTCAAATTAAAACTTTAGCCTCCCATGGATACTTACATTTCCAAAACTGGAGACAATTGATTGATTTTTGCAATCAAGCAAGCATGGTTGACAAGGAAAAAATGGCAGAAATTTATATTCATAACCTTTTGTTAACATATTTAAATATCTCGGACCCCAATCATAGGATGGGGTATATGAAATTAATTCCTTTGGCATCATGGATGTTTAATGAGGAGACAATAGCACAAGAGAGGAGAAGGGTTATAAGAAGAGAAAACAAAGATCCCTTACAGATTATGGAAGAATACACAAGCTTAAGCAATGGCCCACTTTGATGATGTTTCTAGGTTGTTGGGAGATGAGTGCATAATGGCTAGCCAGAAATGATGGAACAACCCCCCTAATAGCCTTAGAAACATGGAATACCACACACAAAAAAGATTGACTTTTCCCTTTGAGAGAGAACCATTGTACAAGAAGGCCACGTAGGCCAAAAATATTTAGTGGCTTGTCTTGACACTCATTCCACCATTGTTGTTGGGGATGAGTGATGGAAAGGACCAAGATGAGAAGAACAAAAAATAGGAGGAAGCAGAAAAGAATGATGGGTTTTCCCCTCCTGATGGGACTCCCACACTTCTTCCTTGCAAATTCATAGGGTCCATCAAATCCTTAAAGGAAATGAAAAATAAGGATTAGCTGCTCAGAGCATGAGAAACCATTTAGTAGGTGGGTGATGATGAGCTCCATCACTAGGTACATTTGAAGGGGTTAGTGGTTGTTATGTAACCAGCTCCAAAAAGAGAAGAAAAGAGATATCAACGCCTTAGAAATGAGCCACTTTGAGGGGGAAACCTCCAATAAATTACATAAATGAACAATTATTGGATGATACAATTTACAAAACCTCCTTTCTATATATAGGAGTCTAATGGGCCATAATGTAATCCTAGTGGGCCACAATGTAATCCTAGCCGACCTAACAATAATAATTTAAGGGCACAATAATAACAAAATGGGGGTTACAAGGGTACAATAATAACAATAAGGGGGTTACACTAACAACAATAAGGGACTATACTAGTAATATAGGGACCTAACATGCCCCTCTCCTTCAAAAAAGTGTTGTCCTCAACGCTCGAGTAGCTCTGGGTGCTTCTGTATAAAATTCTCATCCTCCCATGTAGAATATTTAGTGGGTAAGTTCTTCCACTTGATGAGATACTCTGAAATTGATCGATTCCGTAGTTGTCGAGTTCTTGTTTCCGTGACCACTTCCAGTTCCAATATGATTTTTCCTTCCTCATCAAGTTCTGGAAATATTGTTTGAACTGGAAGATTTTCACCTATAACCTTCTTTAAGCATGAAACATGGAAAACTGGATGCACTCGCGAAGAATTAGGAAGCTCCAATTTGTATGCCATAGTACCAATCTTTTGCAACACCTTGTAAGGACCGTAGTACTTGGCGATAATTTATTATCCTTCTTAGCTTGCTTGAGGGACATTTGTTTGTATGGTTGTAGCCATAAAAATACCCAATCTCCTACATCAAAACTTCTCTCACTGTGATGTTGATCTGCCTGTTGTTTCATTCAATTTTGTGCCAAATTCAGCTTATCCTTTAAGAGTTGGAGAACTTCTTGCTGATGCTCGATGTGATCTTCCACTGCTTGAACCTTCGAATTTTCCCTTAAAGATGATGTGATCGATGGTGGATGATATCCATAAAGTGCCACAAATGGGGTCATTTTTGCTGCAGTATGGAAGGAAGTGTTATACCACCATTCAGCGAGAGGTAACCACTTGACCCATTGTGTTTGTTTATCAGATACAAAACAACGAAGATATCCTTCCAAACATTTATTTACTATCTCTGTTTGACCATGAGATTGAGGATGATAAGATGAGCTATGAGCTAATTGAGTACCCAAACAAGAAAATAACTCCGTCCAAAAATTTCCAGTAAAAATGGGATCTCTGTCGCTCACAATAACCCTTGGGCTTCCATGTAGCTTTTGAATTCTGTCCATAAATGTAGTAGCAACCGTACTTTCTTTAAATGGATGAGATAATGCACAAAAGTGTGCATACTTGGTAAGTCTATCAACTACCACCATGATGACACTCTTTCCTTCGGACTTAGGTAAACCCGTGATAAAATCCATTGAAATCTCCTCCCAACGTTGACTTGGAATGGATAAAGGTTGTAGAAGTCCTGGGGTCTTGATTGTTTCCACTTTATTCTGCTGGCAAACCAAACATTCTGCCACAAACTTTCGAATATCAGATTTAAGGCCATCCCAAAAAAATTCTTTCTTCACCCTGTGGTAAGTTTTTAAAAATCCTGAGTGTCCTCCTAAAGGAGAAGTGTGCAATTCCAGAAGAATCTTTGTTTTAGTTGGGAATTCTTACAAAGATATAAGCGATCTTTGTACCATAAGGAATCATTTTTCCAACTAAATGTATCAGATGTACTAGGATCTTGCTGCAACTTTTGAATGAGTGTCCATACATCTTTTTCCTTCTTTCATTCATCTCTTGCTTCGATTATCCAATCTGGTTGGATAATAGAAATGGCACAAAGCAATGCTTCCACCTCTTCATTCTTTCTTGAGAGTGCATCTACAAAAACATTAAGCTTTCCTCTTTCGTAGATTATTTCAAAGTCATAACCCAACATCTTTGTGACCCATTTTTGTTTCTCTTCTAAAGATAGTCGTTGTTCCAAAAAGTGTTTAAGACTATCATGATCAGTTTTTACCTTGAAGTGTCTTCCCATTAGGTAAGTTCGCCATTTCTTTAGTGCATGCAGTATTGCTAACATTTCCTTCTCATAAATAGGTTTCTCTAAATACTTTCCTTTGATTGGACGACTTTCAAAAGCAATGGGTCTTCCTTCCTGCATTAAAACTGCACCAATTCCATTTCCTGAGGCATCACATTCCACAATAAAGGTTTTTTGTGAAGTCTGGCGTAGCTAAGACCGGTGCTAGGCACATTGCCTCTTTAAGATGTTCAAAGGCCTTAGTTGCTTCAGGAGTCCATGAAAATGCATCTTTCTTCAATAATGTTGTTAGAGGCGCTACTATTCTCCCATAATTCTTAAAAAACTTGTGATAATACCCCGTTAACCCGAGAAATCCTCGCAACTGCTTTAAGGTTGTGGGGACTTTCCATTCCTTAATGGCTTTAATTTTGTTAGGGTCTACCTTAACACCCTCGTGAGATACAATATGACCCAGATATTCCACCTCTTGTACTCCAAAGAAACATTTTGATGTTTTTTCATATAATTGTTTCTCCTGCAATAGTTTGAGCACCCTGTCAACATGTTCAACATGATCCTTCCAAGACCTGCTGTAGATTAGTATATCATCAAAAAATATTAGCACAAATTTTCTAAGGAAGGGTTTGAAAATGGAATTCACCAACCCTTGAAATGTAGAAGGTGCATTGGTAAGGCCAAAAGGCATGACCAAAAATTCATAATGACCCTCATGAGTTCGAAATGCTATTTTTGGAATATCTTCAGTCTTCATTCTAATTTGATGATATCCCGAACGAAGATCCAACTTGGTAAAATAAATTGCTCCATGTAATTCATCCAATAATTCATCAATCACAGGAATGGGAAATTTATCTTTAATGGTGAGCTTATTGAGTTCCCTATAATCCGGACACATTCGCCATGATCCATCCTTCTTGTGTACCAATACTACAGGAGCAGAGAAAGAACTTTGACTAGGTTGAATTATACCCGCCTCTAACATTTCTGCAATCATACGTTCAATTTCGCTCTTTTGGAAGCAAGGATATCTATAAGGCCTGATGTTTGGAGGAACACTTCCTGGAATCAAATGAATAGCATGATCATGATCACGAATAGGTGGGAGTCCTTTGGGAGTTTCGAACACCTTGGAATGATTGTCCAAGACTTGTTGGAGATCTGCAGAAATAGATGATTTTGATGTTGGAACTTCTAGTGAGCATAATTGTGCAATTACGCCTCGCTGTTCTTTCTTTAGAAGCTTTGTCATGACATTAGAGCGTATTATCCTTCCTGGCTTCCCCGCAATACCCCGTAATTCGACTTCCTTTCCTTCTGAAAAAAATTTCAAGAAAATTTCTTGAAAATTAAAAGCTACCGTCCCCAAAGATTGTAACCATTGTACTCCTAGTACAACATCAGCACCTCCCATAGGAATGGAAAGCATTGGACTAGTCAATAAATATTCCCCCATGGTTAGCTTGATATTATGGCATTTTCCAGAGAAATTTATAGTTCCTCCATTTGCAACCATCACTTGACATTCTGGTGTTGGATATAGGAAACAATTTAATTCCTTGGCTACCTTACAATGAATAAAATTATGGGTGCTACCTGAATCAATCAACACTATTACCTTTTTCTTCTTGATTTGTCCTTGTATCTCGAGAGTTTGAGGAGTGGTAATTCCTGCCAGTGCATTACACGATATGGTCGGATTCATTTCTTCCTCTTCTAGGGTTGGTTCCCGGTGTATATCCTCTTCTTGTTCATTTTCTTCTTCCTCTTCACAATCTATGTAAAATAATTTCTTCTCAGCACACTTATGACCTTTAGTGTATTTGCTATCACAACTGTAGCAAAGCCCTTTTGCTCTTTTTTCTTCCAATTGTTGTGGTGTCAACCTTGTAGGTAGTGGAAATCTAGGCGTAGCAACACTTCCTTCTTTATAGAATTGAGTGGTAGGCTTCCTTGTCGCCATAATTTTACATTCAACTTTTCTTGCCAACCTGAATGCCTTCTCCAATGAATCAGGTTCCAAAACGCGAACTTCATATTGGATGTTATCCTTTAAAGTGCCTAGGAAGAGATCAATCCTGTGTTCCTCTGTAAGATCAGTTACCCTTATATTCAATTTTTGGAAGTCCTCAATGTGCCGCCCCACTAAACCCTTTTGTTTGAGATTTATCAATTGGGTAAATAAGGTGTTGCTCTTTGTATCCTCATAATGTGCTATCATTTCCTCCGTAAAAATTGACCAAGTGACAATTTTTTACGGGAGCAAAGCCATTGATACCATACAAATGTATTTTGTTCTAAATGTAAAGTTGCAATGCGTACCTTTTGTGTGTTTTGCACATTATGGAGATCAAAATATTGCTCCATCTGTAGTATCCATGTTATAGGATCCTTTCCATCAAACTTCCTCATATCCATTTTTGGAATATGGTGGCTCTTCCCGCCAACATTAGAGTTTACAAAATCACGATTAACATTAATTTTTTTCTCATCATGAGGTTCTTCTACTATCTTTTCACCATTAGGAAACATTTCTTGTATCAACTTTGTCAAACCTTCGATGTCTGTTTTTAGATCATTCCTCATGTTTTCCATGTTGTATTTCATGACATCCATCTTAGGTTCCATGCCATCCATCTTAGCTTCCACGCCAGCTTCCATTCCATCCATCTTAGCTTGCACGCCATCCATATTAGCTTCCACCCCTTTCTTCAAAACTTCCATTTCATTTTTTGTTGCTCTTTGCGAGATTGAAATTTGTTGCACTTGCTCTTGTAATTTTGATAGATCATGTTGCAATTCTTCATCTTCATGAGTCATAGTAGATCCTTCTGAAGGCTTAATGGGTGTTTAATTATTCTTACGGGACATATTTTAGAACCCAATACTGATATCTATTCTACAATATGCCCTTGGAATCAATTCAAATTGATTCTTCAAACAAGACTTATGCAATTCGGAAAAAAATACACACCTTTTTCTTGCTTTTGAGGAGCTCGATATTGAAATTGGATTATATTTGTGATTGTAGCACTTAAATATCTAAAATTTAGCAATGAAATACCCCTCTAAATTATCTTTTGAATGTGACAGGTCTGACCTGATTTGGATTCTCCAAGACAAAGTTGTGTCCAATCTCCCACAATGACCTAATTATGGATTGGTTCAGTAGAGCGAAATTGTACAAATTGCCACGTGTCACTGTTTCATATTTTGTCTCTAAAATTGATAGCCAAGAAACTAAAGTCTGTGTACTTGTGACCAATTTTTACGGCACTCCAATCTGATGCCCAGAGAGAGAGTTATTGAAGTTTTCCCATGATCACCTCTTTGAGATGAAATTCAGGAGCCTAAAAAAGTACTACCTTCCACAGATCATATCTCCAAAAATATTGCGAACCAAGCTCTGAAATGTTTTGAAAAATTTCCTCAGGATTTCAGCTTTGCACCATATGAATTTTAGACTCTGAACCTTCATACAAAAAACTTTATAGCGAACATTCCACGATGACCTATTTAGGAGCCTGAAAAAATACCTAACTTCCATAGATGATATCTCCAAAAATATTACGAAACAAGCTCTGAAATTTTTAGCAAAAGCTTCCTCAGATTTCGCTCGCACCCTAAAAATTTCAGCTTCGAAACTTCGTAGAAAAAAATTTATAGCGAAAATTCCACGATGACCTGTTTGGAGCAGTGAAACCCTAGAATCCAAAGCTCTGATACCAAATGTTGTGTAACCAGCTCCAAAAATAGAAGAAAAGAGATACCAACGTCTTATAAATGAGCCACTCCGAGGGGGAAACCTCCAATACATTACATAAATGAACAATTCTTGGATGATACAATTTACAAAACCTCCTTTCTATATATAGGAGTCCATGGGGCCATAATGTAATCCTAGTGGGCCACAATGTAATCCTAGCCGTCCTAACAATAATAATTTAAGGGCACAATAATAACAAAATGGGGGTTACAAGGGTACAATAATAACAATAAGGGGGTTACACTAACAACAATAAGGGACTATACTAGTCATATAGGGACCTAACAGTGGTCACTTTTTGGCCTTACTAAGTCTCTTTTTCTTTCATTTTAATTATATTATGCTCTTATGATGCTAGTGTATGTGGTGATTGAGGCTTAACATACTTCGAGTACCTAACATAAGTTAAATGCAGGAAAATTACGAAGAGAATGATTTTTTCAGGATATTTTTCCATAAAGACTTAGAGTACACAACAAGGAGTGATTCTAGGGGGTTCTTCGAAAGGCAACCAAGGGATACTGTTGATTCCCTCAAATAACTCAAAATCAAATTCAACAGATCAAGCTCAAGATGAGTGGACTCAACCCATACTTCATTTGCAGTCAAGTGGACTCATCACCTATTTTCTAGGGAGCTGTTGGTAGCCACCATCTTAATCTAAATAGAGATGAGCAAGAGCTCATTAGGATTCAAAATTTGGAGAAATATATTTCGCTCTTTAATCTTGTGATCACTTTTCAAGACTTCTATATTGATGTAATCAGACTATCTTTCGAAATCAAATTATTATTCAGACTTTGCCTTACTGATCTAGTTTCAGATAGCTAGGCTTATGGGTTAGTGCTCAATCCATGTGCCTAAGCCTGTCATTTATAATGATTATTTACTTTGATGTCATTTAGATTGTTTTTCTCATGAATATTTAACTATTTATTTTTGTATTTTCATTTTTTTTTCTTCGATATGTCTTTTGTTGTAGTTTTAGTTTCCTTACATCTTCGTAGAATAGGTTATAACGTCAGAAAGTTATGACTCCAGCCTCACCCTCCCACCTCTCTCAATAGAGATTGAGGAGGGTATAACTTCCCCAAAGAACAAAAATGGTTCGTAGTTTAAGATTTATTGGAATGGATGAGATTAGTTGCTATGATTCCATGGATATGCTTAGAATGTTGTGTTAGCTCTCTTTTTGTAGATTACAATATATTTTCTTTACAAGTTCAAGTCTTATTTTCCATTTTCATTGTCATGAATTTCTCCATTTCTATTGCATGAATAGGAATTTTTCTTGCAGGTACAGGTATCACATCCAAGGACAACTTCACTAGCACCTTCAGCTTCATCTCTCACCCTTCATCAGCACTCTATTCATCAAAATCACCATCAACCTTGTTTTCAAATTTTTCATGCCGACACCATGAGAAAACCCTATGGGTGAAAGACAAGCCTCCCAAGGGATTCAGAGCTTGGCCAAGGGGTGGGACACCTTCCACTCATCCTATTCCACCTTCATTCCACCTTCCCAACCCCTTTTCCACCTATTTTTGGCCTTTGATTTCCCTCATACTATTTCATGTATAAATTCATGAGTTTCCTGTAGCACTACATGAAACTTGTATCAACACTTGAAATAGCACCTATGGGTCCCTCATTAAGCACATAAACCACCATCACCATCCTATAGAAATATAAAAATAACTCATACACCTATAGCCTTGCCTCCATGTGTTCAATCCTTACATGATCCACCTTAACACTTTCTTCTCCTAACTGCAAAACAACACATTTTCAAGAATATTTAGGTCGTGAGAATTTGCATGATTAAAAGAATGATATATAGAGCATAGGTAAAGTAGATTTTGTTTATCCATTTGGCTAGAGAAGTGTGATTATATTAGTTTCCTTTATGCCATTTCAATTCAACAATTTACTTCATGCAAGATGCCTATGTTGCTTTCCAATTATTATCATAGTATAATAAGTATATTTATTTCATTGCAGAATAGTTATTTCTACTTGTTTCTTGTCTTATATTTATGTACTTGCTGATAGTGCCATGGATTTGAATCATTTGTATCCATAGGCCTAAATTGAGAAGTGTGGCAGAATTCATCTAGAAACCCTAGAAGTAGCACCCTTTCGTAAAGTTGAGAAGATGATGACATGAGTAGAATGCATCAATTGTGTATATAACACTGTCACCTCCAAGTTTGTATGAAACCCAGGTTGATAAAGTAAAGTAGGCCATCCTATGGGAGTTGCAACATTCTTGGTGCAATACGAGGGTTGACGAGTTGACACCACAATAGTTGGAAGAAAAAAGAGAAAAAATGTTTTTTTTAGTTCTGATAGAAAATACACTAAAGGTCATAAGTGTGCTAATAATTAATTATTTTACATAGATTGGAGGAATAAAAGGAACAAGATACTTCAAGAAAAAAGGATATACACCAGGAAAAAACCCTAGAGAAAGAAGAAATGAATCTGACAATAAATTGTAACGAATTAGCATGGATTACCTCTCCTGAAACTCTCATGATAAATTGACATATCAAGTAGAAAGATGTACCAGTGCTGATTTATTTGGGTAGTCCCAATAATTATACTAATTGTAATATAGCCAAGGAATTGAATTACTTCCTATACCTAGCACCAGTGTGTTAAGTGATGGTTGCAAATGGAGGAACTATAATTTTCTCTAGAAATTTCCATATTATTAAGATATATATGGGGGAATCCGTATTGAATTGTCCAATGATTTCCATTCCAATACTTGATGCCAATGTTATACTAACAATGTAATGGTTACAATATTTGGGTATGATAGCTTTTAATTTTCAATTAAGGGGTATCACAGGGAAACCAAGAAATATAACCATCTATAATGGAATGAAAAACCTTCTAAGGAAATAGAAACATGGTGTAATTGCACAAAAATGCTCACTAGAAGTTCAAACATTGAAATATTCTATTTATCCATATCTCCAAAATGTCTTGGACAATTAGTACAAGGTATTTGAGACTCCCAAAGGCCTCCCACCTATTCATGATCATGATCATGCTATTCATTTATTCCAGGAAATATTCCTCCAAACATCAGGCCTCACATATATCCCTATTCCCAAAAGAATGAAATTGAACATATGGCTGCATAAATGATAGAGGGTGATTTAGTTCAACCTAGTCAAAGTTATTTCTATGATATAGTGGTATTGGTACGCATGAGGGATGGATCATGGTACATGTGTCTAGATTATAGGGAGCTCAACAAGCTCACTATTAAATATAAGTTTCCCATTCCTTCCATTAATGAGTTATTGGATGAATTATATGGATAAATTTACTTCACCAAGTTGGATCTTCGTCCAAAATATCAAATTAGAGTGAAAATTAAAGGCATTTCTAAAACATCATTTAGAACTCACGAGGGTCATTATCAATTTTTGGTCATGCCTTTTGGCCTTACCAATGCACCTTCAACATTTAAATTTTTGTTGAATTTCATTTTAAAACCCTTCCTTGGAAAATTTGTGTTAGTATTTTTTTATCATTACTAATCTATAACAAGTCATGGAAGGATCATGCCGAACATGTTGACATGGTGTTCAAACTATTAGAGGAGAAACAATTATAGGCACAAACCTCCAAATTTTTCTTTGGAGTACATGAGGTGGAATATATGGGTAACATTGTATCAGATGAGGGTGTTAAGGTAGACACTAATGAAATTAAAGCCATTAACTAATGGAAAATCGCCACAACCATATAGGATATGTGAGGCTTTCTTGGGTTGACACGGTATTATCACCATTTTGTTAAGAATTATGGGAGACGAAAAACACCTTTAAAACCATTACTAAATAAAGATGCATTTTCTTGGACTGCAGAAGCAAGTAAGGCTCTTGAAAATCTTAATGATGCAATATGGTAAGAAACAGTACTAGTTATGCCAAAATTCAAAAAAACCTTTATTTTAGAATATGATGCCTTAGGAAATAAAATGGTGTTGTTTTAATCAAAGGAGGAAGACCGATTTCTTTTGAAAGTTGTCCAATTACAGAAAATTATTTACACAAATCTATTTATGAGAAGGAAATGTTGACAATAATACATGCACTAAAGCAATGGAGACCTTATCTAATGTGAAGACACTTAAATATAAAAACAAATCACGATAGTATTAACAATTTTTGCAAAAAATATTATATTTAGAAGAGCAACAAAAATGGGTCCTGAAGATGTTGGTTTACGACTTTTAAATCTTATATTATAATGTAAGCACATTGTTGTTGCAAATTCACTCTCAAGAAAGGATGAGAATGGGGAAAAAAAATTTCGTGCCATTTCTATTATCGAACTAGATTGGATAACCAAAGCAAGGTTTGAATAGAAGAATGATGAAGAAGTTTGAACAGTCATTCAAAAATTGTAGGAAGATCCTAGTACATTTGATATATTTAGCTAGAAAAATCATTTATTATGGTAAAAATATTACTTATATATTTGTAAGAAATCCCAAATCAAACGAAATATTCTTTTTGAATTGCACACCTATCCCTTACTACAGAATTTAGGATTTCTAAGAACTTACAACAGGGTCAAGAAGGATTTTTTTTTGGGATGGCCTTAAATCTGATATTCAAAATTTTGTGGTGGAAAGTTTGGTTTTCTAGCAAAATAAAGTTGATTCATTTAATACCCGAGGTATGTTACAACCTTTGTCCATTCCAAGTCAATGTTGGGAGGAGGATTTAACGGATTTTATCAAAGTTTACCCAAATTTAAAAGAAAGAGTGTCATGACGGTGGTATTGATAGACTTACCAAGTATGCATAATGTTGTACATTATCTCATCCTTTTAAAGAAAATACAATTTCTACTACATATATGGAAAAAATACAAGAGCTACAAGGAAACCCAAAGATTATTGTAAGTGACATAGATCCCATTTTCACTGGAAATTTTTGGACATAATTATTTTCTTCTCTTAGTACCCAATTAGCTCATAAATCATCTTATCATCCTCAATATGGCTTGAAAACAAAGATAGTGAACATATTTTTGGAAGGATACATTTGTTTCTTTGTATTAGATAAAAAAATGCAATGGATCAAGTGATAACATTTAGGTGAATGGTGGTAGAAATATTCCTTCCATACTACACCAAAAATGGATGCATTTATGGAAATTTATGGATATCATCCACTATCCATCAAGTCATGTTTAAAATGAAATTTCAAGGTTCAAGAAATGGAATATCACATCGAGATTCAACAACAAGTTGTCTAACTCTTAAACGATAACCTCACTTTGGCACAAAATCCAATGAAACAATAAATAGATGAACATCACAATGAGAGTGTTTTTTATGTTGGAGACTAGATATTTTTATTGGTACAAGCATACAAAAAAATTTCCCTCAAGAAAGATAACGAGGATGATAAATTATCACCAAAGTATTTTGTTCCTTACAAGGTGTTGCAAAATATTGGTACTATGGTATAAAAATTGGATCTTCCTGCATATTTCCCAGTGTACCGTATTTTCAATGTTTCATTCTTAAATAATTTTATAGGTGACAAGATCGGATTCTAAATAATATTTCGAGAACTTGACGCGGAATGAAAAATCATATTGGAACTTGAAGCACTCATGGATAAAATATATCTACAGCTATGAAATTGATAAATTGTAGAGTATCTCATCAACTGGAAAAACTTACACATTGAATATTCCACATGGGTGTTACACAATATTTTTTCACCGTCCCTGCAATCCCCACCCCAAACATTGGAGGACCATTTTAGTGACATATGTGTATTGTCATACCTTCCTAAAAGTGTCACTGGATCCCTTGGCATGTCAAGAACATTTCCTTTGTTGATCACTCCTCAAGGAGGCTCTCAAAAAACATGATTTTGGGTCGGCACTGGTAGGAAGTTATGGCCTCATGCCCATAAAGGAATTAACATTGGGCCTAGCACCCATTGGCACACTGTCTCAGTGGACTGCTCGCGCTAAGCTGTTTTTGGATTTTTTTTTAAATAGAAGCGAAGTTTCCATTCCTAAATACTTCGTGAGCAGAGTCATCATGGTTTTTTCTACTGAATAACAATAGAGTATCCACTATAATAATATCATAGGAAATTGCAAGTTTCTCTCTGTCTAACTGCATAATATGATCAATCAACACTTCTTGCTTCCACAACAAAAAATAATTTCATGACTCTAAATCTGCCATGCAATCCTAATCGATTTATCCTTAATAAAAACTCTAACTAATACACAATATGGTATTATCATTATGTAACCCTCAAGACTAATGAATCTAAGGTCCAACTTGACTATACAAAGGAAAAAAGAGATTAGGAAACATTGCGATTTGTACACATTCAAAAAGATAAAATAACTTCTAACCCTAGCTCCTTTTAGGTGGAGGAACAAAAGGCTAAACTCAGTGTTCCATATGAGAAAATGGATTAAGAATTCTTGTAGCTTGTACACTTCGGAAACGAGAAGGAATGGAGTTGCATTGCCCTCACTTATTCTTGGATAATAGACCTAACATACTATTTAGTTTTCCAAAGGATAAAACATTAGTAAGGATGTCCTTCCAATCAAAAAATAACTAAGGCTTAAATCCTACTAAGAAAAAAATATTACACGACCTTAATGAAAGAATAGAACTACTATAAACCTGTCTTAAGTTCTGCAAGTTATTCCAATATATTTACCAACTATTGCAAAAAATATATGCTCTAGAAATGACCATAACTTGTGATTATTAGTGCCAAGATTTACTATGTTCAAACATACAATATCTACTTGATATCAATTCTGGAATTACTTACAAATAAAAAAAATAGGGCATGTGAGGTAAGTGTGGAAGCATCAAGCATTAATACCCATATTCAAAGCTTAAAAAAAAAACAATTTAAATATCAACATTATCACAAAAACTCTTTCTGTTATTTATCAACAATCAATAGAATGGATATGTATAAATTCATGCATCAAAACATGAGAAAAAAATAAATCCAAAAATAATGACTACTTTTTTTTTTGTAAGCTGAGTAGTACCTGTTTTTTAATTCATTTTCAAAAAGGTTGATTGTTACATGAATTTTTGGTCATCCAACCTGTTACTATTAGATTGACCAAAGTACACAATGTAAGACAAATTTTACCACAGTAAAATTACTTTCACTATGAAAATTAACATAATAATCCATAATTTATTAAGTTGCTTCTGGTCTAAACAGGAAACTCCATGAGGAACAATCGAATAAATCCTTATTTGTTTGGTTTTCATCGAGGGATAATTAATGACGCCAATGTTTAATTAACATTTCTTGTCATATTTAACCCAAAATAGGAAAATTAATTAGATAAATCATTATTTATCCTTTTATTTTCTAAGAATATTTATTTAAAACATTATTTAAATAATATTCCTTGTTAAATTTGATTAAATCATTTATAAATAATTGAATAAAGCACTATTTATTTAATTATTAGTCAACCACATCCTTAAAATATTAAATAAATCATTTATTTATTTATTATTTACAAATAAAGGGATTTGATCAAAGTTAAATTATTTTTCCCTCCAACAAAAATAATAAAATATTCCATAAAAGTACGATCTAAATTTGGTTAATAATATTTTAACTATGCATCAATATCTAGACTAACTCAATTTTTTGTTATAAAGAGAAGGGTTTTTCCATTCATTCACTACCTTTTGTTGTCTAAATATCACTCTAGATCTATACTTTTGGTCTGACTTTGCTCCTCCATCATTGTCATACTTTTCTACTTTTTGCATGTGAGATCCCTATGAGTTCCATTTTTGTTTGATTTTTCTTCACCATTAAGAGAGAGAGATCTTATATTTGAAAGGTTGAGGACATACAACAACCCATCCCATTGAGGGGGATTGGTAACATCTTTCTATGTTCCCTTCGCAGGTGTCATAATACAATTTTTTTTTAAATTATTGTCTTGTTCATTCGATCATGCAAAAACTCTTTCTTATTTCTTGTTGTTTAATATCTTTAACTTCATATATCTGGATTTCTGTAGCATTTATTCTGATCAATAACTATAGATCTAAGAAAATCGACAGGTAAATTTGATTTTAGTGATGTTTTTTATCCACAGCTAAAGTGAGTTTTTTTCGTACCCTTGTGATTAGAATTTACACTAATAACTGGCCACTCCACAAGGATTTATAATTATGACCATTGCCATTTTTCGGATCCCTGCGTGACCATATTCTTCAACCCCTAGGGTATTTCTTCAACTTCTTATTTTTAATTTCTTGATGTTGTTTTCAACCATTAAAATAGAAAAATAGTAAAAATTCTTATTTATGTGTGTTTCTCAGCCTATTTCATAGGTAACAGTTATCAACTGCAACAGAGACGAAATTTTTTTCTGAAATATTCTCCTAAGGTAGCCGAAAGTGTTGGTCACACTTTTTCGCCAGAATTGGTGACCTCAACCTTCACGATGCATAAAACAGTCTGAGACCCCTAACCTCAGCTAAAAATAGGTCAGAACCTATGGCCTGTACATTTTGCGAGAATTTTTCTGTGATTTTTTTGGGTTTTTCTAGGCGATTGTTTAGGGTCATCTCACCTCCCTCTCCACCTATATTGAACCTATAATTTCTTATTTTTACTCATCGAAGTAGGAACCAAGCCCCCTAGGGTGTCAGTATGCTTCCACCTTCTTATGAGGAGTTTAGTTGAAGCAGGTCTTTTGAGATTTCAGTGTGTTCAACCATTTTTAAAATCTGAACCTATACTTTTAGATTCATTTATATTGGTTATTCATCCATCCAAAACACCTCCTTTCGATTTTGTTTGGTCCTCCTTTAGGGACCCTCTGCTTCCCTACAGGTTGGAGCCTTTCGCCACCTTTTTTGCAGCATTCAGCCGGAAGTGCAGGTCACACTTTTTGGGCCAAAAATTGAGACCTCAACCTTCAATAAGTAGAAAATAGCCTGGAGCCCGCGACCTCAGCTGAAAACAGGCCAGAACCTGCAATCTGTACATTTTGCAGGAATTTTTCTGTGATTTTTCTGGGTTTTTCTGGGATATTTTTCATGGTTGTCTGATATCCCTCTCCACTCATCCTAGGATTGTAATTTCTTATTTTTACTTGTCGAAGTAGGAACCAAGCCCCTCAGGGCTTCAGTACGCTTCCACCTTTTTACGAGGAGTTTAGCTGAAACAGGTCTTCTAAGATTTCAGTGGGTTCAAACATTTTCGAGATTTGAAGCTATACTTTTAGATCCATTTTAGATTGATTATTAATCCATCCAAAACACCTCTTTTTATTTTGCTTTGGTCCTCCTTTAGGATCCCCTCTGTTTCCCTTCAGGTTGTAGCCTTTTGCCACCTTTTTTGTAGCATTTTTCCCTCTGCTTTTTTGTTTTTTTCTGCACCTATTTCCAGCAGATCCGACCTTTAGATCCCCGTCCCTCTTGAATTTAGATCAATTGGCCATTTTTTATGTTATGACTATATTTCACCACCCCATAGAATAGTTGTTGGGAAGCCCTCCTCCTTTGGTTTAAATTGATGCATCTTTAGCTGTTTATTTTATGTCATATTCAATTTCCTTTACTCTCATTTTCAAATATATTTATAGTTATACAACATATTTTTTATTTTTCCTCTACACACATATGGGCTTAGTTAAAATTAACGCACTTATCACATACACGCACACCCTAAGTGAAGAGTGCCTGGTTTACACTGCCAAACCAAGTCTGAAACATTATAATAAATTGATATTGCACCTCCCTGCCCTTGTTTCGACATTGTAATAATTTGATCATGTACCTCCCTTCCCTTTTTTGTCTCTCTTCCTTCTGTGATCTATGTTTTTTTTCCATCCTATCGCCTCCAAGTTTTTTATCCTAAAGACTCCTAGGCCTTCATCCTTAGTTTTTTTTAGGAAAAATTAATTCTCCTCATAGGGTTCGAGTTTTTCCTCAACTGAGTCCCCATTCTGACTCTATGTCTTGTTTATCGGGTTTCCCTTCTAGTTATATTCCTGACTCTCCTCCACCTATCACCTTCACCATGTTTGTTTTGGGACCTAATGCTAGTGGCAAACCCTACCATAATGTTGGGAATGCTACTAGTGGTGTCGTCACAAGAACTATCCCAGCTACTCCCTTGCTCCCTTATATGGTAGGCCTCAGTGTTCCCGATTTTACCCAGTCAATTAATGACCCCATACACCATGATCTTGGTTGCCCCGCTATGCCAACCAAGCTCCCTTCAGACATCCCCAATTTTGAAGGAATGTTTGGAGAGGATCCTACCAATCATGTTTGTTATTTCAACATGTGGTGTTCTTCTAACTCCATCACCGATGACTCTCTCCGTCTTCATTTATTCCTACGCATGCTTACTAGATAAGCTTCCAAGTGGTAAGTCGACTAGGCCTCCTCCTCTCATACTACTTTTTTGACTCTTTCCAAGGAATTTCGGACTTACGTCCATCTTCCCCTTCACTATAACACTGGTACCGAACTATTCACCTCCTTTCATCAATCGTCTGTGACTCGCCTATCTAACCATGTTCAAGAATGGAAGAGAATAAAAAGCCTATGTTGAGCCCCTACCTTTGAAGACCCTGTCTACATGGACTAGTTCCTTAGATCCCTTTTGCCTGCTATTGGAAAAGATACCACATATCACTTTCCTGAGATCAAGGAAGATGTCCTCCAGATTGCATTGAATTATAACATGATCTATGCATAATATGGTTATGTTTATACCACCTTACCTGATCTCCCTAGACCCGGTGGTGCTAATGGACCAGAGGCATCCCATGCCATCAACGATATCATTGGAGCCATTTCACATTTGTACACTCATCCTCCCATGGGTTATGGCTTCACTCAGGGAGGGGCCAACGCCTCCAGCACTTTCCCCCCTCCCGGTACCATGTATCCAGGATATGACATGTCTCCTCATTTTACCCAAATTTTTTACCCTAGTGTTTATCAACCTCCTTATTATCCATATCTGCAACCTAGTGCTCCAACTCCTCCAGCATTAGAACCTCAGACTCCCTTGCCTTCTCAAGCATTGCAGCAACAACACCACTCCCTGAGGCTGAGGTGCATGTGCAACAAGGTACGAGTAATCCTCCTACTTACAAAAAGAGGAGGAAAGGAAACCAAAACTAATCTTCCCAAAGTAACCAAGGAGAAAATCCCCAAGGGAATTCACCTAACACTACAAACTAGCAACAGGGCACTCAAACCAAGAAGGAGAGGCCCATTCGCATGAATAACCTTATTCTCGTTGCGGAGTCTATAGTCACTATAGCCATGATTGTCCTCTTTTACCTCAGCTGTGTCAGATGTGGGAAGCTCAAGCAGCATCTTGAGGACAACAAGCCTCCCTTTCGGTTCCTTCCAACGCTGCCCCTATCCAACCCATTGTGTTTACCATCCTTCCCCCCAACAAGGATATATGGCTACCCAACCCCTTGAAATTCAGGCAACCACTCAACCTCCTCCATCTGGTACCTCTGATTACCAAATACTCATGATGAAATCTGACCCGCTCACTTCCATTGACCTCAACCTTCAGACTAGGTCTCATTAGTACACCCAACCCCCCTCTAAGTCTCCCACCAAGCCCCCCTCTTCAGGTCCCACAAAGTCTCTTTTGACACCCAATGGTACTTTATTGATCCCTTAGCCTAAGGCATAGGTTCATACTAAGATCTGTAAGGGACCATTACAGAGAAATGCTACTTCTGGTAAAGCTTCCCACTCCTACAATATAGTAGATGACTCGGCACAATCCCCTGCCACCGTGCCAATGCTAGAAGTCCTCCTATCATTCCCTTCACAATGAAAATCTCTACTAACTGCCATGGGAATTATGGATCCTTTAGATTATTGTTTGGTTGTCTTTGATGTTGACCGATCAGACCATCCCTCCCTTCCTTCTTATGTCGCCTTCCAAATGCCTATCAAAATCCAGAATTCTAATGTCTCTCATTGTATCATTAATGAGGGGGCATCCACCTGTGCAATGTACACCTTGGTTTGGAGGCAACTTGGATCTCCTGAGTTAGCACCTTACATTATCACCCTTCGAGCGTGGGATGGCCACTCTTCCCAGCCACTTGGCATGTTCCACAATTGTCCTCTTACTCTTGTGGGCAAGATTGTTTGTGTGGACGTTGAAGTCATTGATGCCCCCTTACACACAACATTATATTGGTTCGTAGCTAGACTTATGCAATTTCTATTGTCCCATATTTGATTCACTATAAAATGTGATTTCCTCATAACGGAAATATCTTCACCATCGATCATATGACATATTACGAATCGAAGTTTGAGACCTCTCAAGAGTCCACTATCTCATTGGTGGCCAATAAAAAATCAGTTGAACCTCTGACCCATGTCTTACCCAGAGTCTATAAACATTCCTCTTTGATTGGTTCATTCCCTGGTCTCCTCCTTCCTCTCTCTAACCCTAGCTCATCAAATTTTTTCATGATGCAATCATCTCGGTCCAACCTCAAACATAATTGTTCAACTAGCCCACAACCCTGCTCTCCACAACCTGCTCCTAGTACTTCGACTTAGCCTTTAGGACCCCCTCCTCTAGGATCCTCTTTTGTAGATGGTTTCCATGAACCTATATACCCTTCTCTAACAGTTCATGCAAGCCTTAACCATCTCAGAGCTGTCTTGCCTGGCCATTACCCCTCTGGTTAGATATTATTTCCTCCTCCTGCTCACGGACTATTTTCGGTACCTGTTGTGGCTACCCTGTCTGTTCCTAACATGAACCTGGGAATCCCAATCTAGTACATTGATCCTCCAACCACTATCGCACCTAGTCAGCCCAAACCTTATACTGCTTTGACCCTAATCTAATTGATTTCCATGACCCCTCCCTTTACTTTTATGCCTGACCCAGCTCAACATGAACCCACTCCTATTGTGAAAGATCAAGGTGAGGGGGACAAAGACCGTAAGAAGGGACCTAAGGACAAGGCCGCCTAGACATCCCCTACTCCACCTGAGCCTCCAAAGTGTACCTCTCCATGTACTTTGTGTGATGTTGTCGGTCATGCCACCTGTAACTATCCTGAATTACCTCGTATCAAGCCCATGGTCAATGTTGTGTTTCTTGATACTAAAGTCCCCAAAGTCCTTGTTACTTTACCGAGTGTAGCCAAGAATCCAAATACTGTTCACACCAACCATGCCTATGCTTTATGTGATCTCCATGGCCATTATACCCACCTATTTCCCCACCTCAAGCACTACATCGCCTCTTTGGAAGTAGTTCAAGAATACAAAACTAAACATAATGAGTCCACCTCTCCCATACTTGCGCAATATGCTTCAGCCCAACCTAAGGATACATCTGTTCACATTGAAATTCCCCATCATGATGTCGAGATGACAGAGTCTTCAGCCATTATCCTCTTCTTGTCACCACCTATGAGATCCATGGTGGAAGACCCCTCTGAGACTTTCCCTTCTGTTTCACTTTACCTCCCTTCAACGATCACCCTCGGCTCAACATCAGTGGATCCCTTATCTACTTGTTCTTTTCTCACCCCCTATGATGATGTGCATGTGAAAATATCTTCTCATGATGATGAGTTAGGTAGCTTTTCCGCATCATGTGGTTATCCTTCCACCCATCACCCCATCTTCTATTGTGATGATGACATTATGGAAGCCTTTTCCACCCCTAATTTCATCTTTCTTGCCCATAAGAGGAATGGAACCATCCATGTCTATGGTGATTTTTGTGACTTAGACACAAGCTGCCCCTAAGGCAACTCCCCCACATAATCCACCTTTCGGTGTGCGGGTAGTAGAAATCCTACTCAAAGCACTCCCTATAGCAATACTTGTTTGATTTCTACCTTGCGTTTGGGTTGGCAGCATTGTTCATTATCCTCTCATTTTTCGTCTTGTGGAACCTTTCAGATGAACCCCTCATCGACAGCATACCTTGATTATGTCGATGGTGCAAAGTCGCTACTCCTAGAGTCTAGCCTCAATAGCCTTGGCCATTTTAACCCCGTTGCACATGCTTGTCCTTTTTAACGGCGTATGCATTGGCATTACTGCCAATAACCAGGTCAAAAATGATGCAGTCATAGGTTTATTAGTCGATGCCCTTTCTATAAGATATTTATGAGTGAAGATTTTGATGCATGAATTTGAAATCATTACATTTAGTCATGCATCTAATGCACAAAATTATTATCTAGATAGAATTGCAAACAATATTCTATATTGGCATTTATCAGACGCATTTAACACAAGAAAATAACAATAAACCATAAAATGAGGCATATCCATTATATGTGTCATTCGAAATGTTTTAGAGTCCATCACCTCAGATACATATGGCATTCCCATAGCATGTTACAAAATTCAAAATTGGGGGCACCTCATGCCCTTACATCTAATCAATATTTCAAGGAGCATGGGCCAATGGATCAACTTCGACAGCCCATAGATCATGCATCCCCTGTCTGACCATCGCCATGCACTGCATGACCTCTCGCCCCTCTATGGGTAGACCAATAAATGGATATATGTATTGGTCATCAAGATATTTCCAGTCGTGCTCTAAAATATCGGTTAGTAGCCTCTCATATCTACCACAGACATCCTCCAGAAGGGAAATTGTATCCTCATTTTGCATACCCCTCAACCCACTAGGTGTTGTAGCTCGTGATACTGCACGCCACCCCATATACCCTGTCAATTTCATCGATGTTGTATATCCATACCAAAATTGAATGAATCGGTACCATATATGATATTCTAAAACTTTAAAATTTGCACAAAAGATAAGGAACTCTTAACTTACCGTCGTGCCCCTATACTCGACCTAGCGGTAGTGGCAAGTCGAGGTCCCCATGGTAACTCATCCAACTATAGGGATATTTGTTTATTTATATGGGAATTTGATGAAAATTATTAAACAGCTCAGGTTAGAACACCTGTGCAACTGCCCCACCTCCCCCTCTACATAGTAGCCACCCCCTGTGAGGAAGCCTGGGCTCTCGCGGGCCCCCATCTTGGATCGGAATGCGATGCCTAAGTGTTGGGATCTTCCCAAGGAAGAACGAGAAAAATACTTTTCCATATGCACAATCATGGTTCACCTACAACTTCCATAGTGACAACTATCGTTTCAATGACGACAACATCATTTGGGCCAACCCATAGTAGGTCCCACTCATCACACTCTCAACAAGCATCATCTAACCCCCAGTGATGTGGTCGAATGCCTGGTTGCCCAGGATACGCAACACCGTTATGTCCACAACATGAGTCTCTAGCCTCTCTAGATCTCCAATCGGTATCCATGTCCCTTTCATATGGACACCGGGTCAACATTGGCTCTCTACAAACTCCATAATGTTCTGCCCTCATGGTAATAATGGTTGTATGTTTCCCACCATCCCAAGTGGAGGGAGACTATTTAGGAAATATATATCCTAGAGAGTCAACTCGATCTGGTGCCCATCCACAATAAAGATATCATGATCCGGATCCCAGTAGCTAACAATCCAGGCCAACATGGGCTCTCCTGCTCTCATCAAAGGGTTCTCCAAAAACTTCAGGACCCCAAACAATGCCAAAGCAGCACAGACACCATGATCGTCTCGGATCTTAGACTGTAATGTGTATTGATCTCTCTCCCTCTAGTTGATCCTCAATTATTCCATATCTAGAAAAACCCATAATGTTAGTAAGTGTACAGAAAGAAAGTAATGCATGATAACCATAAAATCCCAGCTCTTAGTGAAAAAAATGCTAAAAATACCTCTCTCTGACAAGTCACACTTTTGAGGCCCTTAATGGGATAGGTCACTGATCTCACCAAAACCTGCTACCCAGGTCGCAGATAATGCCAAAAAAAGTACGACCGGGATGTGAGGAAGAGAAGGGGTTTGTTCTTGAGCTCTGGGTGCCTAAACTAAACTTTTAATCCACTGAATTGAAAGAGCAAGTTTAGGCCTCTTACGTGCAACTAACAGATCTCAATTCTAATGGTCTGTTTTTTTGCTATAATTTCCGCAATATTTAGGGAATTTTCTCCTCTCTACATTCAAAACATCTACATTTGCAAAAGAATCAAATTAGAGGGAAAATGCCTTATTAAAAGAAACACCCCATATTTTTCTTTCACCAGTTGTGACCAAACTGTAGCTCAGTTTCACAAACCATCAACAAGGTTGGAAATCTCTCATTGAGCTCTCAAATGGGTGTCCTTTCCTTTTTTGTTATTTGATACTTCACCTGGACACATTTTTTCCAAGAAGGGTCACTTCACCAATCCTCAAAATTGAATTTCTTCACTTGTAACACTTGTACTTAGGGCATCGCTTTTACATCATACTGTTCCATGCTCGTGTCAATTTGTATCATGAGTAACAATCTTGTAACCATGTTTTTATTGTCCATTCCGGGCCTATTCTAGGTGGCAGCATCATCGAGTCGCCCTTGTGTAGAGCATACAAGTTGAGTCATCATTGCATCCATGGAGTCTATCTACAGTCCCATTGTATCCCTCTACAATCCCCCATCCTTCATTTCTTTCTTCCTCTCTTGCGTCGCACATTTTGACCTTGAGTCATACTGTCCCCTATCCACTCCTGTGTCGAATCAGTTGCTGCTCGGTCATCCATGCCCTTTATGCTCTAACAAGGGAAGTCGTCAGCCCGGTACTCGGTACCTCCCATTCCACAATTATCCCTGGTGTCAGTCTATCAGTCGCTCTACTATTATCCCTTATTTCCTCACTTATGGCGGACTTCCTTCTGTCGACATCAGCTTACTCATTCCACAAGACAGGTCTAGGCAACGATGTACCTTGGTTCCAACTTCCACCCTTGTTCGGTGCCTCAGATCATGCAAAGGGACTCTTTATTTCCCTTTGACTTGATGTTTCTTAGCTCCACATCCTTATGGCATGATCGAGATTTGTATACCTGATGGTTCAGTGATGCAACATATTTTACCGATAATCCTTGGGTGTGTGTGAGATGTTTCAGACCTTATGAGGGGGTAGCCCTTCAGGTAGCCTCCCACATGCCCGAGTGACCTCTATACTATATCCTTGGATGTAGCTACATAGATTTTATGGTTCCACCCTCACCCACTTGCAACGCCTTTTATTTTGCATGTATCATTCAAATTTTCAGATCCCTTTCCTATTTTACAAGGCCTCTTTGGTTCTAGTTATATTTCATGTACTAATATTTTACTTTATAAGTCGTGTTTGTTGTCCCAGACACAATATCTATTTAGGATCCATTATGATGTTGTCATCTCGCCCATGATTATGCCAGCATGTATTATATAGTTCAGTGCCTTGTTTGTTGGACGCATCATTCTGTGTACTTTTCCCTCTCGGCAGGCATAGGTATGCCTCCCTCGCCTCATGTAGAATAGGTACTCATTCATAAAAGAGACTTTTCACACCTGTAAGTGTCGCTTCCTTAGGGTATTTTCCTCTCGCACTTTAGTCTACCTTATATTTCTCTCTCTCTCTGACTCCTCCTTAGGTGTCTAGTAATTGAGTTCTTACAACATACGTGGGTCATAAGATTAAATCCTAATGTTCGCACCCTAGGGGGAAATCTGTTACACCAGTTTTAGGTCATATAACCTCTTACTATTAGATGGACTAAATTACACCATGTAAGACCAATTTTACCACAATAAAATTGCTTTCACTATCAAAAATAACTTAATAATCCATAATTTATTAAGTTGTTTCTCGTCTAAACAAAAAACCCCGTGAGGAATAATCGAATAAATCCTTATTTGTTTGGATTTCCTCATGGGATAATTAATTAAATCAATGCTTAATTAATATCCATGGTCATATTTAACCCAAAACAAGAAAATTAATTAGATGAATGATTATTTATCTTTTCTAGGAATATTTATTTAAAACATTATTTAAATAGTATTCCTTGTTAAATTTGAGTAAACCATTTATAAATAATTGAATAAATCAGTATATATTTAATTATTACTAAAACTAATACTTAAAATAATAAATAAATCATTTATTTATTTATTATTCACAAATAAAGGGATTTGACCAAATTCAAATTCTTTTTCCCTGCAACAAAAATAATAAAATATTTCATAAAGTTGGATCTAGATTTGGTTAATAATATCTTAATTAGGTACGGATATCTAGACTAACTCAATATTTTGTTATAAATAGAAGGGTTTTTCCATTCACTCAGTACCTTTTTTTGCCTAAAGATCACTCTGGATCTATACTTTTGGTCTCACTTTGATCCTCCATCATTGTCATATTTTTCTACTTTTTGCTTCTGAGATCCCTTTGAGTTTTATTTTTTTCTAGGTTTTCTGCACCATCAAGAGAGAGAGATCTTAGATATAAAGCGTTGGGGACATATAAGAACCAATCCCATTGAGTGGGGTTGGTAACATCTTTCTATGTTCCCTTCCGAGGTGTCATAATACAAAAAATTATTCGAAAATTCTTGTGTTGTTCATTGGATGCATCGAGCAACTCTTTCTTATTTCTTGTTGTTTAATATCTTTAACTGCATAGATCTGGATTTCTCTAACATTTATTCTAGTTACTAACTACAAATAAAAAAAATTGGCATCCATCTTTGATGTTAGGGTTGTTTTTTATGCACAACAAAAGTGAACTTCTTTCGTACGCTTGCAATTAGAATTCACATTAACACTGATTACAAAGAAAAATAATATTCCATGACCTCAATATTCCCTACTCGGATACTAGATTTTTTGGTCTTCATAAGGCATTGTAAGACATCCAAAAATAAAATACTTTCAACCTGTCATACTCAACTTTTACAGCCGCAATGTTTATGACTTTGACATAGTTCGACATACTAGACATATTACTCCTACTACTACAATAATTCAACAAGATAAACATAAACATAGATACTTACAAAAAAAGAGTAGCAATACTACAGCCATATCAACCATGAGAAGTTCCAATATGTGATGATTCTTTAGCACTCTACCCGAGCATCTCCATTTGCCACAGATTCTTTAGAAATTTCACTATTATGTTAATTTGGGTGTTCTGTCTTTGGAATTTGAATTACAACAACTAAAAGTGCGTTTGAATTCCCTGCATCAACTTGCGTGAAATCATTAGTGTACATGATGGCTTTAGCTATCATATGCTTCATTCTCTAGTATATGTGTAAAGTTTGTTAGGATTGTCAAACAGTGCCTCTAGTATTACCGTGGTCCAAGACTATATTTTCTTCTTCTAGATCTATTCCTTCCTTCTTAGCTTGCAAGGTGAGTGCTTCCTCCCATTTCTTCATGTCTTTCGTCACTTGAGGAGGAATTTCCTGAATATATGTCAAGGTTGCATACGCAATGTGATCGGCTTGAGCCTTACGCCCCATCTACCTCAGAACACGAGTGGATACCTGAGCATTTTCTTTCTGGTCCCCTCACTTCCACATAAATATAATGACTACCTTGAGTGAAGTATCAAGTAATATTTTAAAAGGTTTGTTTTCTTATGCAACTAACTCCAAAAGCCTATAAACAAAACTTGATTAGATGCAATCTTATTATGGAGATTTAAGGTTGAAGAAATTTGTATGTTCTTTAACTAAATAGTACTTAGTTACTTTAACTAATAATTCTTCAATCCAAATACAAAGTTTGATTTGTATTACACTCAAACAAATCATTCATTAACCTATGAACATCATGATTTATATTTCATACCTTTGCACTTTCACTCATGCATCAAGAACATATGTAATACAACGTTCAATCAATACCTTTCTAGCTATTTCAAGCTACATCTAAAAGATCCACAATAAATCCATTCAAACTAATCCTCAAATCACAACATTCAAAATCATATTTTAAATTCAGAAGACACTATATAGAGGTTTTGTCAAGTCATACATATATAAAATAAAGTTTCAATGTGTAAAAAGAAATATTAGAAAGGATGTTGATCACACTTAGATATTCATGACTAAAATATTACATAAGAAAAACTATGAGAATCACAGAATCTTAATTATTTACGAGGGATTGATGAAAGGAAATTTGTTGAAGGAAAAACACAATGGACGATAAGATGGTTATTTTGGGTATGAAAAAACATATGCCTAGTTAAGTTTTTATTTTCATTGCTAGGGAATGAGAAGTTTGAACTGCTACATGAAGAAGTTTGAATTGCTACTGCATTGTAAATTTCCATAGTCTTGTAGACAAATTATAAAAAAGGTAGGATCCTAGAGAAAGAGAAGTGAAATTTGAAGTTGGAGATCTCATATATTCCTTTTGAGAAGATAAGGGTTTAGAGAACTTGAGTACAATAAGAAAAAGCTCAAGAAATTGGTTCTTGTAAAATATTGAGAAAGTTCTTAAAAAATGCAATTGAGAATAAAATACCACCTTATATAGGGATCTCTCCAATATTTAATGTGATACAATTGTATCCATATAGAGAACTTGAAGTAGAGGATGGGAAATATGCAAAAGAGATTCAATGGAATAAGCAATTACCCACTTCCAAATAGTTTTGAAAGGGTATGCTCAATCAAGGAATTGCCAAGATAAAATAAAAAAAGATTGCTATGAGTATTTGGTCAAGTGGAAGGGTCCTCTAATTTCTAAAATTAGGGATATATGTAATTAGTTACAACCCATTGTGTTGTAGTGATATTTTATTTAATGAGAGAATATATAAAAGTAGAAGAGTTCATGTGCACACCTCTCAACATAGGCCACAAAAATGCAACCTTAGATCTACACTAAAACATCTCTCGGGCAGGTTAATATGATTGCCTAAAATCAAAGTTTTACATTGTCAACCATGTTCAATATGTCCAACCATAATCAACTACACGAAAAATAGTTAACAATATTCAATTATAGTCTATCATAAGCAATTTTAGTTTAACATACACAACCATAGCCACCACAATTAATTACTATAGTAAGCCTCTCCCTATGTTCCACTAATCCTACCAACACCTACCAATGTAATTTGGCCATAACTTACTCAAAGACATTAATGAAATTGTTCAAATACCTCAATCAACAGCATCACTAATAATTAGCAAAAATAAATGAAAATTAATATTAATCCTATTTATTTTAACGACCCTATTAAAAGGTTGTCAACATTTTCAAGTTACCTAATCCTTATTAATTCATATAAGCTTATATCTATCTCTCCTGTCTTTATGATTTTTACTAGTGGCTAAATAAACGACTTAAATGGTTGCAACCAGTTCGAATTATGATACGTAAGCAACCACGAACAAATTATCTTTGAGGCTCAATTGAGGGCACACTAAAAGCTAGCCATTCTTCTAGTCGGCCCGGAAAAGATGACACAACTATATTAAAACCTCTAAAATGATTAACATGTAGACCATCCGTATAGATGATTGTCTCGCGCTCTTTCAGGATATATTCGCAAACTCTTCCTTCAAGGTATCATAGAGAAAACAAAGAGATGGAGGAATCAGGAAATGGAAGCGATACTGATAATACCAATCTTGCGAGAGAAATTTTTGAGAAGGTGACGGATCACTTGGACAACGCACTAAGTAGAGACATCGTATGGGAAATATTTGTGCCTTCGACTGGAACGAGTGGAACTGATCGCCTTTCACATGAAGGAGGGGCATCCACCGAAAATGAAAACACGGATCAGCAGCACCTGATCTCTAGCGTAATGTTTAGATGGATTGAGGGACATGGCGTAGATGACCTGGAATCGGAGAATGATGGGGATCATGACTGGGAATTGGAGTTAGATGACTGGGAATTGGAGAATGTTTGGGATAATGTGAGTGTACGTCAATTACATGACATTCGACATAAACCCAACTGTGAATGGCGTGCCCCGAACTACAGTGGCCAAAAGAATATCGAGGCTGCAATGGCTGAAAATATCAATATTGTTTTGCTACGAATGATCGTAGATTGGGGTCGCTTCGACCGAAATGTTCGGAGTCAGCAAGTTGTATGGAGTGGAAGTTTTGCAGATTGTCGTCGGGTACTGCAATTCTTGGAAAACGATAGTAATTCCACTAATTCTATAGAATTGATAGTTGAACGTTACGATCTCAATCCTCATTTTCGAGACCAATTTTTTGCTCTCTACAGGAACTATCCCTTAGCCGCTGCTATGGCTGCTCTTGACTCTTCCCAAACCGTTATCCTTTCAGCCCAATCGACTGTTGACTCTTCCGAAACCGTTATCGTTCAAGACCAATCGATTGGCATAGATGATGGTGAGGGAGACGGATTGATATGCGTCATTTGTCATGAGGGGCTTTCCACCGGAGGGGTAATTAAACGGTTGCCTTGCAGTCACCTTTTTCATGGGAACTGCATTTTTTCTTGGTTTTATTCTGAGCTTTCTAAGCTTGAATGCCCTCTGTGCAAGAAAAAATTTAGTCTGTAGAGCGCCCCACTGTTTCCCTGTTTTTATATGTTTATCTTAGCGTTATCCTTAAACCGATAGGTGTTTCAATAGAGTTTTAAGGTGATTTTTTTTCTTTTCTTGGATGTTGGTAATTTTGATTTTTTTTTTGAAGTGTTATAAGTCAGTGTAACCGCGAATAAGTTCCTGTGAATACGGGCTTTCAAAATAGGGGAATCCCGGTAATGCATTTAGGACAATTGCGATTATTTGCTGGTGCCATGATTCATTTTCTAACAGGTGAAATTTTTAGGGGTGGGTTTGTTATGTTTTCTGTTTTTATTTCTATTTTTATTTTTGACCGATTAATTTTGATTTTAACCGTTCTTGGGTTTTGACCGTTGCTTCTCTCCTCATGGTATAAATAGGTGTGTCTGATCAGCCATTCTTCATTATCCTGATGATGAACTACAGTTGGTAGTTCGAAACGCGTCGGTCCTAAAATTCTCATGTGATTTCCCGAAAGATTTATAATCTAAGACAGTTTGAGTTCGAAACTGGTCGGTCCTAAAATTCTTATGTGATTTATAATCTATGAAATTTGTACAGATAGTTTTTTTATTTTGCAACTTTAAATATTGTTCATGAGTAAATGTAATTTTGTTGGCAACAGCTGTAATTTTATTAATAATTAAATAGGTTAATATTAATTTTAAATCAAATATTTCCAATTTTTATATGTTTATAGTAAACAAGTATAATGTTATAGATTTGTTGTTGAAAAAACAAAATAATAATTATATTAAATAATTAAAAATATCATAAAGATTTCTTTAAAAAAATTTGACATTGATCTTTATAGATTCATCTTTCTCAAACAAGTTTAAAAGAAATTTATATTTGTTATATATATGTTAATCAATATAGAAATTACACATCTTAAATGCTTTATATAATATGTTCTATTTTCAAATATTTTATATAATATATAATAGTGGTTGGTGAAAGTGAATTTCCTATAGGTGAAAGTAAATGAGATGTGCAATTTCTTCCTTGGAGTTGATGCAGGGAGGGTATGTTTAGGTAGGTCACGAAATACGTTTCATGTTGCGACGGATGCATTCCAGAAATTAATATAAGGGCGATTTGAATCGATTCCGGGGATCCAAGGATCCAGTCCCCGAGACTGGTGGACTGATGGATCTGAGTAAAGTATAGGGCCGAGACTGGTGGATCTGAGTAAAGTATAGGGCAGCTGTTAGTGTTATGTATAAATTAAGTTATTTGCTTTTTGTAAATGGGAATTTATAGGTTAAAGATTTCAAATTTCTAGGAAAAATGGGGAAAGAAGTTTTTCAAATAGTAAAAAACTAGATTAACAATGAAAATCATACGGTCTAAGAAGCTAATTTTTTCCATCAAACAATTTTTACAATAAAAATCAATTTTTAGAATATAGGAGCATAAATTTTTTGGGAAAACAAAAGTATTTTAAAGATAAAGTAACCAAGAAAAAACCTTCAATTAGTTTGATAAAAGAGAGTTTTATATAAGAAAATTTAATTGGGAGGATAAGTGTTATAAGTTACTGTAACCGCGAATAAGCTCCCGTGAATATGGCCTTTCAACCTAGGGGATTCCCGGTAATGCATTTAGAACCATTGCGATTATTTGCTGGTGCCATGATTCATTTTCTGATGGGTGAAATTTGTGTATACAGATAGTTTTTTTATTTTGCAACTTCGATAAATTTTTTATTTTGCAACTTTAAATATTGTTCATGAGTAAATGTAATTTTGTTGGAAAAGGTTGTGAAACATCAGTTTTCATAATTAAAAAATAAAATCCAACATTTATCAAATTTTTAGGACATTAAATCTTTTGAATTACAAATCTGTTTTAAAGTGTAAAACTGAAAGGTTTGCACAATTTAGAGATAGATTCTTTTCAAAAAAGATTGACATTGATCTTTATAGATTCATCTCTCTCAAACAAGTTTAAAAACAATCCACGTTTCTATTAATCAATATAAAAATTACACATCTCAAATACTTTATATAATATGTTATAGTTTCAGTTATTTTATATAATATATAATTAGTTGACATTATTTTATTTTACATAATATGAGCATTAAAATATTTTGTTTATTTCCCACATTATTTTCATTAAAAATTTTATATGCTATTAACTTCTTTCTAACATATCCTCCCTTCTACTAATAAATAAATAATATTTATAAAAAAAAAACTATTATTATTATTATTATTTTTATTATTTTCAATAAAATATTTGAATATTCAGAATAAAAATAATATTTAAACATTCACTTTTATATATAACATTTAAACACTCACTTTTATATATATATATAACTGATTCCGAGTAAAAGCCCAATTTAATACTAAAAGATTATTTATAGTAAAATATTTAAATACCAACAACAACGGCCTATAATCATGAAATAATACAAATATAATAAAAAAATTAAACTACTCCTAACCTCTCCAAAACCATATAGCTTTGGTAGAGGGTAAGAAAATATTGGATTTTGAATTTAAAACATGAGCATTGAAAGAGGGAAAGAGATACCTAAAAATTTATTCTATTAAAATTAGTAGGCAGTCTAGGGTTGAGGGATCTCATGATCTTCAACCATGTGTTGGGTGTGAAGATGTGGTGTAGATGGCTCCACTATTTGGATCATGAATACATCAACTCCTTTTTTGAAACTAAATAAAATGTAGCAAACCTCCCACTAGGGTCTTCCATATTGAATATAGTGAAAGTAAATTACACTTATCCAATTTCATGTCTTCTAGGAAGAGGAAGTTAAAGATGGAAAACTAACCTAGTCTAGTTAGATTATGGGCAAAAAATGACATGACTAAATGATCATGTAAAGCCAAGAGACTTGGATTGGTATACTACGGATCAACAATGTCTGAAAGGTGGCGAAATTCTCATAGCCATAGTATTTAACTTGAAGATCTCGAAGAAGAAAAAGTATCGGATGAATCATCCTTCCGTGGTTTCATGGGATATTTTATATTCTAACCTACACAGTCAAGAAAATCTCTACCTCCTTGGACCAGATAAAATTCCTTGGGCATATCATTCATCCTGCATGTATACCATCTAGGAGGGTTATTTTCTACATTCTCACGTGACAAATTTTACACCAGATTCCAAATGGAGAAAAATATGGACTACACACCTATGGAGAAAGGTGGCATGCATCACTTGGATGGTGAACAATTGTTGTTTTCCAACATGGGAACCACATTAGTAGAAAGGGTATCAGGCCCCCTCACTTTGTCAATTGTAATATAATATTCATGGAGCCATGGAACATATCTTGAATTCTTGATATTATGCATAATATTTTTGGGAGAAAATTTTTTGATGACTTTTTGCATCACACATTGCAAAAGAGAAAATATAGACGCAATCCTATACCCTTCTATAAGATATATCAAAAGAGATAAATAAAATAATATTTTCCCAAATATATTTAGAGGGAGAGGTTCTATGCTAGCACATCATAAACAAAATCAAGAAAACCATACTCAATGATCCATAGTAGTAGGATAACTAGAAGGCTAATCACCTAGACAAAAATATCCTTTCTTAGCGAGATATTTCCCTGATAATAATAATTTATTATAGGGTTTCTAAGACACCACTAGGAAGAATGAACACCATGTTATGATAAAGACAACTCTAACCTAAATGGATATGGAGGTATTTTTCAGAATGGGTCACAACGAGTCCTTACAATGTATACAAGTCATGCAAAAATGCTAGCAATTATATGGCATTAGTCTTAATATTCGAAAAATTCTAATCATGGAAAAGGAAATGGCTATATTTGAACTTTAAATCGACGGCTACTCTCACATAGTTGTTAAGTCTCTCAAATAGTTAATTAGCATGACACTAGTCAAAATCATGTCTAAGAGTTGGAGTACAGAAGAAATTTTCTCACACATCAACTCCTTAATCATCCATATTCCTTACTTAATCACCTCTCACTCCATAATTTCAGGTCATAGAAGTGGTTGATCTATTTATGAATGTTAGTTGTGAGAATGATAACATAGAATACATTTGCGCCTAGTCAAATGTCGTGAGTTATGACTAGTATGGTTCCCTACAATCTGTCATGGAATCAACATGGTGGTATATAGCATGAGGATTAGGGATCTCCCTCATGCTACCTGATAAGGATTTAAATATGAGGTGGCATGGCCTACCACTCAAGGATCTCTCCATGCATAATAAACTCATTGGGCTGCTTGTGCCTCTCTGTTTATATTCCTTACTTTATAATATGAAATAGGTGATTGATACTTACTATAGAGTAGTAAGTTTGGAAACAAAGGTGGATATGGTTATATAATTCAATTTAGCAGTGAAAATTTCTCTTGGGTTAATTCGAAACATTCCATCTAAGAAAATTGGAGTAGTGCACTATCCTGTAGATGGAAATCCCCATCATCCCTTTCTCTCGTAATATAGTGGGATTTTCTTATTGTATTGTATAGAAATTTGAAGGTTTGATTGATTGGAATATGTTTTATTTATCTCAGTTCACCTATGATGGAGAAAGGTGCTTGGCTTTATTATGACGCCCATATCCACACTGTGGTTATTTCTGCTTGGTTAATTTCTTTTTCAAGGCCCTTGTTCTTAAATTTTGTTGTGTTTTATATGTATTTTAAACTTTGTTGGTTGAAGTCTGTGGAAGTGGTGCCAAATAAGGTATGAGTTATCCTTCTTATAAGTGAGTTCATGTAGAATTGTATTTTTCATTCACGTTCTTGGAACTATTCTATTGTGTCATTTATTATGTTTCAGTGGAGGCCTCCTTTCTCGCCTCGAAACTATTTTGGTAGCCAATGGAGAATAAGGGGATATTGTGATGAATTAATGTGGCATGAAAAGTGAGGACTTGAAATATACTAGGTGAAGTAGATTGGCCCCCACTATGGCTTCCAAACTATTTTTGTAGTCTATGGAGAAAAAGGGGAAATTGTGATTTTTAGTGTGGCGTGAAAATTGAGAAGTGAGGCATCACATATATTAGATGATAAGATTGGGCTATAAAATGTGGCACTCACTTTATTTTTATTTCATATATAGGGAGCGTCACTCATATCATGGGTAGTTATCCTTCACTAGCTCTAGTTTTATGATCGTCCTATGGCGTGATTATATTTTCATTTCTTCTCGTTACTTTGTATGGATGTCTCAATAAAATAATGTCTAATTGGATCTACGAGAGGTATATTCTAGTTTTTTTGTATGTTTTTGTTGGTGCTACAAAATCCTCTGTTACATTGGATGTTAATTTGTTAGTGGTGGTCACTTCTATCAGTGTGAAAGAGTTGTTGGATTTTATTAGATAAAGCGAGGACTCTACTAGTCTAGTGTTGTGTGTGAATACTCTAGTGTTGTGTGTGAATACATGGAAAATATTTTATGTGGTGAAGTGGAATGTTATATCACTCAAGAGAGTGACTTTCTTTCAAGTGATTTACAAGCACCATGAAGAAGGGTTATTTTGTCATCACTTTGACATTATTAGGAAGTCAGGACACATGGATTTTATCGATGGAAGAGATGATCATGGTGCAATGTGTAAGAACCAATCTAAGATTGCTTCCTAATTTTTTCCTATACATTTCCAATCTTTGCTTCTGTGAAGAGTATGTTTATCTTTCATACTAGTACTCACAATATTTTCCTTCATGGTAGGGTGGTGATAGTAAGGCGTTCAAAGAAACATCTGATATAATGTGATCATTTTAGGAAATACTATTTCACTTACAAAAATAAACAAATATATAGGGATTCATGATTATTTTTATGCTCAGATTATGTTACAAAGAGAATCAAATTTTAGACAGTTTTTATTAGAAATATTACATGTATATTCAATATTCAATATTTTATTTAACAAATGAGCATCCTTAGTTATCACTCTCTAATGAAAGGTTGATCAAGTTACTTTGATTATGAGCGACCTTCTTGCTATATTTTTTGTTTGGCTAGCATTTCCCCAATTTTAACAACAATAAAAATAGAGTGAATGGCTTTGTCTCATCCTTCACCCTATGTGAATTATTCACCCAATGTGACATGCTAATCTCTCGCCTTCTTCAACTGCACCATGTTGTTGGCACCTTTCCCGACACCACATAGAAGTTGTGGTGCAACCACATAATGCAATCCCCGACTCATGCAACCCCCGACTCATTATCAGAGTTGATAATAGGAGTTGCAGTTCAACCACATAATGCAACCTGTGACTGATGCAACCCTAACTCATTACCACACTCTCAACTCCATTCCTTTGCACATGGATAAAATTAATAACTATAAGATCAAGGTTTAATATGATAAGTATTCAACCCATTGGTAGTAATTTCATTTATATTCCCATCCTTTTGTGGTCAATAACATTATAACAGCTCACGTTTTATTCCTTGATTTGATGATGATTTCCATTAATCAATGGTTGGTTTCCCATTTCTAGTAGATGATGGATCATGATAGTGGGATGTAAATGTCATGCTCTCTAAGAAAGGGGTGAGCACAATACCAAATCCTTATCTAAGGAAATGATAAAGTGATGCCAACACAATAGAATTTTCTTGCTATACTCTAATGAGAGTCGACATCTGGTTCAACTATTTGAAAATGAGTACGAACTTCTGACCTATTATCAAACACTTTTTACTAATAAATCTACAAATATAGAGGAGGCACTCAAATGCATGAAAACCCACATTCCTTGTACTATTCTTTGAGATAAAAATGATTCTTTAAACTCGTGACCTTAGCGTTTAGGATGCAGAAAACAGCTTAAAACCCGTGACCTCAGCTGAAAACAGGTCAGAGCCTATGACCTGTACATTTTGCGGAGATTTTTCTATGAATTTTTTGGATTTATCTGGGCTATTGTTTATGGTTGTCTGACCTCCCTCTCCACCCGTCTTGGACCTGTAATTGCTTATTTTTCCTTATCAAAGTAGGAACCAAGCCCCCTAGGGCTTCAGTGCGCTTCCACCTTTTTACGAGGAGTTTAGCTGAAGCAGGTCCTTTGAGATATCAGTGTGTTCATCCATTTTTCCAATCTGAACTTGTACTATCAGATCCATTTAGATCGGTTATTCATCCATCCAAAACACCTCCTTTTGATTTTGTTTCGTTCTCCTTTAGGGACCCTTTGTTTCCCTTCAAGTTGAAGCCTTTCGCCACCTTTTTTGAAGCATTCAGCCGGAAGTGAAGGTCCCACTTTTTGGGCCAAAACTGGTGACCTCAACCTTCAGTAAACAAAAAACAGCGTGGAACCCATGACCTCAGCTGAAAGCAGGTCAGAACCTGTGACCTGTACATTTTGCCGGAATTTTTCTATAATTTTTGTGGGTTTGTCTGGGATATTGTTCACGGTTGTCTGATATCCATCTCCACCCATATTGTTCACCTATACTTTCTTATTTGTACTCGTCGAAGTAGGAACCAATCCCCCTAGGGCTTCAGTACGCTTCCACCTTTTTACGAGGAGTTTAACTGAAGCATGTCTTCTAAGATTTTAGTGTGTTCATCCATTTTTCAAATCTGAATTTGTACTTTCATATGCATTTCAGATCAATTATTCATCCATCCAAAACAACTATTTTTAGTTTTTCTTGGTCCTCCTTTAGGATCCCCCTGTTTCCCTTCAGGTTGTAGCCTTTCGCCACCTTTTTTGCATCATTTTTCCCTCTGGTTTTTTGTTGTTTTCTGCACCTATTTCCAGCAGATTTGACCTTTAGATACCCATCCCTCTTGACTTTACATCCATTGGCCATTTTGTGTGTTTTTACTAGACTTTGCCACCCCATAGACTAGTTGTTGGGAAGCCCTCCTCCTTTTGTTTAAATTGATGCATCTTTAGTGGTTTATTTTATGTCATATTCGGTTTCCTTTACTCTCATTTTCAGATATATTTATAGTTATACAACATATTTTTTATTTTTCCTCTACACATGTCTAGGCTTAATTAAAATTAACCCACTTATCACATACACGCACACCATAAGTGAAGAGTGCCTGGTTTACACAGATAGACCAAGACTAAAACTTTATAATCAATTGATATTGCACCTCCCTGCCCTTGTTTCAACATTGTAATCACTTGATCCTGCACCTCCCGTCCCTTTTTTGTCTCTCTTCCTTCTATGACCTGTGTCTGTTTTCCATCATATCGCCTCCAAGGTGTTTATTCCAGAGACTCATAGGCCTTCATCCTGAGTTTTTGTTAGGAAGACTTACTTCTCTTCATAGGGTTCGATTTTGTACTTAACTAAGTCTCCATTTTGACTCTGCTTCTTGTTCATCGGGTTTACCTTCTGGTTATATTCCCCCATCTCCTCCACCTTTCACCTTCACCATCTCTGGTTCAGGTTCTAACACTAGTGGCAACCCCAACCCTAATGATGGGAATGTTCCTAGTGGTGTCATCACAAGAACTATCTCGGCTGTTCCCTTGCTCCCTTATATGGTAGGCCTCAGTATTCCCAATTTTAGCCAGTCGATTAATGACCCCATACACCATGATCCTAGTTGCCCTGCTATGCCAGCCAAGCTCCCTTCAAACATCCCCAAGATTGAAGGAATTGTTGGATAGGATCCTACCAATCATCTTTGTTATTTCAACATGTGGTGTTCATCTAACTCCATCATGGATGACTCTCTCTGTCTTAAATTATTCCTACGTATGCTTACTAGAGAAACTTCCCAGTTGAAGTCGACCAGACCTCCTCCTTTCATACTACTTTTTCGACTCTTTCCATGGATTTTCTGTCTTACATCCATATTCTCCTTCACTATGACACTGGTACCAAAATATTCACCTCTTTTCGTCAATCGTCTATGACCCGCCTATTTGACCATGTTCAAGAATGACAGAAAAGAAAGATCCTATGTGGAGCCCCTATCTTTGAAGACCATGTCTATATGGACTGGATCCTCAGATCCCCTTTTCCTTCTATTAGAAAAGATATCGCATCTCACTTCCCTAAGACCAAGGAAGTTGTCCTCCAGATTGCATTTAAATATGGCATGATCTACACACAATCTAGTTATGTTTATACCGTCTTACCCGATCTCCCTAGACCCGGTGGTGCCAATGCACCGGGGGCATCCCATGCCAACGACGGTATCATTGGAGCCATTTCACATTCGTACACTCATCCTCCCATGGGTTATGGCTTCCCTCAGGGAGGGGCCCTTCCCTCTAGCACTTTCCCCCCTCCCGGTAGCATGTATCCAAGATATGACATGCCTCCTCCTTTTGCCCTACTTTTTTACCCTAGTGTTTCCCAACCTCCTTATTATCCATATCTGTAGCCTGGTGCTCCAGCTCTTCAAGCATTAGCACCTCATTCTCCCTTTCTTTCTCAAGTATTGCAACAACAACCACCACTCCCTCAGGGTCAGGTGCACGCGCATCAAGGTACGGGTAATCCTCCTACTTACAAAAAGAGGAGGAAAGGAAACCAAAACTAATCTACCCCAGGTAACCGAGGAAAAATTTCCCAAGGGAATGCACCTAACACTACAACCTAGCAACAGGGCACTCAGCCCAAGAAGGAGAGGCCCATTCACACGAATAAACCTTATTCTCGTTGCGATGACTATAGTCACTGTAGCCATGATTGTCCTCTTTTACCTTAGATGTGTCATATGTGGGAAGCTCAAGCAGCATCCCGATGAAAAAAAGCCTCTCTTTCGGTTCCTTCCAACATTGCCCCTATCCAAATGGTCATGTTTACCATCCTTCCCCCCAACAAGGATATGTGGCTACCCAACCCCCTAAAATTCAGCCAACCACTCAACCTCCTCCATCTGGTACCTCTGATTACTAAATCCTCATGATGAAATCTAACCAACCCACTACCATTGACCTCAACCTTCAGACTAGGTCTCATTAGTACACCCAACACCCCTCTAAGTCTGCTACCAAGCCCCCTTCTTCAGGTCCCACAAAGCCTCTTTCGACACCCAATGGTCCTTTATTGATCCCTAAGCCTAAGGCATAGGCTCATATTAAGATCCCCAAGGGACCATAACATCAAAACACTGCTTCTGGTAAAGCTGCCCACTCCTACATTATAGTATATGACTTGGCGCAATCCCCTGCCACCATGCCAATGCTATAAGTCCTCCAGTCGTTCACTTCACAAAAAAAATCTCTACTTATTATGATGAACATTATGGATCTTTCAGATGATTTTTTTATTGTATTCGATGTTGACCATTCAGACCATCCCCCCCTTCCTTCTTATGTCGCCTTCCAAATCCCTATCAAAATCCAGAATGCTAATGTCTCTCGTTGTATCATTGATGGGGTGCATCCACCTATGCAATGTCCGCTTCATTTTGGAAGCAACTCGGATCTCCTGACTTAGCCCCTTCCACTATCACCCTTTGAGCGTGGGATGGCCACTCTCCCCAACCACTTGGTATGTTCCACAATTTTCCTATTATTCTTGTGGGAAAGACTATTTGTGTGGATGTTGAAGTCATTTATGCCCCCTTAGACACAAAATTCAATTGGTTCGTAGCTACGCTTATGTGATGTCTGTTGTCCCATCTGAGATTCACCGTAAAATGTGATTTCCTCATAACGGAAAGATCGTCACCATAGATCAGTTGACATATTACGAATCGAAGTCTGAGACCTCTGAAGAGTCCATTATCTTTGGTGGCCAATAAACAAGAAGTTGAACCTACGACCGGTGTCTCAGCTGGAGTGTATAAACATTCCTCTTTTCTTGGTTCATTCCCTAGTCTACCCCTTCCTCTCTGTGACCCTAGGTCATCAAATGTTTGCATGATGCAATCATCTCGGTCCAACCTCAAACATAATTGTTCAACTAGCCAAAAGCCCTACCCTCCGCAACCTACTCCTAGTACTTCGACTCGGCATTTAGGACACCCTCCTCTAGGATCATCCTTTTCAGCTGGTGTCCATGAACCTCTATACTCTGATAGAAGGTTTCCCCCTCACCTTAACCATCTTAGAGCTGTCCTGCCTAGCCATTACCCCTCTAGTTAGATATTGTTTCCTCCTCCCCCTCCCGGAGTATTTTTGGTACCTGTTATGGCTACCTTCTTTGTTCCTAACATGAACTTGGGGATGCCAATCTAGTACATTTATCCTCCAGCCAATATACCACCTGGTTAGCCCAAACCTTATACTGCTTTGACCCCGATCCAATCGATTGCCATGACACCTCCCTTTGCTTCTATGCCTCAGCCAGCTCAACATGAACCCACTCCTGTTGCAAAATATCCAGGTGAGGGAGACAAAGACCGTAAGAAGGGACCTAAGGACAAGGCTACCGAGACAACTCCTACTCCACCTGAGCCTCCAAAGCATACCTCTCCCTGTGCTTTATCTGATGTTATCGGTCATGCCACCCATAACTATCCTGAATTGCCTCGTATCAAGCCCATGGTCAATTTTGTGTTTCTTGAGACTAAAGTCCCCGAAGCCCTTGTTACTTTACCGAGTGCAGCCAAGAACCCAAATACTGTTCACCCCAACCACCCCTATCCTTTATGTGATCTCCATGGACATTATACCCACCTCTTTCCCCACCTCAAGCACTAGCTTGCCTCTTTGGAAGTAGTTCAAGAATATGAAACCAAACATAACGAGTCCACCTCTCCCATACTTGCGCAGTATCCTTCAACCCAACCTAAGGATACATCTTCTCACATTGAAATTCCCCATCGTGATGTTGAGATGAAAGAGTCTTCAGCCACTATCCTCTACTTGTCATCATCGATGAGATCCATGGTGGAAGACCCCTCTGTGACTTCCCCTTCTATTTTACTTTAACTCCCTTCAGCGATCACCCTGGACTTAACATTAGTGGATCCCTTATCTACTTGTTCTTTTGTAACCCCCTGTGATGATGTGCATGTGAAAATATCTTCTCATGATGATGAGTCAGGTAGCTTTCTCGTGTCATGTGGTTATCTTTGCACCAATCACCCCATCTTCTATTGTGATGAAAACATTATGGAAGCCTTTTCCACCCCTGATTTCATGTTTCTCGCCCATAAGAGGAATGGCACCATCCATGTCTATGGTGAAATTCGCGACCTAAACACAGGCTGCCCCCAAGGCAACTCCCCCACGCAATCCACCTTTCAGCGTGCGGGTGGTAGAAATCGTACACAAAGCACTCCCTCTAGTAGTACTTGTTTGATTTCTACCTTGCGTTCAAGTTGGAAGCATTGTTCATCATCCTCTCATTTTTTATCTTGTGGCACCTTTCAAATGGACCCCTCATTGACACCATACATCGATTATGTCGATGGTGCAAGTCTCTACTCCTAGAGTCTAGCCTTGATAGCGTTGGCCATTTTTACCCCCTTGCACCTGCTTGTCCTTTCTAACGGAGTATGCATTGGCACTGCTTCCAATAACGAGGCCTAAAATGATGCAGTGATAGGTTTGTCAGTCGATGCCCTTTCTCGTCACATCCTTTACCTTTATGTCCATTTAGATTCCTTGTTGTTTTTCATGCAATTGAATAGTTTTACCATGTGCATAATATTATCCTTTTTAGAAGATATTTACGAGTGAAGATTTCGATGCGTGAATTTGAAATCATTACATTCAGTCATGCACCTAGCACACAAAATCATTATGTAGATAGAATTACAAACAATATTCTAGATTGGCATTTATCACTCGCATTTAACACAAGGCAATAACAATAAACCATAAAATGAGGCATATCCATTATATGTGTCATTCGAAATGTTTTAGACTCCATCAACTCCGAAACATATGGCATTCCCATAACATGTTACAAAATTCAAAATTGGGGGAAACTCATGCCCCTACATCTAATCAATATTTTGAGGATCATGGGCCGATGGATCGGCTTCAACAACCCGCAAATCATGCATCCCCTATCCACCCATCGCCATACGCTACATGACCCCTCGCCCCTCCGAGGGTAGACCAATAAATGGATCTATGTATTGGTCGTCAAGATATTTCCAATCGCACTTTAAAATATCAGTCAGTAGCCTCTCATATCTACCACATATGTCCTCCAAAAGGTAAATTGCATCCTCATTTTATGTACCCCTCAACCCACTAGGTGTTGGAGCTCCTGATACTGCAGGTCGTCCCATATACCCAGTCAGTTTCACCGGTGTTTTATCTCCACAGAAAAAGTGAATGAATCAGTACCATATATGATATTTTAAAACATTAAAATTCACACAAAAGATAAGGAACTTTTAACTTACCATCGGGCCCCCATACTCGACCTAGTGGTAGTGGTAAGTCTGAGTCCCCATGATAACTCATCCCACTATCGGGATATTTTTTATGTACAGTGGAATTTGATCCTAATGAGCAAACAACTCCAGTCGAAACACCCATGTGACTGCCCCGCCTCCCCCTCTACAGAGTAGCCACCCCCAGCATTGAATCTTGGGCTCTCGCAGGCCCCCATCTTGGATCAAAATGCGAGGCCTAAGTGTTGGGATCTTCTTAAAGAAGAGCGAGAAAAATACTCTGCCATATGCATAGTCATGGTTCCCGCACTTCTTCCATATCGACAACTTTCATTTCAACGATGACAACATCATTTGGGCCCACCCATAGTAGGTCCCACTCATCACACTCTCAACAAGCATCATCTAACCCCTAGTGATGTGGTGGAATGCCTGGTTGCCGAGGATACGCAACACCTCTATGTCCACAACATGAGTCTCTAGCCTCTCTAGATCTTCGATCAATATCCATGTCCCTTTCACATGGAGATTGGGTCGACATTAGCTCTCTACAAACTCCATAATGTTCTGCCCTGGTGGTAACAGTGGTTGTATGTTTCCCACCATCCCAAGTGGAGGGAGAATAGTTACGAAATATATATGCTGGAGATTCAACTCGATTTGGTACCCATCCACTATAAAGATATCATGATCCGGATCCCAATAACTAATAATCCAGGCCAACAAGAGCTCTCCCGATCTCATCAAAGTGTTCTCCACAAACTTCAGGACCCCAAACATGGCCAATGCAGCAAAGACACCATGATCCTCTTGGATCTCAGACTATAATGTGCTAGATATCTCTCCCTCTAGTTGATCCTCAATTCTTCAATATCTGCAGAAAACCATCATGTTGTAAGTGTACAGAAAGGAAATATTGCATCATAACCATAAAATCCCAACTCCTAGTGAAAAACAACTCTAAAAATCCCTCTCTCTGACAGTTTTCACTTTTGAGGCCCTTTATCGGATAGGTCGCATATTTCTCACCAAAACCTGCTACCCAGGTCGTAGATAATGCCCAAAAAAGTGTGACCTAGATGTGAGGAAGAGAAGGGGTTTGTTCGTGAGCGCTAGGTGCCTAAACTGAACTTTTGATCCACTGAATTGAAAGAGTAAGGTTAGGCCCCTTACCTGAAACTAATGGATCTCAATTCCAATGGCCGATTTGTCCACTACGATTGCCGCAATATTTAGGGACTTTTCTCCTCTCTACATTCACAACATCTACATTTGCAAAAGAATCAAATTGGAGGGAAAATGACTTATTAAAAGAAACACCCCATATTTTTCTTTCACTAGCTGCGACCAAAACATAGCTTGCTTTGACAAACCATCAACACTGTTGGAAATATTTCACTGTGCTCTCAAATGGGTAGCCTTTCATTTTTTGTTATTTGATACTTCACCTAGACACATTTTTTCCAGGAAGGGTCACTTCACCACTCCTAAAAATTGAATTTCTTCACTTGTAACACTTACAGTACTTAGGGCACCACTTTGCCTTCATACTTTTCCATGCTCGTGTCAATTTCTGTCGTGAGTAACAATCTTGTACACATGTTTTTATTGTCCATAACGGGCTTGTTCTATGTCACAGCATCATCAAGTCACCCTTGTCTAGAGCATACGAGTTGAGTCATCATTGTATCCATGGAGTCTATCCAGAGTCCCATTGTATCCCTCTACAATCCTCCATCCTTCATTTCCTTTTTCCTCTCCTGTGTCGGACATTTTGGCCTTCAGTCATACTGTCCCCTATCTGCTCATGTGTCGAATCAATCACTGCTAGCTCATCCATGTCGTTTATGCTCTAACAAGGGAAGTTGTCATCCCGCTACTCAGTACCCCCCATTCCACCATTATCCCTAGTGTTAGTGTATTAGTCGCTCTACTATTATCCCTCATTCCTTAGTTGAGGACCCCTTATTGCCTCACCTATGGCAGACTTCCTTATGTCGACATCAGCTTACTCATTCCACAAGACAGGTGTAGATGACGGTGTACCTTGGTTCCAACTTCCACTCTTGCTCGATGCCTCATATCATGTAAAGGGACACTTTATTTCCATTTGACTTTATTTTTCTCAGCTCCATGTCCTTATGGCATGATCAAGATTCGTATACTTAATGGTTCAGTGACGTAATAGATTTTACCAATAATTCCTGGGTGTGTGTGAGATGTTTTAGACCTCATGAGGGGGTAGCCCTTCAGGTAGCCTCCCACATGCCCGAGTGACCTCTATACTATATCCTTGGATGCAGCTCCATAGATTTTATGGTTCCACCCTCACCCACTTGGAGCACCTTTTAGTTTGCATGTATCATTCAAATTTTCAGAGCCCTTTCCTATTTTACAAGGCCTCTTTGGTTGTACTTATATCTCATGTACTGAGATTTCATTGTATAAGTATTGGTTTTTGTCCCAGGCACAATATGTATTTGGGATCCATTATCATGTTTTCATCTCGCCCATGTTTATGCCAGCATGTCCTATATAGTTCAGTCCCTTGTTTGTTGAACGCATCATTCTATGTACTTTGCTATCTCGGTGGGCATAGGTATGCCTCCCTCACCTCATGTAGAAAAAGTACTCACTCATAAAAGAGACTTGTCACACCTGTAAGTATCGCCTCCTCAGGGTCTTGTCCTCTCGCACTTTAATCTACCTTATATCTCTCTCTCTCTGACTCCCCCTTCGGTGTTTAGTAATTGAGTTCTTACAATGTGTGTGGGTCATACAATTAACTCCTAACGTTCGAATCCTAGGGGGAAATATGTTACACCAATTTTAGGTCATATAACCTCTTACTATTAGATGGACCAAAGTACACCATGTAAGACCAATTTTATCACAGTAAAATTGCTTTCGCTCTGAAAAATAACTTAATAATCCATAATTTATTAAGTTGTTTCTCATCTAAACAAAAAACCCCATGAGGAATAATCAAATAAATCCTTATTTTTTTGGATTTCCTCAAAGGATAATTAATTAAACCAATGCTTAATTAATCTTCATGGTCATATTCAACCCAAAGCAGGAAAATTAATTAGATAAATCATTATTTATCTTTTATAGGAATATTTATTTAAAACATTATTTAAATAGTACTCCTTGTTAAATTTGAGTAAATAATTTATAAATAATTGAATAAACCACTATATATTTAGTTATTACTCAAACTCATACTTAAAATAATAAATAAATCATTTATTTATTTATTATTTACAAATAAAGGGATTTGACCAAATTCAAATTCTTTTTCCCTCCAACAAAACTAATAAAATATTCCATAAAGTTGGATCTAGATTTGGTTAATAATATCTTCATTAGGCACGAATATCTAGACTAACTTAATATTTTGTTATAAATAGAAGGGTTTTTCCATTCACTCAGTAACTTTTGTTGCCTAAACATCACTTTGGATCTATACTTTTGGTCTCACTTTGATCCTCCATCATTGTCATATTTTTCTACTTTTTGCTTCTGAGATCCCTTTGAATTCTATTTTTTCCTGGGTTTTCTGAACCATCAATAGAGAGATATATTAGATAGAAAGCGCTGAGGACATACAAGAACCCATCCCATTGAGGGGGGTTGGAAAGATCTTTCTATGTTCCCTTCCCAGGTGTCATAATACAAAAAATCATTTAAAAATTCTTGTCTTGTTCATTGGATGCATCGAGAAAACTCTTGCTTATTTCTTGTTGTTTAATACCTTTAACTGCACAAATCTAGATTTCTATAACATTTATTCTAGTCACTAACTGCAGATAAAAAAAAATTGACATCCATATTTGATGTTAGGGTTGTTTTTTATGTACAACTAAAGTGAGCTTCTTTCATATGCTTGCGATTATAATTCACACTAACACTGATTACAAAGTAAAATAATATTCCGTGACTTCAATATTCCCTACTCAGATACTAGATTTGTTGGTCGTCATAAGGCATTGTAAGAAATCCAAAAATAAAATACTTTCAATCTGTCATACTCAACCTTTATAGCCACAATGTTTATGACTTTGACATAGTTCGACCTACTAGACATACTAGTACTACTACTACCATAATTCAAAAAGATAAACATAAACATAGATACTTAAAAAAAAAAAAATCAATATTGCAGCCATATCAACCATGAGATGTTCCAATCTGCATCGGGTCTTTAGCACTCTACCCGAGAATCTCCATTTGCTACGGATTCTTCATAAATTTCACAATTATGTGTAGCTAGGTGTTCTGTCTTTGGACATTGAATTGCGACAACTAAAAGTCCTTTTGAATTCCCTGCACTGCAAGATCAACTTGCATGAACTCATTACTATAAATGATGGCTTTAGCTATCATATGCTTCATTCTCTAGTATAAGTGCAAATTTTGCTGGGATTGTGAAACTGTGCCTCTAGTATTACCCCGGTCCAAGGCTATCTTTTCTTCTTCTAGATATATTCCTTCCTTCTTAGCTTGCAAGGCGAGTGCTTCCTCCCATTTCTTTAGGATTTTCATCACTTGAGGAGGAATTTCCTGAATATATGTCAAGGTTGCATACACAATGTGATTGGCTCCAACCTTATGCCTCGTCTGCCTCAGAGCACGAGTGGATACCTTAGCATTTTCTGTCTGCTCGCCTCACTTCCACATAAATATAATGACTACCTTTAGTGAAGTATCAAGTAATATTTTTAAAATTTTGTTTTCTTATGAAACTAACTCCAAAACCCTATAAACAAAACTTGATTAGATGCAATCTTATTATGGAGATTTAAGGTTGAAGAAATTTTTATGTTGAGAGTGCAAGCTTCTGTGATCCATAACATTTTAAAATATCAATCTTCCGGGAAATCACATAATAAATTTAGGAACCGACGTGTTTCGAACTACCAACTATAGTTCATCATTAGGGTAATGAAGATTGGCTGCTCTGACATACACATTTATACCATGAAGAGAGAAGCAGCATACTTCGTTACTTTGTCTAATAATTCTTCAGTCAAAATACAAAGTTTTATTTGTATTACACTCAAACAAATCATTCATTAACATAAGAACATCATGATTTATATTTCATACCTTTTCACTTTCACTCATGCATCATGAACATATGTAATACAATGTTCAATCAATACCTTTCTAAATATTTCAAGCTACATCTAAAAGATCCAGAATAAATCCATTCAAATTAATCCTCAAATCACAACATTCAAACTCATATTTTAAATTCACAAGACACTATATAGAGGTTTTTTCAAGTCATACCTATACAAAATAAAGTTTCAATGTGTAAAAAGAAAGATTAGAAAGGATGTTGATCACACTTAGATATTCATTACCAAAATATTACACAAGAAAAACTATGATAATCACACAATCTTAATTATTTACGAGGGATTGATGAAAGGAAATTTGTTGAAGGAAAAACAAAATGGAGGATAAGATGGTTATTTTGGGTATGAAAAACACATGCCTAGTTAAGGTTTTATTTTCATTTTCGAGGGAATGAGAACTAATTTCATGAATTTTGTGGATAAATGTATAATTTTTGGATATGTTAATGGCAAACAATAAAATGTTGAGTTTTATGAGGTTGTGGGAATCGATCATTATGAAATTCTTGATATTTGTACTTAGAAATTTGGGAAAAGAAGAAGTTTGAACTGCTACTGCATAGTAAGTTTCCATAGTCTTGTAAACAAATTATAAAAGAAGCTAGGATCCTAGAGAAAGAGAAGTGAAATTTGAAGTTGGAGATCTCGTAAATTCCTTTTGAGAAGATAATTGTTTGCAAAACTTGAGTACAATAAGCAAAAGCTCAAGAAATTGGTTCTTGTAAAATATTGAAAAATTTCTTGGAAAATGCAATTGAGAATGAAATACCACCTTATATAGAGATCTCTCCAATATTTAATGTGGTACAATTGTATCCATACACAGAACTTGAAGTAGAGGATGAGAAATATGCAAAAGAGATTCAATGGAAGAAGCAATTACCCACTTCCAAAGAATTTTGGATAAAGGGTATGCTCAATCAAATAATTGCCAAGATAAAATAAAAAAAGATTGCTATGAGTATTTGGTCATGTAGAAGGGTCCTATAGTTTCTAAAATTAGGGATAGATGTAATTATTTACAACTCATTGTGTTTTGTAACAATATTTTATTTAATGACAGAATATATAAAAGGAGAAGAGTTCAAGTGCACACCTCTCAACATAGGCCACAAAAATGCAACCTTAGATCTACACTAAAACATCTCTCGGGCAAGTTAATATGATTGCCTAAAATCAGAGTTTTTCATTGTCAACCATGTTCAATATGTCCAACCATAATCAACTACAGGAAAAATAGTTAACAATATTCAATTATAGTCTATCATAAGCAATTTTAGTTTAACATGCACAACCATAGCCACCACAATTAATTACTATAGTAAGCCTCTCCCTATGTTCCACTAATCCTACCAACACCTAGCAATGTAATTTACCTCAATCAACATCACTAATAATTAGCAACAATAAATGAAAATTAATATTAATCTAATTTATTTTAACGACCCTATTAATATAACTATGATAATAGTAAAAGGTTGTCAACATTTTCAAGTTACCTAATCCTCTAAGAATAAGAATTATTAATTCATATAAGCTTATATCTATCTCTCATGTCTGTGATTTTTACGGCTAAATAAACGACTTAAATGGTTGCAACCAGTTCGAATTATGATACGTAAGCAACCACGAACAAATTATCTTTGAGGCTCAATTGAGGGCACACTAAAAGCTAGCCATTCTTCTAGTCGGCCCCGCAAAAGATGACACAACTATATTAAAACCTCTAAAATGATTAACATGTAGACCATCCGTATAGATGATTGTCTCAGGATATATTCGCAAACTCTTCCTTCAAGGTATCATTGAGAAAACAAAGAGATGGAGGAATCAGGAAATGGAAGCGATACTGATAATACCAATCTTGCGAGAGAAATTTTTGAGAAGGTTACGGATCACTTGGACAACGCATTAAGTAGAGACATCGTATGGGAAATATTTGTGCCTTCGACTGCAACGAGTGGAACTGATGGCATTTCACATGAAAACACCGATCAGCAGCACCTGATTTCTAGCGTAATGTTTAGATGGATTGAGGGACATGGCGTAGATGACCTGGAATCGGAGAATGATGGCGATCATGACTGGGAATTGGAGAATGTTTGGGATAATGTGAGTGTACGTCAATTAGATGACATTCGACATAAACCCAACTGTGAATGGCGTCCCCCGAACTACAGTGGCCAAAAGAATATCGAGGCTGCAATGGCTGAAAATATCAATATTGTTTTGCTACGAATGATCGTAGATTGGGGTCGATTCGACCGAAATGTTTGGAGTCAGCAAGTTGTATGGAGTGGAAGTTTTGCAGATTGTCGTCTGGTACTGCAACTCTTGGAAAACGATAGTAATTCCACTAATTCTATAGAATTGGTAGTTGAACGTTACGATCTCAATCCTCATTTTCGAGACCAATTTTTTGCTCTCTACAGGAACTATCCCTTAGCCGCCGCTATGGCCGCTCTTGACTCTTCCCAAACCGTTATCCTTTCAGCCGAATCGACTGTTGACTCTTCCGAAACCGTTATCGTTCAAGACCAATCGATTGGCATAGATGATGGTGACGGAGACAGATTGATATGCGTCATTTGTCATGAGGGGCTTTCCACCGGAGGGGAAATTAAACGGCTGCCTTGCAGTCACCTTTTTCATGGGAACTGCATTTTTTCTTGGTTTTATTCTGAGCTTTCTAAGCTTGAATGCCCTCTGTGCAAGAAAAAATTTAGTCTGTAGAGTGCCGCACTGTTTCCCTGTTTTTATATGTTTATCTTAGCGTTCTCCTTAAACCGATAGGGGTTTCAATAGAGTTTTAAGGTTATTTTTTTTCTTTTCTTGGATGTTGGTAATTTTGAATTTTGTTTTTTGAAGTGTTATAAGTCACTGTAACCGCGAATAAGTTCATGTGAATACGGGCTTTCAAAATAGGGGAATCCCGGTAATGCATTTAGGACAATTGCGATTATTTGCTGGTGCCATGATTCATTTTCTAACAGGTGAAATTTGTGTATACAGATAGTTTTTCATTTTGCAACTTTAAATATTGTTCATGAGTAAATGTAATTTTGTTGGCAACAGCTGTAATTTTATTAATAATTAAATAGGTTAATATTAATTTTAAATCAAATATTTCAAATTTTTATATGTTTATAGTAAACAATTATAATGTTATAGATTTGTTGTTAAAAAAACAAAATAATAATTATATTAAATAATTAAAAATATAATAAAGATTTCTTTAAAAAAAATTGACATTGATCTTTATAGATTCATCTTTCTCAAACAAGTTTAAAAGAAATTTATATTTGTTATATATTATAATCAATATAGAAATTACACATCTTAAATACTTTATATAATATGTTCTATTTTCAATTATTTTATATAATATATAATACTTGTTGGTGAAAGTGAATTTCCTATAGGTGAAATTAAATGAGATGTGCAGTTTCTTCATTGGAGTTGATGCAGGGAGCTTATGTTTAGGTAGGACACGAAATTTAAACGAGGAGCACTGAAAGAGGGAAAGAAATGCCTAAAACTTTGTTCTATTAAAATTAGTAGGCAGTCTAGGGTTGAGGGATCTCATGATCTTTAACCATGTGTTGGGTGTGAAGCTGTGGTGTAGATGGCTCCATGGTTTGGATCATGAATACATCAAATCCTTTTTTGAAACTAAATAAAATGTAGCAAACCTCCCATTAGGGTCCTCCATATTGAATATAGTGAAAGTAAATTACACTTATCCAATTTCATGTCTTCTAGGAAGAGGAAGTTAAAGATGGAAAACTAACCTAGTCGAAGCGTCACTCATATCATGGGTAGTTATCCTTCAGTAGCTCTAGTTTTATGATCGTCCTATGGCGTGATTATATTTTCATTTCTTCTCGTTACTTTGAATGGATGTATCAATAAAAAAATGTATAATTGCATCTATGAGAGGTGTATTCTAGTTGTTTTGTATGTTTTTGTTGGTGCTACAGAATCCTATGTTACATTGGATGTTCATTTTTTTAGTGATTTTTATCGGTGTGAAAGAGTTGTTGCATTTTATTAGATAAAGGGAGGACTCAGCTAGTCTAGTGTCACGTGTGAAGACACGGAAAATATTTTATGTGGTGGAGTGGAATGTTATATCACTCACGAGAGTGACTTTGTTTCAAGTGATTTAGAAGCAACATGGAGAAGGGTTATTTTGTCATCACTTTGACCTTATTAGGAATTCAGGACACATGGATTTTATCCATGGAAGAGGTTATCATGGTGTAATGTGTAAGAACCAAGTTAAGATTGCTTCTCATGTTTTTTTTAAACATTTCCAATCTTTGCTTTATTAGATAAAGGGAGGACTCAGCTAGTCTAGTGTCACGTGTGAAGACACGGAAAATATTTTATGTGGTGGAGTGGAATGTTATATCACTCAGGAGAGTGACTTTGTTTCAAGTGATTTAGAAGCACCATGGAGAAGGGTTATTTTGTCATCACTTTGACCTTATTAGGAATTCAGGACACATGGATTTTATCCATGGAAGAGGTTATCATGGTGTAATGTGTAAGAACCAAGTTAAGATTGCTTCCTATGTTTTTTCTAAACATTTCCAATCTTTGCTTCTATGAGGAGTATGTTTATCTTTCATACCAGTACTCACAATATTTTCCTTCATGGTAGGGTGGTGATAGTAAGATGTTCAAAGAAACATCCGATGTAATGTGATCATTTTAGGAAATATAATTTCACTTAAAAAATAAACAAATATATGGGGATTCATGATTATTTTTATGCCGAGATTATGTTAGAAAGAGAGTCAAATTTTAGACAGTTGATTCATGATTATTTTTATGCTCAGATTATGTTACAAAGAGTCAAATTTTAGAGAGTTTTTATTAGAAATATTACATGTATATTCCATATTCAATATTTTCTTTAACAAATGAGCATCCTTAGTTATCACTCTCTAGTGAAAGGTTGATCAAGTTACTTAGATTATGAGCAACCTTCTTGCTATATTTTTTGTTTGGCTAGTATTTCCCCAATTTTAACAACAATAAAAATGGAGTGAATGCCTTTGTCTCATCCTTCACCCTATCTCAATTATTCACCCAAAGTGACATGCTAATCTCTCGCCTTATTCGACTACAACATGTTCTTGGCACTTTTCCCGACACCACATAGAAGTCGTGGTGCAACCACATAATGCAATCCCTCACTCATGCAACCCCCCGACTCATTACCAGAGTTGATCATAGGAGTTGCGGTTCAACCACATAATGCAACCCGTGACTGATGCAACCCTCGACTCATTACCACACTCTCAACTCCATTCCTTTGCACATGGATAAATTAATAACTATAAGATCTAGGTTTAATATGATAAGGATTCAACCCATTGGTAGTAATTTCATTTATATTCCCATCATTCCATGGTTAATCACATTATAACAGCTCACGTTTTATTCCTTGATTTGATGATGATTTCCATTAATCAATGGTTGCTTTCGCATTTCTAGTAGATGATGGATCATGCTTGTGGGATGTAAATTTCATGCTCTCTATTAGTATTGTTCCTACCACAACAACTTCAATAAAATTGATGTCATTTCATGGCTCACATAATCATTGGGTCCTCACATCCCACTACCATAGCTCCTCTATGATCTAAAACCCCAAGATGGACATCTTTCAATGGAAACTTTCTTGTCCATTAGGCCTATCAACTGATAGATTGACATGTTGGACTTTGGCTAATGATCACTAACTCAAAAAACCTTCTAGTTAGTTGATTCGTTATAGACATAGATAGATATGAGCATTTCCCCATTACCTGGATTTCATTAATTGTTGAAACTTCTCATACTCGTCCGATCTCAAGATCCTTCAAAATGGCCCTCTTGTGCCAATCTTAGATTTCTTTGATGTGGAATGGCTACTAGGTTAAGAGAGAAAATTCCAACTAATAGTTATACCAATAACAACTCATGGGAATTTAAAATATTTGCGCCATATTTTCAACATTATACTGTATACAACAACAACAAGGCAATAACTATCAATTCAACAACTCTTGATACAATTTTTGGGATGTTGGGTTGCACTTTTTTCCACTTTCTGAGAAAAAATATGTTTTTTAGAAGTTCTTCAACTTTCTGCAAGCGAAAACAATTTGTATTTTTAGAATTTCATTTTATGATAAAAATAAAACTTGTGAGAAATTTTATTAGCTTTCTATGACTTATTTTTTGGATTTTATTAATTCACATTTGATACGTCAACTTAACAAATGTTTGAGTGTTTGTTCTTTAACAATCAAAGGATTCATTAAAAGTCATGTTAAGATGCGTTGGTGTATTCTTTGAAAACTTTGTGTTTTTGAGAAAAAAATGTGGTGCAACAACCCAGACAGAGTCTACCTCAGTATCATTATATTTACGGAACCTTATGAAACCAACTGATGCATATCATAATTACTAGAATTTTTTGAACTCAATCAATATGAAAAAAATTCATATTTAGAATATGTTTCGGCCCATGTGAAGTTTCTCATCATATTAGTTATAAACTAAAAATCTAAAAATTATCCATTACACACAATGGACCAATGTAATGCAACACAATTTTTCCAATTTTCTTTATAGTGTATTTTTGGGGATACAAAATTTCGATTCCACTGAATCATAATGACATTTAAAAATTGTTTGCACTCATTTTACTACAAAATTAATTAAAATAGTAAATCTCTATCGAATTCCATAAAAGTTATATTTCCTGAAATTAGATTGAATTCTACAAATGCTAGTCCTTGTTCTGAAAGTTAATTCATAAAGTTTGATGGATTTTAACCATTCCAATGTTGAAGAAAGGTGTTCAGGTCCGAGATGTAGTGTAGTTGGAGATGTTTTAGTTCGGTCGAGCTTTTGTAACAGTTCGGACGAATTTTTTTTTGTCACTCTGTCTCATTAGTTTTAATGACATAAAACTTTGGCTGAACTTTTGCTCGAAATTTCCGTCAGGTGGAAAAAAGATTAAAAATAAATTAAAAAATAAAATAAAAATAAAAATAAATAAATAATAAATTAATTAAAATTAAAATAAAAAAAATAAATGATAAAAAATAAAAAAAATAAATCATTGAAGGCCCTACAAAAAAAAAAAAATGTCACAACTATATAAATAGCCAAAAACAGAAACATCATTTTCAAGCATTTCTTCATTTCAACTCAATTTGCAAAGGAATTTTTTTGGGCTTAATTTGAAGGGGACTTTTTTTGGCCTTATTTTGCAAAGGAATATTTTTGGGTTGAATTTGCAAGGGTTTTTTGGGGTTAATTTTCAAAGGACATTTTTTGGAGGTATTCTTGAAAGTGACATTTTTTTTGAGTAAGTGTTTTGGGTTGAAGTAAATCTTTTATAATGATTTTTTAAAGTGTGTTTTTGTCTAGAATTTTAAAGTGAAATATTTTTGCAGGACTTTGAAATATTCTGAACTTCATTTTTAAAAGAATTTTTTTTGGTGAAATTTTTAAAGTGAGTGTTTTTGGTTAAAGTCTGTTGTTTATGCAAAATTTTTAAAGTGAGTTTTCTTTTCAAATTAAATCTTTTGTGATGCTTTTTTGAATTGAATTTTTGTCTAAAATTTGATAGTGAGATTTTTTTGCAGGATTTTGAAGGAATTTGTTTTTAGTTTCATACTAAATCATCATGGGAAATAAGAGAAATTGTAACAGAAAATATGATCGAACAAGAGACACTGAGGCTCATAAAGAACAGGGGAGAGAATATCCCAAAAAAAGAGAGAGAATAAAGCTCAAATATTGAAAGGGAAGATCCACCTCAAGTAGAATTTGATGCAAGTATGTAAATGTAAATATTATAAATGATATTTAAAATTTAACTAATGTATTTTGAAACTTACTTTTTATTTGACGAACTAATTTGAAAAATATTTTGCAATGTAGACAAATAGATATATTCCTCATAACATTGATGAGATAGAAATTTTTAAAGAGAAAGTGAAAGAGATATTGCATCAATGGTTTAAGACATTGAAAATGTTGAAAGAAAATCAAGTGAAGAAATTGGATCACGAGGTATGTATATATATTTGTTGAATGTTTATTACTGAAATTATAAATATTTATTAATTTAATTATTTATTGAATATGTAAACTCATTTTGTACATTTAATTCTAATATGTACATATGAAATCAATATCGATGATGAGATGTTAGAAAATGTTGACACTCACATATATGGAGATAAAAAAGTTGACCATGTTATACAATAATGTGCTAAACACATTATTGATGTGTTCTTCAAAGATGAAAATGTGGCAATTCAAGCCCAAATTAGGAAAATTCTCTTAACATCAAAGAAATTAAAGGAAGATATGACTTTATTGGGTATTCGAAAATAAAAAAAATAAGATAAAAAAATGAAGGAAATGTGATAAAAAATATAAATGGTGCTCTAAAGTCAATTGGATTATATAGAAAGGAAAGTGATTTAGATGCACATAGAGCAATACAAATGGAAATGGTTTCATCAAGTACTAAAGACAATAATTTGGAAAAATCTATGGCACATGAATTAGGTACCTCACGAAGAATTTTTCACAAACATCTGATATTTCAATTGCAAATAGATGTAAGTGATGAACTCACTTGTTGGACAGTTTTTTGTAGGCAACCATAGAAAGATAGACTTCGATAACATGTTAAAAAAAATAATATATGAATATTGGATGAAAAATTCACGTGTTTCACCAAAATCAAGGGATGCGATGCGACGAATAATATAAGGAACTCACTACGAAGAACATGCAAAACATATCTTGGACACCACTCAAATAAAGTTGTTCAATAATTTCATAGAAAAGAATCATGAAATTAATGTCTCAATGAGTGTTTTTGTGAAACAAAAACCATGGTATGTTAAACCTATCACAGTACGTGACACTTGTTATTGTTTCTATCAAGTGGAATTTCATCTATATTATGACACATTGCTTAATTTTGGTAAAACATTTTGGAAAGATTCACCTCCTTGCACTATCCATAATTTCATACTCAACTTTTATGTGCAAGAGAAAGCCATGAATTACTTTACCAAAAGAAATGTGTCGTTGATAAAAAGTGCGATGATTGTGGAAATTTGGCTTTATTTCAGAATGAATGTCTTATAGATATAAATGATTAATCATTTTCCAACATAAAAGCGAAATGGAAGAGATATGAATATATTCATACATGGATTGGTTCAAGGAGTACTAGAAGTGCTAAAAGAATTGATTTACAAGAAGAAGAAATTTTTATGATTTGAGAAAGTTTGAGGAAGAAAATTATAAATTCACCAAGAATTCCCATAGAGCTCAATGGAAGGACTTGCAATACAAGAAATCCCTTGAAGTTTTTCCAAGAGAGATCATTTTTTTAATATTTGATTTTGCAGAGAATTACACATTTTTTCCACAAAAAAAAAATAAGAATGAATACTATCATTTTGACCAAGCCTCCATGCTTATCCATATTATATATAGACACGTTGAACAAAATGTTGATGATATATAAAGCACGAGTGAAAATCGTCATGTTATTAAAGAATATCACTTTTTTATCAGTGACAATCATACACATAATACATATTTTGTACAACATTGTTTTGAAAATATTTATGACTCATTAAAAAGTTGCGAAATAAAATTCAATGAACATTGGATATGGTCAAATGGATGCACACATCAATTCAAATTTTCACGACCATTCTTTTGGTTTTGTTGTCTTCATATGAAAACCCGCATTAAACATTTCGGGAATTTCTTTGAGACTGGTCATGGAAAAGGAGAACATGATGGTGCATGGGCATGTATAAAGTGATAACTTCGAAGATATCAAATGCACCACTCTGCACACCAAGTTATCTGAGTTGAACAAGTTTTTCAATGGTGCACCATTACACTAAGCCATTAGAATAACCCATCAAGGGAAGTACGAAGGCACATGTACATATATACACAAATTAACTTTTATGTATATATAGATGTACAAATTTAATATACATTATCTAATTTTTATTAATTTTCTATTTTAAACATTATTTATGGCAATGATTATCTTTGATTGTATTGTGAATAACATATTTATATTCTTGTTTGAATTTTCCAAATAGGGTTCTTTTGGCATATTTGGGTCCAATATGTATATAGATCGAATGGAAATGATGTTGAAACAATATAAGGGACTCAAAAATTACATTCAATTAAAATAACAGAGTACGAAAATGTGTTTGCATTTGGTAAAAGAAAATATTCTTATTTTTCACATTTTTGCATAGACAAGAAAGAATCTAATGATGTTTGTGAAAATAAAATATATGTAAAAGTTTGGCAACATACATAACTAAATACAAAGGGGAAAATTTCTGTTGCAAAATTTGAATAAATGCAATCAGAGGAGACTATAGTATCATGTGAAGGTGATCAAGTTTATGATATTGTCAGAGAAGGTATCATTTCAATTTCTTTCAAATGAGAGATATATAAAAATAGATAATAATTTATCGAGTACACATGTTAATTTTAAATTTAATTTTTCATGTAAATTATATGATCTAAATTTATGAAAGTTTTTTTATTTTGCAGGAGATGTTTTTGTTGTAGTTGCACCTACTAACAACCTAGAGAATGTGAAGTATTATTTGATGTGTTGCACTAAACGAAAGATGAAATTATTGGAAAACTATAATGATAACGAGTTTATATATGACAGAGGGTCTATTATACTGAAAGGTTATTTTTTCCAAAAACACTCATCATAGTCAGGATTTTGTTTGCTTTCAATACTATGACCCTGATTTCATATGTTCTCAATATAGTCACTTGGTGTGTGAAGCACGCATAAAGTTGATAGAAGTTAAATTAAAAAAAAAATTAAAATTAAGAAATGGAAAATGTCAAAAGTTAATCATGAACGGATCATTCAAGATGGCATTCCATTATAATGTTTTTTATTGAACTGCCCAACAATTTCTTCTCCTTGGATTCATCTTTTAGAACTTACACAACTCAGCTAGAAATTGTTAGCCTTTTTTTTGCATTCTTAATTTTTAAATTATTATAATATGTATATTTTATGTTATGTACAAGTGTTTTCACATGTACATTGTTTTGACACATGCACACAAGTAAGTTATACACATGTACACATACATGTATATTCTCTAGTCTTAAATGATTTGCATTCTTTCTCAAAAAAATTTTATGTCATTATGTCATTATTGCAAAATGTACATCTACGTAGCATATTTGATATACGACAAATTTTAAGTTATGATTTTGTTTTATACATCTAAATAAAATTATAATATTCATTCTTAAATGCAAGATGTGTGATGCATGTTTTGTAATTTCCAGTTTACTATCAATTGACATCCATAGTATCTTTTATATGTACATTAATCAAAAATGTTTTTTACTAGATATTTTTTAATGCAATTTCAAAATTTTATGATTCTTTTCATACATCTACGTACACCTAGAATTTTATGAGTGTTTATAGATATAAATCTATATGTATTGTATATTAAAACATTATAAGAATGATTTCAAATGAAAAATGTATGAATTAAATGCAAATTTTCTTTCATTGCTACATATTCATGAACTTTAATATATATGTATTTAAACCAAGTAATATGTAAAACCATATATGATTCTTGTAAATGACACATGATCATGTGAAAAATGTATACCTAAATATCACCTTCAATAGATGTATGTACTAATTATATAACATTCATACATGCTCAAATGCATTTAACATGTACCACATGTGTTTTGTGATTTGGAATTTCAATCTAGATTCATTTTAAATAACAAATGACAAAACAACTTGAACTTTAAAAACAAAACATTTAATCTAAGATTTAATCTAGAAGTTAACATTATAACATTTCATCATGTATTCAAAATGTCACGTAACTAAATGCATTTATGTACTTAAATCATTGTTAAATATTCATGAACTTAAATGTGTATTTAACCATTTATAAATTTTTTAAATGACACATGATCATGTGCAAAACGTACACCTAAATATCACTTTTAATAGATGTATGTCATAATTATATAACATTAATACACACATTCAAATGCATTTAACATGTAGCACATGTGTTTTCTCATTTGAAATTTCAATCTAGATTTATTTTAAATAACAAATGAAAAAACAACTTGAGCTTTAAAAACAAAACATTTAATCTAGGATTGAATTTAAGTTAACATTATAGCAAGTCATCATGTATTCAAAATGTAATGTAAATAAATTAATTTATGTACTTCAATCATTGTTACATATTCATGAACTTAAATATGTATTTAACCATTTATAATTGTTTTAAATGACACATGATCATGTGCAAAATGTACACCTAAATATCACTTTTAATAGATGTATGTCCTAATTATATAACATTCATACTTACATTCAAATGCATTTAACATGTACCATATGTGTTTTGTAATTTGAAATTTCAATCTAGATTCATTTTAAATAACAAATGAAAAAACAACTTGAGCTTTAAAAACTAAACATTTAATATAAGATTGAATCTAAGTTAACATTATAACAATTCATCATGTATTCGAAACGTAATGTAAATAAATGAATTTATGTACTTCAATAATTGTTACATATTCCTGAACTTAAATACGCATTTAAGCATCTATAATTGTTTTAAATGCCACATTATCATGTACAAAATGTACTCCTGAATATCACTTTTAATAGAAGTATGTCCTAATTATATAACATTCATACATGTTCAAATGCATTTAATATTTACCACATATGTTTTGTAGTTTGCAATTTCAATCTAGATTCATTTTAAATAACAAATGACAAAACAACTTGAGCTTTAAAAACAAAACATTTAATCTAAGATTGAATCTAAGTTAACGTTATAACAACATGTCACCATATGCAAAATGTAACAACTAAAGGCAAATGTACTTCATTCATTGTTATGTATATTCATGAACTGAAATATGTAAAACCATAGATATGATAGTTTTAAATGACACATGATCATGCAAAATGTACCTAAATATCGCCTTTAATAGACATCTATACCTAATTATATAACATTCACACATGTTCAAATGCATAACATGTACCACATTTGCTTTGTAATTTTTATTTTCAATCTAGATTCATTTTAAATAACAAGTGACAAAACAACTTGAGTTTTAAAAACAAAACATAACCTAAGATCGTCTAGAAGCTAACAATATAACAACATGTGATCATGTATGCAAAATTTAATTGTTACATATTCATGAACTTAAATATGTAAAACCACATATGAATTTTTTAAGTGACACATTAGCATACAAAATGTACCTAAATATCACCTTTACTAGACATCATAATTATATCTGATTTACACATGTTCAAATGCGTAACATGAACCACATGTGTTTTGTAATTTGAAATTTCAATCTATATTTATTTTAAATAACAAATGAAAAAACAACTTTAGTTTTAAAAACAAAACATATAATCTAAAATCATCTAAGTTAGTTCATTATAACAACATGTGATCCTGTATGGAAAATGTAACAACTAAATGCAAATGTACTTCAATCATTGTTACATATTCATGAACTTAAATATCTAAAATCATCTATGATTTTTTTAAATGACAAATGATGATGCAAAATGTAGGTAGATATCGCCTTTAATAGAAATCCTAATTATATAACATTCGCACCTGTTCAAATGCATAAAATTTACCATGTCTTTTATAATTTGCAATTTCAATGTAGATTAATTTTCAATAACAAGGGACAAAACAACATGTTTTAAAAACAAAACATAATATAAGATCGTCTATGTTAGCATTATATAACAAAATGTGAACACATTCCAAATGTAACAGCTATCCAAAATTTTAAATCATTCAATAAAAGTAAATGTATTTGAACTATCCAAAATGTAAAATATGTCCAAAATGTATATCATGAACAATAAAAGTAAATATAACAATGTATATTGTTACAAGTATCAAGTTATATATAAAATTAAATACGACTGCATAAATAAGTTTATCTATATAGAAAATTAAATAAGACTATCTATCAAATAAAATGTTGCATGTGCATCAATCAATTAGAGAATTTGGCTGCACTATATTTGCAACAGCTTTTTGATCCTCCTTATGCTATCATCTAAATAGCAGGGAACCTACAAAACGTGTAAACATTAAAATTTAATGTTTTAAAATTTAATGATAATGTAGAACTTCATAAAAAAAAAATTGAAAAAATAAATAAATCATGCAATACCTCATTTGCTTCCCCCTCCATTATCCCGTGTTCACCCTAATTGCATGTATACATATACATGTACACATGTATACATATAAATGTAAATATATATACATGTACATGTACATATGTATAATAAATTTATATTAGACGTATTAAAATCAAAATTTAATGTTTTAAAATTGAATGAGAATGTAGAAATTCAATAAAACAAACTAGATGAAAAAAAATGAATTTTTCATGCAATACCTCATGTAGTTCCCCCTCCATTGTCCTATGTTTCTCGTGCATAAATGGATCCTTCGTGATAAAATGTACAATATATACACGTACGAGTATATATATATTAGAAATTTTCAAATGAAAATGCATAAACTAATGAAATAATATTAAAAAAAAAAGTTAGACAACTTCTTCTTCAAATTGTTTGGATGTTCCTATATCCATCATACACTCCATCACTAATGTCCTTGGAGAATTAAAATCATCCCCACAAACCTAAAATTAAAAAATTTTAAAACTCTAACATAACTCAAGATGTAGTTCTCATTTTTTAATCAAAATTTCACTTCAATTTGTAACTTTAAACATAAGTGAAAAATTGAATACTTGTGACGGTGGAAATGGCACATATCCTAATAGGGAAGAAAGGGTGGCTCCATTGCGTGCACATCGGGCAACGTAAGAATCTGTTAATATTTAATTAAATAGATACATGTGTAAACACTTATTTCTTTTAAAAATATGTCATCATGATACCGATATAATAATATAGAATAATAATTGTACATCAAAATCATGAAAACTTAAAAACCACTAACATTTCCCAACATATCATATTGATTGCGGTAACCTGAACCTTCGACCGTGATATTATAGAAGATTTCGTTCATCAAGCGTGTTCACTAAAAATAATGAACATATGATACATTTGTCTTAGATTAACATATACAAATAAACATGTATATGTAGATTATAAATTACATTAAAATATTCACCCTAACCATTAAAACATACCTATCCCATGCCCTCTTCCTCATGAATAATTAAGTCCTGCCAACCATTGCGACAATGCTTTGCATATGCTCTCAAATATTCAATACTCATGTTGTCTATCTCATCATATGTACAATACACAAAACTAGTATGTTCATTCTCTCCTGCTTTTTTTCGATTTAGATCAATATCAATTCCACCAAGTCCTATCTGAACATTGTCTATGATGACATATTTTCTTAACCAATTTGAGAAGTGGCATCCATCTCTGAATGCAAAGTTTCCACACGAAGAGGTTGGCTTACCAATGGTAGCTCGAGTAGAGGAAACTCAACATCATGCTTAGTGCCCCTATGGTCACATAATCGACCTTTACCAAGGCCAAAAAATTCAGAAGGAAGGTCATGATAATTGGGTTTCATTCCAAAAAATAATTATGCATAAAATAAATTTTCAAGATAAACATCAACCTCATTGTTCCATGGTAGTATTCCATAGACTGCAAAGTGCCTATCAAAAAAATATAAATCTATATTTGGGTGCATGAAATATTGCACCTTTAGCATCTTTATTTTTTACCCTTATTTGAAATTAAACATAGATTTTTCCATTTATTTTTTACTATGATTTTAACATCGTCCCATGTATCGAGGTCCATTACTATTTCCTTTCTTTTCCTCATCAATTCTACAAAAGTGTCAGTGGTTGGCCCAAGATTTCTGTAAACATTTACAAGTGTGCTTAAAGTGTGTGTAACTATATCTAAGATTTTTCAACTCTCAGGAGGGAGTTTCAAAGACACAAGATCTTTCTTCAATTTTGAATAAATAATTTCACACCTTTGTAATGCGCATTATTGGATGCTTGTTTCCCAAGGTAAATAGGGAATTTATGAAGCATAAGTCTTGGTTGGTGTATAGCCTTCTTCTTGAATAACACAGTCTCGCCTCAGTCTTTTTCTATCAACATTTTCACCCTCTACATCAGTATAAAAAATTATGTATTTAAATGAAAAAACATGTGATCAAATTTGTACAATTTTTTCTTTTACCGATAAAAAACTATATAAAAAATTTAAAAAATTAATAATTGAATTAAAATAATATTTAGATCGATGGCCACGTCGAGATGGTTGAGGAGCATCATGCCCACCCTAATATGGTTGAGAACGAGCATGACCACCGATTGATTGGACAACACCTATTTGTTGAGAAACAACATGACCACCCATACATTGGTCACTTGGGAAATGCGTACCACCACCCTCACGCGATTGGACACCACCTATTGATTGGCCACTAGGGGAATGTGTACCACTACCACCCTCACACAATGAGAGTGAAGCTTCATAAAAAATATGAATTTCTAATCAATTAAAAACTATATACATACATATAAATGTATACATATGATTGAGTAGATTGCGTGAACCATGACCATGCTCCACTGATTGAGAAGATACTCTTTTCCTCTAAAGTCATAAAAAAATAAATTTATTCAAAGTTCATTTAACTCACAAAATTGATAAAAAAATCAATTCCATATGTATACATGTATGTACATGGGGATAAAATTATATATATTCAATAAAAAATAAATTTCACATGTTTACATGTATGTATGGGGATCAGATTATATATTCTAATGTCATTGAAAAATATGCACGTTTAATATAAATACCATGAACATCCCATGATCCAGGATCTCCCTCTCTTGTAGAGGCATGGGATTATATTGATGTTTGCCTCGAGGAACCACATGCCAAAAGATAAAACTCCATGATATATATATATATATATATATATATATATATATATATATATATATATATATATATATATATATATATATATATATATATATATATATATATATATATATACATATTTACAATTATTTTTAAAATTACTATTTAAAATACTTTCAAAAGAGTTCAAAAAATTGATGTAATTTAGTACACAAATGTTGAGCACAAACAAAAAACTATATAAAACACAAAAATTTCAAAGTAGAAATTTATTTTGAAGTCCTGCACATTTTAATTTTATAAAACATGAAGTTCACCAAGTTGTGTTTACATGGTGGGAGCACACTTGGTATATAATTGAAAAAAACACATGGTCATTAAAAATGACACATTTATAAGTAAAAACCACACACATATCAAAGATATGTTACAATGTCCATCAATTAATTTTGAAGGAGAGCGTCTCAACACTAATTCATCTTTGAGAGATGAATCTTGAATTGGCATTTTCCCATACAATACTAATTCATCTTTGACAGATGAATCTTGAATTGTTATTACCCCACACAATGGATCACCAGACATATTATTAAACTTTACACAATGTCTTATGCTAAAAAATTGAAGTTGTCTAACAATATTGTTTTCTTTTCCATGTAGTTGTTTTAGCCTCTCCTTCTTAACTTGGTAAACGCCTTTCGTCTAGTTTCACACAAGTTCAGAATAGGTGAAAACTACAATTCCATTTGATCCATACTACCTATATGTTCCCAAGCCTTCTATCAATGTGATATAAAATGCTTCATTATTTGTTGTTCTTCCCGGTATATTAATTTTCTTTTGGAGGACCTTGAGTCGTAATATTGCAAAGCACATATGTAAGCATTGCTTTCCCTGGATTGGGATAGAAAAAAACATCTATGCATAATGTCCATTTTTAAACCATATTTAGTGGTATTTTTAATCCTAAAAAAGCAATTCAATAAAATATATTAAATTAACATTTACTGCAAATTCCTTATATTTTATGGGAGAAATGACATGTACATGGTTTCCAAAAAAAAAAAAGCAAATGCTTTAAAGTTTATGGGAGAAATGACATGTACCTGGTTATGTTTATGGGAGAAATGACATGTACATGGTTTCTGAAAAAACTAGAAAATATTGAATATTGAGAGAGAAAACAACAATATATTCTCATTGAATGATGTACTAGTTGATACAGTGCTATGCTGTCCTCTAATGGTTGATACAATGTGATGTTATCCTCTACCAAAATTCAGATGTTGTTGGTAGGATACCAAACTTCAAACGTTATTGGTATTATACTAGCCGTCTTTAGATTTAATTTGAAAAATTCAGAATCATTCTTGGGCTCACAAATGCCCCTTTGGATTAATTGGGCTAATTTTGGACATAATCCTTTAATATTTTTGTCCAGGCTATAAATAAAATTGTAAATAATTAGGAGAATACAAAGATGAAATGGCTCTTGGATTATGAAACAAAGAGTCACTTAATTGTATAAATATGATTAACCATTAATAGAAAGAACATCTAATGGAGTTATGCCTTCTGGCCTAGAAAAATAATATTCCACTAGAAGCCAAAATAAAATTTCTCAAAGAAGCTAGAAATATAGTATCTGGAGACTTGGTGCAAGAAACAATAAATCTAAATAAATTTAATATACACTTTAACAAACTAGAAAATCAATTGAAAAGTGAAAGAACTACATATAGTAATCATAAAATATTAATTAGTGATTTAAAGTATAAATTAAGTGTTAATGTCTCAAGATCGAAAGGATAAAACTATAATTTCATCTTCGCTTAAAGAAAATGATAAATAAATGAAAAGGCTTAGAGAAAAAATCAAGTTTCCTATCCGAGAAAAATGTTAAATTGGACAATTCATTCATAAATTCAATGAAGAGATATAATTTTCTTTGTTAGAAAGCTTAGCCTCTAAATAATTAATTATTTATTTATAAATAATCAAAAAAGGATTAGTTGTAGAGCATATAAATCTAAATAAATTGAATATACAGTTTAAGAAACTAGAAAATCAATTTAAAACTGAAAGAACTATATATAGTACTCATAAAATATTAGTTAGTGAATTAAAGTATAAATAAATTTTTAAATGTCTCAATATTGAAAGGATATAACTATAATTGCATATCTCCTTAAATAAAAGGATAAAGAAATCTAAATGCTTGGATTAAAAAATCGAGTTTCCTATTAGAGAAAATTGTTAAATTGGACAATTCATTCAGAAATTCAATGAAGAGATAGAATTTTCTTTGTTGGCAAGATTAGCCTCTAAAGCATTAATTATTGATTTAGAAATAATCAAATAAGGGTTATATGTAGAGCATATTCTTAAGTTTAGAGCATAAATTAGCAATAATTCAAAAACAATTTAAATTTGTTGAAATAAATGTCAAATGGAAGACCTCATAGATGGTAAAGATGAAAGCACAAAATAAAAAAATAATTGCACTACTATAAAAATGCCATTAAATCTTAGCTTTAAAATATAAAATCATAGCAAAGGGTATCATAAATTAAGCTTGAATAGATTCAGAAGAAACTTGATCAGAAAACCTTTGCAAACAAATATTTGGATGGAGATGAACACTACAATGGGAATGAATTATGGTGGCTACACAAAAAATCAAATGCCATTTCAATGTGTGTCATAGCCAATATGTACCAAAGATAGCATAAACCATTTCAAGAAAACTCCAAAAATTATGCTTGTATAAGCTTATATTTTTCAAATAATAGGGAAGTGTCAGTTTTTCCACACTTATACTTTCAGAGGGAAATTGTAGCAATATGTTATAAAGTTTTAGAAAGGCAGGGAGCATATTAATGTATTCTATTTGGTATGCCATTGACCAGTCATTTTATCGCATGAAGGGTTCAACCATGCATTCTTTCCACTTAATTAACAAGGTTTCACACACCATCATTTAAATTAATTTTATGTTATGTGCATTCTTATGTTTTTATTTGTATTGGTTCTGAACCTATACTTTTCCATTGATGGTGCTCCCTACAGAATGAAAATTATCCCAACAAATTGACTTTCTTTCTTTAAAAATAGTTGATTTTCCATTTGCATTTTAAACTAATTTTTTCATCTTTGTGGCGGGCTTTTATATTATTAACGAAAATAATTACATGCAATAGAGAGCATAAAGTGTGATTCAAGCTATTGACATAATATTTTCAACCGCAATGTAGTAAACATGGCATTTTTAATTTTGTTCATGGTTGCATCTTGAAATTGAAAACTTGACATACATGCTAACATAATAAATGTGGAAAATATGATTACTAGTAATGTAGGTGCTTTAATGGACAACACCGTTTATCACTTACTCTAATTATTGGCATTACTAATGATTGATTTGAGTATTAATCCCATAAGTATCTATAGATCAGCTTTTTTTTCATAAAGGTTATATATGTCTATGATTACCATTACTAAGTTGTAACATACACAAAAGGTGATATAAGTGATATGTATATAGTAAACTACTTACACCTAAGCTCTAAGCTTAGATGCTTACAACCTATATGAATATGAAGTAATATGCAAATATTGATGATTACACTCTTCATGCTATAAGTAGTAATCAATACGAAGAAATTGACTCGAAGAGATGAGAAAATACAGTAAGTTGAATATGACTTAGTACTACAACTTTCATCATATTTCCATGTATCATAAGTTGCTTGATTTCCATTGCTTGTAATATACCAGTCGACACACATGGTAACAAAAGAGACATGGAAACTATGATTACTAGTAATACAGGTGTTGTAATGAACAACATATTTTATCACTTAGAATTATTAATGGAATTAATACTAATTGATTTGAATATTAAGCCCATAAGTATATATAGATCATATTTGTGTTCATAAAGGCTAGATATGTATATGATTACCATTAGTAAGTTGTAACATGTACAAAAGGTGATATAAGTGATATGTATAGGGTAAAATACTTACACCTAAGCTCTAAGCTGAGTTGCTTACAACCTGTATCAATATGAAGTAATATGAAAATACTGATGATTACACTCTTCATGTTATAACTAGTAATCAATACTAAGAAAATTACTAGAATGATAGATATCAGTGAATACAGTAACTTGAATATGACTTAGTACTACCACTTTCATCACAATATCCATGTAACATGAGCTTCTTGATTTCCATTTCTTGTAAGATATGTTTTACTTAAGCTGGGAATCACACTGGTCTCATAGTAAAATTCTACTGTTCAGAATATATTAGCATCTCTAATATGGAGAAACAATCTTCCAAATTTCCCTTATTAGTTACTATTTATTTCATAGTAACTAGACTCCATCATAGCTAGAGTAACTAAATACAAAGCTTTTACATACTTATACTAAGGATACAATGACAAATGTCATGGATTTACTGCATAGTTACCAATTTAGGGATAGGTGATCTCGTAGACGATACAAAAACCTGTGGATATTTAACTCCAACTATTAGTGAAGATTAAATTGTTGCTTCATGGACATGATCTACAATATCTACTTTTTCTTTTTCAACAACTGCTTCATCTACACCTGGAACAAAAAATACTTAATTTCAATAATGGTCATATGTATCCTTGTTATGATATGTATCTATTGCTACTACTACGTGGTATATATGCTTACATACATGATTGTGTTGACAGAGAGAGGAAAATATCTCATTTATGTGTATCTAATCGATAAAATGTGCTAACTCTATTACGGGATGTGACCTCAACATGTATAAATATCTAATGGGAAACTACTGCAACAAGCAATGGAAACCAACTTACTACTCCTACTAGGATCTGTAATTCACATGTATTGGAAACATTGTTACATTTATCGAGCTTCATCATCAAATTTGAGTATTAGATACCTACATTATTTGCATATTATAGTAAGCACCTAACAAGCTCATAATTTATGCATGTCTAATTTTTTTGAACCCATAGATAAGAAGAAAGCATGTTATTCACGATTTAAGCTAATTACTAGTATGAACCGGTCATAGTGTTTACATAATCTTTAAACATGTCTTATTAGTAAAAACCAAGAGGCTATGAACATAATACACTATGCAAGTAGATACACATCTACACAAATTTTAAATCAATTCAGATTATTTAAGTAAATTTGGAAAATTATAAGTAAATTATAAGTAAATTTGGAAAATTTGGAAATTCTACAGGTAAGAATTAAGGCACACTACGGAAGTGGATACGCATCCAGAAAAATTTTAAGTAAATTCAGATTTAGATTATAAGTAAATTTGGCAAATTATAAGTAAATTTGGAAATTTTCATATTATAGGTAAATTTGGAAAATTTTAAAATATCCATATCAATTTCAGGGGTATATATTGTGTGTGTACTTGAAACCAAGAAATCAAACAAAAAACCTGCAGATGAAGAAGCTCGATGAACAAGCTGAACAAGCTAGGAGGAGACGCAGAGTAGAGTAGATGCTAAAACCTTCAAACACTGCAAAAAAAATACAAATTAGAAATTATGAAAAAATAACATAAAAACACTGCCACACAAATCGAAAAACGCACCTCCAAGCGATCTTCAAACGTAAAAGTGGCGAAAAACACACCTCAAAGTGATCCACAAGTGAAAAACAAGTCTGCTGGTGCTCTCCAACAGTCATTTCCAATCGGACAAATAGAAAAACAAAATCAGTCAAAAACTTGTTGCGGCCTCTGGACTACTATATTTATAAAAACGCAGTTCGACCAAACGTTTTTAACAGTTCATTCGAATGTTTAATGCCAGTTTTTCTGCCTCCAGCCAAAAATATGTTTATCATTGCAATCAACATAAATGACAGAATGAGTTTGGTTAAAGGCATAAATATTTTAGCCGAATAAATTTCAAAAGTTCGGCCGAAATTGTCGGAGATTGAAATTTTCGGGTGCATTTCTCATGAAAGTGTAACCCAGCTTTATTTTTTTACCCTTAAATCTATAGTTTCTCTTAGTAACCACTCAATTTATCCACACATATCGCTTCTCACCCATGATTATGAAATTACTTTCGCACACATTCCTAAACCGACACTCACAATGAAAAAATAATTTAATAGGTAGAATACTAACAAGCAATAATTTAGTAGTTCTAATACAAAAAGATCAAAGGAAACCTAAGAGTAATATCATATAGTTCAATTAAGACACACACACACACACACACACACACACACATATATAATGTTTCTTAATTTCATAAAATTTGGCTCATTCACTCTCTCTTGGACCTTTCTTAGTCCTCTTTATCTCTTAGTTGTTTTCACTTTATTCCCTATTCCGCCTACTCTAGCAATGCATACCCTATTGCTAAATTAATCCAAATATCTACACAATGGAGGATTTTATGGAAATATACTTGTTCGAGACATTTAAAAACATCTCAACCTAATTGTTTTACTCTATTATGATGTGAAACATGGCCAAGAATGCTTAATAAAACAACATTCATAACAAAATTCATTCCTTCTAGAGCTAGGACACTTGCATGTACATGAAAATTTCTAATTTATAAAAATTTGAATTGAGGGAGTTCATTCCTATTTGGAAATTCCAAGATGTCTTAAGTCTATGTGATAATGATGTACCTTTGGGTTTATCCTCCTATGTCGAACACCCGTGATGACCAGCTAGTCATGAACCTCTTGTTTATTGAATCTTTGACCATCCCAAAGTTCATCTAGCCAGTGTTCACTTTCTCCGTTGCTATGAATTCTTCTTTTCATTTGTTCTTAACACCTTATAGTATTTGATACTTTGATTTTTTGTTGTCCACTTGATTTAGTTTGATCATATTAATCCCCCTTTCTTCCAAGGTGGAAGTTCCCCCTTAGCTCTGTATCCCCCACTAATTTTAGCTGCTAATTTTTTGTCTCCTCCAGTTATTGTAGGTTTCGGTAATATTCCTAAATTAGCATGCAGCTAATTAGAATATTAATTTTTTATTTATGTCCTTTAGATAAAAGAATAAGTTGGTAGAGATACCGTAAATCTCTTTAGTGGGAATAAAATCACTCCTAATGTGAATGAGGGTCATATTAGTAGTTAGATTAAGCTCCCTTATGTGTGAATAGGGGATGGAGCATGTGGCCTGTGTCAACCTTGAAAAAATCAACAACACTGGTATGGAAGTAATGGAAATTCATAGAGGGACAACGTAGTTTTGGAGGGAGACTTCGTGCATGGAGATAGTGGCCTTAATGAGTGGGGCCCAATGTGAGGAACCTCACCAAGAATATAACGAAGGGGATGGCAGCCATATAGGGGAGGATTTTATTATTATTATTTTTATGGTATGTATGACTTGTTGCTCCTTTCAGCTGTTTAGCAGAGAATGCAGTGCTATTTAGAACAAGGGTGTTCCCGAGCAGGAACCCCACCCTCATCCTTAGGAAACTTTGATTGCCCACTCAAAAAAGGTAATTGAGCCTCATTTCAAAAACATTTCATTAGGAAAAAGCTTCAGTCTTACTATACATCGCACTTTCTTCCAGATTTGTGTTGTGTTGCAGGGAAGAAGTTGTGGAGGATTTGCAAGGCCATTTTCTGAGCTTGTGTTTTAGTGGAGAGGTAGCCTTTCCATTTACATATCAGCAAGGAGGGTCTTTGAGCATTATTTCATCATTTTTCACCAGGCCAAGCTACCACCAACCCCTATAATTCAATTTAGGTCCATGATTGTGTAATTTTAGAGATCAGTTGCAAGGGTGGTTTCAGTGCATGATTTGGGGAGTTTAATATCTAGTGGAGGGATCAACCTTTCATCCTAATATTATATTGAAATACAACCATATATTTCTACATTAGATTCAGCCATATCTTCCTAGCCATTTTTGCTGTAGTGAATCTTTAGCCATAGGTTTGCAGTTCACTATTGTATTTTGATTTATTTCCGGAAACCCTCTTGGGTTGTCCAGGAAAAATTGATATAGGGCCTTGATATTTATGTGTAGCATCTTTTGAGGCATATATAAATTGTTATATATCATTGTATTATTTCAGTCGTAGTTATTCTCATTAGGACTATGCTATAGTAGCTCTTCGACATTTCCTATAGTAGTAGCATCTCACTTTTGAGAGGGTTTACTCATTGGAGGTTTGTTTTCTCATGTTATATGATTTTTGAATCACTATTTTGTATTGATTTGCTGCTGATATTCATAATATAATGGATCCATATTGGTCTCTTATATTTGTACATTGATTTACACTTCTATTTCCATTATTGTGTTCAATATTGCTGCTTTTCCTATTTTGGAATATTACACTGGTATCAGAGCATAATCTTGGCTCAGTATGTGGATCTTACCCACTATGCTATTAGGAGAGTGAGAAGAAGAATAAGAGATCGAAATTATGGAAGGAATGAGCTTTGTGTCATGTCTTTTCAAATCCATTAAGGACCTCTCTGAGGAGGTCAAGCAATTGAGAATGGAGAGAAGCAATGAGACCTCAATAGGGTTTCAAGATGAGGAAGTTCCATGCACTTCTTATCAGCTGAAGATAAGGCCAGTATTTCATAGAGCTCCAAAGCAATACTCTATGTCCACTTTATTTGAAGAGGAAGCTGAAATACATGGAGGAAACTTAGATCATGAGATTCTAGGTGAGTATCTTGCAGAATATAAATCTCAATCAAGGGCTTTCAAGGAGAATCTATCTCTCCAACAATTTATTCATATCAAGGAAGAGAGGATACCTTGCAATAATATAAGATGAAGACATAATAGATTCCTATTGTGTACTTTTGTTGGGTCACCCACATGCACAGTAAGGGAGTGGAGAAGAAAGTTAGATGCCTTCTTGCTGCTACATCCAGTATTAGAAAGAGAAGTTGTTGAGATTGCACCGCTGCACCTTGTGGGTGAAGAAAATATTTGGCGGTTCATCCATTTAAGTCATGGAAGAGTGACTGCTTATGTCAATTTTACTTAAAGGCTGATCAAGAAGTTTTAAAAAAGGAAGCATGAGGAAGAGAAACTTCTGCCATCAATTGTTGTAGGAGTACTTGCATCAGGAGAAGGAACACTTACATCCATGCAAGGTGATCTTTGACTCTTGACACTTATATTCCCATGCATTATTCAGGAGATGCACGAGGAGGAGAAGACTTATACTAGAATTTGTGCAGTAGTAGAGGAGTAGCCATCTTTATCACCAGCAGTTAGGGAAGTCATCACACTGGAGGGAGGAACCCTTGTAGCAGTACAAGATGTTCCCAAGCTTTACCAAGGTATGCAAACATTTCCACTTCCTGTTATTTCAGCACATCATATGGAGGATTATGGGGACATGCCATCATGGAAATTGCATGACCTAGGGTCAAAAAGCACTGTTGATTTGGAGCAATAGACTATCACTACACAAAGGACCCTTGATAGGATTAAGGAGGAGATATACATTCATTCTATTATACCATTCTTCAGCTTCACACAACTCTTTGGGTTGGAGTGTTTAATTTTGGAGGATAGGATGAGTGTTGTCCTAATCAATCCAATGTAGAACTGGATGTTCAACATTGTGAATGATCATGAAGTAGCATATGTACCATCATGGATATTAGCAGCACTATCATTTAGAAGTAGTGATGAGCTGGGGCGCCAACCATTATTAGAGTATTCCAATGACCATTCTACATGTGTATAAGGAGATAGGCAGATGGTTGATGAGAGACATTTTATCTCCCATAACTATGATGGATCCTTCTTGATGAGCACTTCACATCTCAATGAGAAAACCTTTCCTTCAACATAATTGGATCCTTATGGGTTCAACATGGTCATTGATGAGTGGTCTTCATGTGGAGATCTCTACGAGATTGCATTTCAACATCCAATGAAATGCAAAGATAGTGATCTGATGGTATTATGGTATTATCCATGAGATGGATACCAATTTAGATCACGTTGGAAGGCACCCACAATTGGATGGATGGATGTGGATGGTGAGCAAGGGGTTGGTGAGCCACCTGCATATCTATGACATAGGGTAGATGAAGGCATGGCTGTGCTAGATAGTCTTGAAAGAGTTTTGCCATCATATGGCATATCCTATTTCAAAAGCTATCTTATGGTTTGAGGCATTACATATCACCCATATGATATGGAAGCATAATATTTGGTAGTATGGGGAATTCTACAAGTCAATCATCCTCATGTTACTTCATTACTTATATGATGATGATGAAATGAGGAGGCAACAAGAGTCATTGTTTCTTTGGTTACTCTTGGGGAATTATGGGTTGATTTTCTCCCATACCTTCCATGATGTTGTAAGAGTATATGGTGGCACAATCATGGTACAAAGGGGCTACTCCTTAGTTTTTTAAAATCAAGAGGTACTTCCACATAGGAGGGAATCTCCCACATATAGCAGCATTATGGTGGATGAATTTGGCATGTGGCATGTCAAATAATGGAGTCATGAGGTGACAATAACCTGATCACAAAGTACAACAATGTTGTCACTTCGAAGTATGTATCTATTTATGGAGTGTTACAAGGGGAGTATGCATCCCTTCACTTTTCAGACCACTATGAATGGATTCTAATGGGAGGGCTCATCCATGGACCTCATTTTTATCCTACTCACAATGCATGGTAAGAATTGTATTTTTGTACTTATTGATCATATAACAAAGTATTTTCATTCTCTTTCCATCTATATATAATGCATTACTCCACAAGATGGCAAGATTATATTTGGGCTTCATGGTCTTTCTAGGACCAACATTTATGATGGAGATAGCCATTTATTGTATGAATTTGGGCAAGTGTTGTGTTATTATTGTTATTCTCAGCTGATATATAACTCCATTTACTAATTCCTACTAGATGAGACAACATGCAAAGCTAGCAAATTGTTGGGAGACAACTTGCCACATGATGTTCTGAAACAACTAGCAAAACTGTGATGTATCTATAGGAGAAGCCATTGGTACCATCCAACATTACACATAACACTAAGTATATTTCTGATTTTGATGCCATATGTTGATGATGTGTTGTTCACTTTGTATGGGATTACTTGGGAAATCAAGATTCATGAAACTAGGGAATGGATCTTTGAATATAGAGTTGTCCTTTTGTCTCTTGAGGGCAACATTATTGCAGCCCAAATTCAATAGCAGCTCTACACTTGCCAAAGTGGAGAGAGAGATAGTCTAGGGTGGACAGTTTGGTCTATCAATAGCAATTATGCAGCCCACCTACATTGCAAGAGCAAAATTTGGAAGAGTTTTTTCATGAGTTACCATTTTGGAGGGTGACTCACTTTGTGTGGATGATAGCTTGGGGTTTGGAGCTTCACATGGGAAAGAAGGTTCCCGAAATTTTTTTGATTCCATGCCTAAAGAAGGCCTCTAGACAACATATAGTTTCGGCCATGGATATCCCACTTTTTCGTGATGAGAGCCATTTGGATTTATCACCAAAGTCTTACTTATACACTTAGGAGGAGAACCTTAGGGACATATTGATGAGAGAGCATCTTGTTCATTGGAGGAACTTATCCTATGAGGATGCTACATGAGGAGGAGAGGAGGCTCTTCAATTCTATCCTTGTAGTTGCTTGAGGACAAGCAACATCTAGGAGGGGAACATTATAATATTCCTAAATTATCATGCAGCTAATTGGAATATTAATCTTTTATTTTTGTCCTTTAGATAGAAGAATAAGTGGCTAGAGAGACCCAAAAATATCTTTAGTAGGAATAAAATCACTCCTAACGTCAATGGGGGTTATCTTAGTAGCTATATTAAGCTCCCTTATGTGTGAATAGGGGATGGAGCATCTAGACTAGGTCAACCTTGACCAAATCAACTGCGCCCATATAGAAGTAGTGGAAATTCATTGAGGGACATCATATTTTTTAGGGAGACTCCATGCATGGAGATAGTGGCCTTAACGAGTGGGGCCAAAGGGGAGGAAGCTAACCAAGCATATAAGGAAGGGGATAGTAGCCATAGAGGGGAGGATTTGATTATTATTTTGTTTATGGTTTGTATGACTTGTTGTTCTCTTCAACTATTTAGCAGAGACTGCAGTGTTGTTTAGCATAAGGGTGTTCCCGAGTAGGAATCCCACCCGCATCCTCGGGGGACTTCAAGTTCCCACTAAAGGTAGGTGTTTGAGTTGCATTTCCAGATTTTGACATCAGGAGAAAGATTCACTCTTACTATACATCGAATTTTCTTCTATATTTGTATTGTGTTTCAAGGAAGAAGTTGTCGAGGGCTTGCAAGGCCATTTTTTGAGCTTGTATTTTAGTGGAGAGGTAGCCTTTCCATTAAGAGATAAACAAGGAGGGTCCTTGAGAATTATTTCATCATTTCGCACCAAGACAAGCTACCACCAACCCCTACAGCGTAGTTTTAGTCCATGACTGTTTAATTTCAGAGATGATCTGCAAGGGTAGTTTCAGTACATGACTTGGGGAGTTAGATCTCTAGTGGAGGGATCAACCATTCATCTAGAGAGTCTATTGGTGGAGAGCTATATATTTATACATCATCTTCAGACATATCTTCCCAGCCACTTTTTTGCAGTGAATCTTCAGTTCTAGGGTAGCAATTCACTATTGTATTTTGATTTATTTCAGGAAACTCTCTTGGGTTGTCTAGGAAAAAGTGATATAGGGCCTTGATATTTATGTGAAGCATATTTTGTGGCACATATCAATTTTTATATATCATTTTATTATTTTAGTGGTATTTATTCTCATTAGGACTACACTGTAGTAGCTCTGCGACATTTTGTATAGTAGCAACATCTCACTTTTGAGAGGGTTTATACATTGGAGGCTTTTTTGCTCACGTTATATGATTTCTGCCTCACTATTTTGTATTGATTTACTACTGATATTCATAATATAATGGCTCCATATTAGTCTCTTGTATTTGTACATTGATTTACATTGCTATTTCCATTATTTTGTTAAATATTACTGCATTTCCTATTTTGGAATATTACAGTTTCCATAGTTTTTTTTTCATTGTTCTATTTTCCCTTATTTTAGTAGGTATTTGTTATGAAACTAGCTCCCAAAATAGAAGAAAGGAGAGATAAATGCCTTAGAAATCAACCACTTCGAGGGGGAAACCTCCTAACATTACATAAAAGAAAAATTATTGGATGATTCAAATGAAAAAACCTCCTTTCTATATATTGGAGTCTATAGGGTCACAATATAATCCTAGAAGACCTAAAAGTAACAATGTAAGGGCACAACAATAACAACAGTGGGGCTTTATGGGGCACAATAATAAAAATATGGGGACTACAAGGGTAAAAAATTAACAATAAAGGGGTGACACTAACAACAATAAGGGACTACACTAATAATATAGGCACCTAACATATCCCTCTCTTTAATAAAAGTGTTGTCATCAATTCTTGAGTAGCTCTAGATACTTGTGTATAAAAATTTTATCCTCCCATGTGAAACCTTTAGTGGTTAAGTTCTTCCACTTGATGAAATACTCTAGAATTGATCGATTTTGTAGCTGTCGAATTCTTTTTTTGTGACTTATTTAGGTCCCAATATGATTTTTCCTTCCTCATCAAGTCCTGGAAATATTGCTTGAAATGGAAGTTTGTTACCTATAACCTTCTTTAAGCATGAAACATGGAAAATTGGGTGCACTCGAGAAGAAGCAAGAAGCTCCAATTTGTATGCCGTAGTACCAATATTTTGCAACACCTTGTAAGGACCATAGTATTTTGGTGATAATTTATTATTCTTCTTAGCTTGCTTGAGGGAAATTTGTTTTTATGGTTGTAGCCGTATAAATACCCTGTCTCCTACATGAAAAATTCTCTCGCTTCGATGTTAATTTTCTAGTTGTTTCATTCGATTTTGTGCCACATTTAGGTTATCCTTTAAGAGTAGGAGAACTTGTTTTCGATTCTCGATGTGATCTTCCACTGCTTGAACCTTATAATTTTCTCTTTAAGATAATGTGATGGACAGTGGATGGTATCCATAAAGTGCCTTAAATGTTGTCATTTTTCCTGCAGTATGAAAGGAAGTGTTCTACCACCATTCAGCCAAAGGTAACCACTTGACCCATTGTGTTTTTTTATCAAATAGAAAATAACGAAGGTATCCTTCCAAACATTTTTTCACTATCTCAGTTTGTCCATCGGATTGAGGTTGATAAGAAGAGATATGCGATAGTTGAGTACCCAAACAAGAAAATAATTTTGTCCCAAATTTCTAGTAAAAATGGGACACTTACAATAATCTTTGGGTTTCCATGTAGCATTTGAATTGTTTCCATAAATGCAATAGCAACCATAATTTCTTTAAATGGATGATAGATTGCAAAAAAGTGTGTAAAATTGGTAAGCCTATAAACTTCCACCATAATGACACTCTTTCCTTTGGACTTAGGTAGACCTGTGATAAAATCCATTGGAACCTCCTCTAAACGTTGACTTGGAATGGGTAAAGACAAACATTCTACCACAAAATTTTAATATCATATTTAAGGCTATCTCAAAAATTTTATTTCTTCACCCTGTCGTAAGTTTTTAAAAATGCTGAGTGTCCCCCTACGAGAGAGGTTTCCAATTCCAAAATAATTTTTTTTTTAGTTGTGAATTCTTACAAATATATAAGTGATATTTGTACCATAAGGAATCATTTTCCCGACTAAATGTATTATATGTACTGGGATCTTGCTACAACATTTAAATGAATCTCCACACTTCTTCATCATTCTTCCATTCTTCCCTTGCTTCGGTTATCTAATCTAGTTGGATAATAGAAATGGCACAAAGCAACATTTCCACCTCCTCATCCTTTCTTGAGAGTGCATCTATAACATCATTTAGCTTCCATTTTTTGTAGATGATTTGAAAGTCATAACCCAACATCTTTGTTACCCATTTTTTCTTAACTTCTTAAGATAGTCTTTGTTCCAAAAATTATCTAAGACTATCATGATCAAGTTTTAACTTGAAGTGTCTTTGAATTAGGTTAGGTAATCATTTCTTTATTTCATGTAGTGTTGCCAAAATTTCCTTCTCATAAACAAATTTCTGTAAATAATTCCTTTGATTAGAAAACTTTCAAAAGAAATGGGTCTTCCTTTTTGCATTAAAACAACACCAATTCCATTTCATGAAGCATATCACATTCTACAATAAAGGTTGAAGTTTGGCATAGCTAAGACTGATGCTAGGCACATTGCACCTTCAAGATGTTCAAAGGCCTTAGTTGCGTCACGAGTTCATGAAAATGCATATTTCATCAATAATTTTTTTAGAGGTGCTTCTATTCTCCCATAATTCTCAAAAAACTTGCGATAATACCCTGTTAAGCCAAGAAAACCTCACAAATGCTTTATGGTTGTGGGGAATTTCCATTCCTTAATGGCTTTAATTTTGTTAGCGTCTACCTTAACACCCTCCTGAGATAGAATATGTCCTATATATTCCCTCTCTTGTACTCCAAAGAAACATTTGTAGGTTTTTGCATATAATTGTTTCTCCTACCACAATTTGAGCACCCTGCCAACATGTTGAACGTGACCCTTCCAAGACCTGTTTTAGATTAGTATATCATCAAAAAATACTAACACAAATTTTCTAAGGAAGGGTTAAAAAATGGAATTCATCAACTCTTGAAATGTAGAAGGTGCATTTGTAAGGCCAAAAGGCATGACCAAAAATTCATAATCACCCTCATGAGTTCGAAATGTTTCTTTTGGAATATCTTCAATCTTCATTCTAATTTGATGATATCCATAATGAATATCCAACTTGGTAAGATAAATTTCTCCATGTAACTCATACAATAATTCATCAATCATAAGAATGAGAAATCTATATTGAATAGTGAGGCTATTTAGCTCCCTATAATCCAGAAACATGCACCATGATCCATCATTATTTTTCTCCAATATGACTAGAGTAGAGAGATAAATTTAACTACGTTCAATTATACCACCCTCTAACATTTCTGAAATCATACGTTCAATTTCGCTCTTTTGGACATAAGGATATTTGTAACGCCTGATGTTTGGAAGAAAACTTCCTGCAATGAAATGAATAGCATGATCATGAATAGATGGGAGTCCTTTGGGAGTTTCAAAAACCTTGGAATGCTTGTCCAATACTTCTTGGCGATCTGGAGAAATAAATTATTTTGATGTTGGAACTTATATTGAGCATAATTATGTAATTACACCGTGTTTTTCTTTCTTCAAAATATTTTTCATGACATTAGAGCTTATTATATTTCCCTGATTCCTTGCGATACCATGTAATTATAATTCGTTTCCTTCCGAAAAAAAAAAAATCAAGAAAATTTCTTGAAAATTAAAAGCTACCATTCCCAAAGATTGTAACCATTGTACTGCTAGTAAAACATCAGCACCTCCCATTGGAATGGAAAATATTCGAATATTTAATACATATTCCCACATGGTTAGCTTGATATTATGGTATATTCCATAGAAATTTATAGTACCTCCATTTGCAACCATCACTTGACACTCTGGTGCTGGGTATAGGAAGAAATTCAATTCCTTGGCTACCTTACAATGAATAAAATTGTTATGGGTACTACCTGAGTCAATCAACACTATTACTTTTTTCTTCTGGATATGTCGTTCTCTCTTGAGAGTTTGAGGAGTGTTAATTCCTTCCAATGAATTACATGATATGGTTGGACTCATTTCTTCTTTCTCTAGGTTTGATTCCTCATGTATGTCCTCTTCTTTTGAAGTTTTTTTTTCATTTTCTTCCTCCTCTTCACAATGTATGTAAAATAATTTCTTCTCGGCACAGTTATGACCTTTATTTTATTTACTATCACAATTGTATCAAAGCCCTTTTTCTCTTTTTTCTTCCAATTGTTGTGGTGTCAACCTTCTAGGTTGTGGAAGTCTAGGAGTAGAAACACCTCCATATTTATATATGTGAGGGGTAGGCTCCCTTGTCACTGTAAATTTACTTTCAATTTTTCTTGCCAACTTGAATGCCTTCTCCAATGGATCAGGTTCCCAAAGGTGAACCTCATGTTGGATGTTATCCTTTAAAGTCCTTATGAAGACATCAATCTTGTGTTCCTATGGAAAAATAAGTTACCCTTATATTCAATTTCTGGAAGCCCTCAATGTGCTCCACCATTGAACCCTATTGTTTGAGATTTATCAATTGGCTAAAGAAGGTGTTGCTCTTTGTATCATCATAATGTGCTATCATTTCCTCCATAAAAATTGACCAAGTGACAATTGTTTTACGAGATCAAATCCATCAGTACCATTCAAATGTATTTTTTTCTAAATGTAAAGTTAGAATGCATACCTTTTTTTTGTTTTTCACATTATGGAGATCAAAATATCGCTCCATCTGTAGTATCCACGTTTCAAGATCCTTTCCATCAAACTTCCTTATATCAAGCTTTGGAATATGGTGGGTATTCAATCCAACATTATAGTTTATGAAATCATGATTAACATTTATTTTGTTCTCATCATGAGTTTCTTGTACTACCTTTTCACCATTAGTAATCATTTCTGATATCAACTTTGTCAAACCTTCCGTCAAACCTTCCATGTCTTCTTGTAGATCATTCTTCATGTCTTCCATGTTGTCTTTCATTTTTTCATCTATATTAGCTTCCATGTCATCCATATTAGCTTCCATGCCATTTTTCAAAACTTTGACACCTTTCTTCAAACCATCCATCTTAGCTTCCACACCTTTCTTCAAAACTTCCATTTCATTTTTTGTTTCTTTTCTGACAGCGAAATTTGGTGCACCTAATCTTTTAATTTTGATATATCATGTTGCAGTTCTTCCTCTTCATGAGTCATAGTAGAGCCTTATGAGGGATTAATGGGTGTTGAATCTTTTTAGGGGCCATTTTGGAACCCAATACTAACATATATGCTTCAATATGCCATTGGAATCCCTTCAAACTGACTTTTTGAAGAAGACTTATGAAATTTTAAAAAAACAATACACACATTTTTCTTTCTTTTAAGGAGCTCAATATTGAAACTGATGTATTTTTGTAATTGCAGATCCCTAAGAGTTGATATTTGATCCTGTAGTAGCCCTCTGAGTCTTATTTCCAATTCCAGAGGCTTGACCAGATTTTCATTCTTTAGGGCAATGGTATGACCAACCTCCCACAATGACCTAATTATGGACTCGTTCAATAGAGTGAAATTGTACGGTGTGGAACATGTCACTTTTTCCTCCTTCAGCTATGAAATTGATACATAGGAAACCATAGTCCCTGTGATTTTGGCCACGTTTTATAGAATGCCAATCTGATGCTCAGAGAGACAGTTATGACGATTTTCCCAAGGTCACCTTTTGATGATGAAATCCGTGAACCTGCAAAAACCCTAACTTCCACATATCATATCTCTAAAAATATTGTGAACCAAGATCTGAAATTTTTACACAAAATTCCTCTAGATTTCTTCGCAAATAGTTTTTCTTTATAGCTTCTAAAACTTCGTGGAAAAAAAATTATAGCGACAATGCCAAAATGACCTCTTTGAAGCAGTGAAACCCTAGAATTCAAAGCTCTCATACCAAATGTTATGAAACCAACTCCCAAAATAGAAGAAAAGAGATATCAACGCCTTGTAAATTAGCCACTTTAAGGAGGAAACATCCTTTTCATTACATAAATAAACCATTCTTTTATGATTCAAATGAAAAAACCTCTTTTCTATATATAGGAGTCCATGCAGTTACAATATAATCCTAGCCGACCTTACGATAATAATGTAAGGGCGCAACAATAACAATAGTGGGGTAATATGTGGCATAATAATAACAATATAGGGACTTAAAGGGTACAAAAATAACAATAAGGGGGTTACACTAACAACAATAAGGGACTACACTACTAATATAGGCACCTAACAGTAGTGTACTCTTTTGCTGGCCCACACTACAAATTATTCCCCACTGCAACTCCACTTCATAATTTAAAAAATTTATGTCATCCATTTCCATTTGACTAGAAATTTGTTAAAGGATGTTTAATGATTTTGTTTCCTTTTTAGTTTCCTTTAATCTTCCAAACTTGGGTATAGACATGAAATAAAATATTTACAACAATTATTAATTTTCAAAAAAATATTGTGTCATAAAAATGACTAATTTCTCCTCTTCACGATTGTCTACAATAATTTACTAGACTGCATTGGCTCCTAGTTCATGCTTCACATCATCTTTACTATCATTTTGCTGACATTTATCACTATCATCCTCATCTTCCTTTCAATGAAATAATATTCGATTCTCAAGTTATCTCAACAATTTCTCTGGAAATTTCATATCCTCACTAATTCCATCACCATTACACCTAAAATTTTCCCTTCATCTCGTTCATGCTTCATTTGGTTGTGTCCATGATCAAAATTTGTCTTGTTTTCTTCATTAATATGTCCCTCCAATTTCTCTTTGATGGTTGCATACCCCCATTTTGTATGATGTCGACTCAAGTTTCCTTAACGAGTTAATGCTACCTCATATCCATTCAAAAATAGAATTAAAGTTCTATACCTCTTCCACACCTTGAAAAGGAAGTCCTTTACCCCCCCTTATCTTCATGGCATCTATAGATGGTTTTCCACATTCAACTTTCATGTGACCTTCAACCATACACAAAATATCAATTTTAAAAACATAAGCCTCTCTACCCTCATTTCATTCCTTTCTCAGGAATTGATCTTATTAGTCATCGCCCTTCAAATATTCTATGAGACTCTCATGAAGTATCTTATTACCATCATATCAAATACAAGGATACGTCCTTTCTCTTGTTCACAATAGTGAATTTCTTCTTCCTCAATATCATACTCATCTACTCTAGAGTTATTCTCCTTTAAACTAGGCTTTCATTATGTACCTTAGATTCTTGCAAACAACTTTTAAAAACACATTTAACCTAGTTCTTCATTCTAAATACAAATATCTAGTCTTCTTCAATTTCATATATTATAATCTTTAACATTGTAAGCTATGCCATTAACTCCACAACTTTTCTATCAATTTCCTTTTAACTCATCATTTTTCTCCTTATTCCATTTTCTTTGGAACCATGCCCCATTATGTTGTGGCTTCCACTTGAACCCTAGACACGAATACTAGTATTCATCTCCCTCTCATTTACTATGAGCTATAAATATGAACCTATAGGAGAAATCTTGTTTCACCTTCCTACAAGACACATCATGAAGCTTCTCTCATATGTACTAGTATTTTGGTAACACTAGTTATCTCCACTTGAAAATTTTAAGCATCCTATACTCCTTTAGGCTTTTTCACTCTACTCACTTTAAAGAGTGTCACCTACACTTCTCTCTAGAAACTCTACCCACATTCACAATTGTGTGGTTTTCTCAACAAATTCTACCAAAATCCAGTTGGAAGGTGTTCTCCTTTCTCTATTTCAATGGTTTCCATAATCCATTCCCTCTATTCTAATACATAGACATTAATTACTTGGAAAATAATTTATTACCCATTACCTATGAGATGTTATCATATCTTCACATCCAATAAATTTTATGATTTATTCCTTCACACTACTACAATATTCTTATGTTGTGAGTATTATTTAGCTACCTTTGACAATTATCTGTAGTTATATTCCTTTACCAAAATTTTCTTGTACCTTGTACAAGATACTCTATGTGACATCTATTCTTCAATCCTCTATAGATTTTTTCTTTCGATTTCCGATCATAAACTCATATTTATTATTAAAAAAAATATACCAATTATAGTTTTGATTCTCCCAATGCTTCTATGCATGTCTTCTTCCTTTGAACATTGCAGGTATTTTACATATTTATTTTGTAGCTCTAGCCTCATGTGTTAATCCCCTAATAATGCTCTCAACAATTTCTTTAACTTTTCTCTAATCTCTTTTTGTTCCTCGACGAGCACCACTGTGCTTTAATCTAGCTCTGATCTCTCTCATTGATTTATTACTCGCATATCTAATTTCTATACCACATAATTCTTATCGACCCCACTTCCAGCTTTTTGTTCAGCTTTTTTTTCCACAACATTAGCAATGGAGAAAATGGCTTTAGCTCAGCCTTATCCCCATATTTTCTATTCACTCACTGTAATAACCATGATCCATGCTTATCTCTCCCATTATTTAAGAACATATATTTGATGGAACATTTCCTTGACAATTCATAGGGGTGAAATTTAACCATGCAATGGATCTCTCAACTCCTTATATGAGACGTAACTCATAAATTCACACATGGCCAAAATATCTTAACCATATGATCAAACATTTAGATCCTAAAGGTTGAACCCCTGGGTGATAAGGAATTTTTTGATCCTATAATATTGACACTAAATAATGGTATTTCCCCTCACATCCTATACCTTGAAATGATGCCACTTTCTATTAATAAATAGTCACTTTCCCATTTCTAGTAGATGAGATATTTTGATAGAGTGATCTTGGTCTCGAGCTTTTCATCATTACTACATATTCCACAACAATAATAGTTCAATACAAATAAAATCAATGCGATCTCTTTGTTGAATCGCTAATAGGTACCAACACTCAACTAGTACAAATTCCCCAGATTCTTGATGCATAGGGTGAACTTATTTTCACAAAAAAAAAAGGGCCACTAGACTTTTTAAAAAACAGATCAACCTGTTCGACTTCTCTCGATGCTCACTAATAATTCACAAAACCTTTATTTCAGTTAATGGCTGATACAAGAAGATAGAGATGGGGATTTCTCAATTACCCCCATTCTATTAATTATCAGAGCGACCCATACTTTTCCAATCTCATACTCTTTCAAAAAAAACCTCCCACGTAGAGATTTTGTTTCTAGAATCTCTAATGGTTTTCATGGAATGATGGAACAAGTATATGGAGAAGTCTATCTTTTATAACTGGAGGGATTTCAAAACATTAATGGCTGATATAACTAGATATAAATAGGGATTTATCGATTACCTCCATTCTATTAATTATCTGATCTACCCATACTTTTCAAATCTCATACTCTTTCAAAAACAACCCATGCAGATATTTGATTTCTAGAGTCCATAATGGCTACCAATGAATGATGGAACATTTATATGGACAAGTATATATTTTATAACTAGCAGGACTTCAAAACGTTAAGGTTCAGTAAGTTTCTCTATGTTATATCATATTTAGCTCCTACATAGAAAAATCTATCAATTCTCCAATTTATAACAAGGGTGGCACTATAGTCTCTCTTATTGTCACACAAGATTTATTTTTCCATTAGTGGAAAGAAATCAATGAATAGAAACACAATCACACATATAATACAAGATATATCTAGGGAATCTAGCTCGGAAAACTGATGCATGCTTGTAATGAATAATAGGAGCAATAAAATCTCTTACATAGAGTATGATTGAAGCATAAAGTTCTCTCCAATATTTATTAAGTCTCTCTGAAGGCTTTCCCAATCCTTAGAAAATAATGGCCTTGCTAGGAGTCTTATTTCCTAGAAAAAATATAGCCCTAAAAAATAGGAATTTATCCTATTTCCAAGAACAAATCCCAAGAGAAATTAGTTTTCGTGCTCCTCAACCCTCTACACCAAAATTATGTACAATAAAGTAAATACATTAGTTCCTTCATTCAATATCAATAGGGAATTTAAATTGCATTAACTTCTAGAGCTAAATTTAAAAATTCAAAAATTCATACAGTTAATTAAGAGTAATTTGAGGTAACACAAAGTAAAAATACTCAACTTAACTTAAATCTATCTCTATTATAGAACTAGAGATGAGTAAACTAACTAACACTAGATTTAACTCCACTAGATAGCTAATTTTATCCATCAACTAGTCCACAACTCACTAAAAGCCATCTAACTCAATTATCTCACAATACCTTAGTGAGAGGCCACATCAGAAATTTTAAATGACAACTAGCTTAAGTAACTATGAGATTGAATTTTAATTCACATCTTTGACTAAGGCACAATTCAAAGAAGTCATTCCTTTGTACATTTTCAACAAAAAATTGACCTAGAGAAAATAAAATCGATTGAATATTGGTCTTCTCTAAGAACGTCAATGAGGTGCAATGTTTTCACAAATTGGTTATCTTTTATAAAACAGTTATTTAAAATTTATTCATATTTGTGGACCAATAGTGGAAATCACTAGAGGAGAACAAAAACCCTTTAAATGTATAGTAATATCCATGGAAGCATTCATGTTATTAATATTGCATGATTTCCAAAAAGGAATTTTAAGTAAAATTCTATGCTAATGGAATGGTGGTTGGTGTTATTCCTAACAACTATGACAAGCCCATTACCTATATCAGTGAATATCTAAATGAGAATAAGAGGAATTTGCCTTATGTTATATATGATAGGTTAGTATTTGAACATTTAATTTCTCAATATGATGTTTCGTAGGCTTCAAGTGACAACACGATATATGCTAGATGAAGACCATAGGAATATACATATTTCTCTCTATCTAACTACATCATATGCTAAATCAACACTTTCCCCTCCCACAAGAAAAATTATTTTCCTAAATCCAAATCAACTATGCAATCCTAACGACTTTATCCTAAAAAAAACCCTAACTAATAGACACTATGGTCTTCTTGGAATACCTCGTTCAACATCTCTAGCCACTTTCCATACACCATTAATTAAAATTAAAAGGATATTTTAACCACCCTATTAATATAACTATGCTAATAATAAAACACTATCAACATTTTCAAATTACCTAATCCTTTAAGGATTATTAATGTGCATAATATTATATCTATCTTCCATGTCTTCTTGATTTTTACGAGTGACTACAGTACAACATAAAGGGGGGTTTTAAGACAATATTTAAGACAATTTTTGGGTAAAATTCCTTGACTTGAGACAAAATAAAACTTATGTATTGTCATAAATATTGTCTTTAAGTGGATGTCTCAAATTAAATCATCTTAAAATTAAATTGTCTTAAAATATTCTCTATAAAGGAAATATATAACATAAATGTTTTTGTCTCTCTAGAGATAGTTTCATTTTTGTCTCTCCAGAGACAATAGTCGCACTACAACACAAAGGGGGGTTTTAAGAAAAATTTTCTGTAAATTTTCTTAAATTGAAACAAAAAATAAACTTTTATGTCCTCTTAAATATTTTCTTTAATTGGCTGTCTCAAATTATTGTCTCAAATATATAATGCAAGAATTATTGTCTCTTATGACACAATTTCATTTTTGTCTCTCCAAAGACAACAGTTGTAATTAAATACATATTGTATTTAGGGATATAATGTATTTAATCCTATCTATTGTCTTCTAGACGTACTATAAAGCAATGAATCGAGAAAAATATATCACCATTAAAATAAATCAATATAAAAATATTTAATTAAAAAAATCTACAATATTATTGATTAATTCATGTTAGGGTAGATTGGAATCGAAACACCAACCTCTTTCATGCAAGGTGCTCTTCCATTGAGCTAGCACCCTTTAAATAATTATGTGAGGAGTTATGGCAATCCCTGAAATTTTATGATAGGCATTTATTTTTTAAAAATGTTCAACACATAATGGCATAATCAATAATGCAAGCCCCTATTTTTAACTTAATAAAAGAATAAATCAATGGATTTGGCGCTGTGACACCCTTGTAGCTTGAATTGCACAAAAAGATAATAATAAATAATAATTAATCTAGACATATAAAGAAAATTAACTAGAACTAGCACAAGCAACACAAGCACCACTGAAAGAGCTACACCAGTTTTCGAGTAGGCACTGATGACATATATGATGTAGTACAACATCTCTATCAACTCTGTATAATTTCCATTAATATTAATATTTGTAGTTAATGGAGAAAAAAATAAAAAAAACAACCTAACTTGTTTTATTGATTGATAATGTCAATATTTACAAAAATAAGTACAGACATGTGGGCCTTGAAATATTTCATGTCATCAAGGAACTTGTCATATTTATTTCCATTGTCCTTGAATATCTCTCTTTTACTGCCTGGAGATATGCCACAACGTTATCTGTTCATAACCTTTTTAATCCTTCAGAATGTTAATGTAATCTCGAGTTGTTTTAGAATGTTGATGTAGTCCCGAGCAACAAAAATAAGCAGGTTACTCATCATGTATTTTTCATAAAATTTAAAACAAATGCACTTATAAGAACCAATTAAGAAGGAAAAATATGGGCTAGAAAGACACTGAGAAACTACTTTTTTATCAAACAAATAGACAAATCGCACATATTTAAATTCTATATTGATAAAACACTAGGAATTTGTCCGTTTGAAACGAAGAACTATAAAAGCTTTAGGAAGTACATGAGAATAGGAATATACCATACATAATGGTTATTCAATTATCTCTTTAAAAAAATTAATAAAGAAAAATTTTATAAATTTAGGTATAACTTAGTCAATTATAACTCTAGGTATTGCCCAGCCAGGCCCTTCTACTGACTGTCTAGTTTTTTGGGATCACCAATCCCAGCCCTCTGAACCCTAGGTACACCACTGATGACATTATCATTCACTACATTGGCACCTTCATGGTGATTGTAGAAACAAAGGATCTTGCTTCTCCCTCCACTACTTCCAAATCCCTGCATTTATACGAAACGATAAGAAGTTCTCTTTATTTTATTATTTTACTTGTACTTCCTTATTCATTGATATCCTTAAATATTTGAGTTTTCGAAATTAGCCTTTGCAGTCACAGAATGTGTTTGTTATTGACTATACTTTTGAGTCCCATTGACCTTTCTTTATCCTTTGTGGACATTTATAAAGTTATCTAGCTTACGTTATCTTATGCAAAGAAATGTTCTGGCCCCTTGGCACCTCCATATATTTTTCAGTTAACATGTTTTTATCTTACCTCATAGGATCTTCCACTTCCATGTACATGAGACCAAGACAAAGGAAAACTTCATCTTCAAGTGCTCGATATATTAAAATATTAGAGGGAAGTTTAACTACCTTTGCATATTTTAGGCAGCCTCAAAACTATTTATCTTGGTTCTTCCATTTCCAAGACCATATATTCTTACCCTTGTACATGAAGGAGTTCCTTGGATTAATATCTTGCTACGTCCACCCTTTTCAACCACATCCATACCCATTCCAACCAATTACAAACTTATTCTAGGAACTTCCAGCAGAGAGAGGCACAAAGAGGCAGGTATACAACAATACTACATCAGATATCAGATCATAGAGACACGAGGAAGCCACCAATGCTCAAACCTTCCAATCATGTCACCTTAGCTTCTAAGACAATTCATACCGCATTAGTAGTTATGGTACTTCACCCAGGTCTTAGTCACAATCTTCTACATCTAGACAAGACATAACTCATACCTTATCACACATTCTGACTAGTCAACTATCAGAGTTTCTTCCCTTCAGACTCAACTCAGAAAGAGGATTTTATGGGATATTGATTTTCCTTAGGTGAGAAATTCCCTTCAGAGGGAAAATTCTCCTTGGCTTTCACTTCTCCACCCCACACTTGCATGTATATCCATCATCACTTTGTCTCATTCTGTTAGAACTTGGATTTTGGATTCTTCTTCACATAGGATAGATTTTCTTCTATCATATTTTCCTAGTGACTTCTTTAGAGTTCCCACTTTATATTCTCACAGTTTTACTTAAAAATCCCATTTACCTATTTGTGGTCATTTCTTCAACATTCAAGAAATTAGCAAATCTCTTCTAAATCTAAGGTTTCCAATCTAATCCACTCAATCATAACTATAGATATAATATCTCAACTCACTTGTTACATTTAAAATCTTTAATTTTTATATAGGAATTGTGGTTCCATATTAAATGAACAACTTCTTCTTATAAGGCACTACTATATACATGAATGTTATACCCAATGTAATGTTCGTTGTCCCACCCACCCTCTAGCAGCATGCTCTAAATGGAACGAGGCAGGAGCACCCCAAGAGAAGACTCTAAAAATGCCCCCTTACAATATTTTTTTCAGGAGTAATTTCTCAACCCAAGATGGGGCACTCCCTCAAGTGCGTGTCGAGCATGCGCTGAAGAAAGGCGATTTTCTCATTTCTTGTATCCTTTTTTCAAGCAACACCTATGGGAAGGCCCCATTAGGACCCATACCATACGGAAGCGGGATTGGGCATATAGAAGCCCCAATCTCTCTTCTTTTATCATTCTATTTATCATTTCATTCACCTTTGGTTAGGAATTTAAGACATTAAGGCACTGATGTTTAGGAGAAATAAATTATGGATTGAAGGCTATGTAGCTTTAAGGTCAAGCTTACCTTTTGACAATATAGCTCTAAGCATATGCTTTGTTTTCTTCCAAATTTTTTATTTTGTAAATTAAGCACATGACCTATTCTATAAACAACTATATGGATGTTACAACTCTTTGGCCATGACAACCTATTTCATTTCCTATTCGACTTCCTATTATCTGATTTACACACTAGATGGTTGAAGTCACATCAACTAAATGGACGACTCTCTCATGATTAAAATACTATGGATGGAATTTCTATATTTTTAATAACTTAGTATTCATCTACAAGTGGCACAAAAGACTATGTTTTTATATTTTAGGCAAGTAATTGACAATTTTTCACATTGTTTTATACATGCATACACACACTCACACTAAATAGTTTGAAGACTCTTCTCCCCAAGGATATTTTAGGAAGGAGAGCTACCTTTCCCACTCTCCACTTCCTTTCATACTCTATCAACACTAGTCACACATGATGATACCAAACATACCCCAGTTCATTCATGTTTCAATCCTATTTATAACATAAATTCGAGACTACTCAACTCATATTAAAAATTTCATATAATAAATGAATTCCCAAAAATGAACATCTTGGCAAATGCAATGTATTTTCAGATATAATATTTCACTGATCAACTTAATTAATTTTAGAAATTAATTTCATTACCATTATCAAAAACAGATACCCCTGGAAACTTTCACAAACATCATTTCCTTCTTTTCTCACCTTAATCACTAATATTGAAACAAGTATCTCAAAATTCAAGAAAGGAAAAACAGAACAAATAAAATCATCTACAAGACAATACCTCAGACAATTATGCAGGTGGCTCACTTTGCTTTGATTGATTGTCAAATACAAAAAAAAATAAGAATACAACTCCATGCCAACTACAACAACTAATATTCCAAGAATATTCTGCAAACTAAATGGATCATGAAGTAAAATGTAGCCAGATGCCAAAATTGTCTTCAAGTGTCCTAGAACTTGATATGTGACTAGAGATGTCTTGCCAATCACAATGAATGTACTGATGTTGACAGATACAGAGATCAAACAGGATAAAACAATGAAAATATGTAAAAATTATTAGGAAAGAGTCGTTAATAATATGATGAAAACATACAAAATACACTGAATAGCTTATAAGGATACTCTAGGTACATTTACGTATGTTTTTACCAAAACAGGAACTTAATAGAACATCAGGTGTATACTTAAATGGAAAAACATTTTTGTTTGTCAAAATCCCATCAATAAAGGGAACAGTAATCAACAAATTCGTTGCTTCATATGGGCATGATTGGTACAAAATTTATGTTGAAGAAAATTTGAATTTTTTTGGATGGTATTTGTCATCTAAGTGCAAGAAATTGATTAAGGCTTCAACATGTTGTCAGGGTCAAATCCTAAAATATTTGTATTTTAAAAGCCTTTTTAAAAGAAACACCATATATTCATAGAAATATGAAAAACAGGAATACCAAGTGTCAATCATTAAACAAAACTTTGTAACAAAAATTTTGATGCAGCCACTTTAACATAACCTAGTATGCATTATTATGGAAGGATGACCATTTTCAAAAAACTGCATGAAGGTTTATCTCCACATGAGGATCTATAACATATATTTTTCTACTTATGAAAATTACTTCATAACCATTGGAAGACCAATATTATTTTGAATTCACTAGTTTGAGAGAAAACTGAAGATAATAATTTGTATCCATGGGAAAACGGTGTTCTCAGAAAGGATAACATCGCTCTAATTTCCTGGAAGGTTGATACTCTTTACTTTTCAATGAAGGTAAATAATAAAATTTTTTGAGATCAAGGTATTAGATAAGACAAACACGTATACAGAGAGAGCTTCTCAGAGAAAGAAGATAAAATAAGGGGCTGAGAGAAAGGAATTAGATGAATCACCAATATAAGAATAATAATGATAATAATAATCTAATTTTAAGATCACAGCCAAACCAGACACCAAATTGGTGCATGAGACACCTTTTTTTTGGGACAAGGAACCCACCTCTATGCAGGAATTTGACTGCTAATGTATACAAAGGTGTACATACTCTAACCCGTTTAGGATTTTAACCTGTAACCTTTTGCGAGGAAGCATGTGTTCTTAACAATTATGGCCAAATATGATATATATATATATCTGTGTGTGTGTGTGTGTGTGTGTGTGTATTTATAGAGAGAGAGAGAGATATCCTTCAAACCACTATTTGATATTATTTTAGATGTAATGACAAATTTCTTGAACACAAAGTGCCGATTTTTTTTTTATTTGTAGGTTGTATTACAATGGAAAAAGGTTTTTTTAATGGGTATGAAAAAATATTTTTGACACATCTATATAAATCTTGGGTGTGAGACAACACAAAAGACAAATATTACAAGGTGTGTTAAAAAGTGTAACTAGGATTAGTCTTCATAATGACTTGTCATCGTGATTTTACGTAAAGAAGAATAAGAGAAAATAAAATGTATTTATTCCATTACTTGCATTATTGGTTTCATGAGAAAGATATTTTATTTGTAGGTCAAACACTTCTTCTTGATGTCTTAGGGATTTATAAGAATCATTGTTATGTTAATAGAGTGATGTTACACTTGAAAGAATACCTCCAAAATACAAGACAAAGTCATCCTTTAATGTCGCTTCAATATATATATATATATATACATATACATATTTCATATGTCGGCTCATAGTTAGGGACACATCGGTTCACCTCTGATAGGACAACCTACTTATATTAACCAAGAATTATAATTAGGCATGAAGGGTCACCACAGAAATGTAGAAGAATTGAGATCTATCTGTGTAATTTTCAGATGGGTACCACAGTTCAAAGAAGTATGTGATTCTCAAATGGGTAACTACAGTGAAATAGTGTGGTCAAGGTCTGTGGTATGATGCGAAGAAGGGAGATTTCTCAGTGAAGATAAAAGAGCTTTGGTATATCTATGTTTTTGGTCCAAACTTCTTATTTGATTTCTGTGATAATATTGCAGAGTTCAGGACTACAGTTGATATGAGGAAAGTGTGAGAAAGATAGATCATGACACCCGGAGAAAGGTCTTTACAAGGAGTGCAGATAGAATAAATTATTTCAATGCACGATATATACAACGTAAAATAAGGCCAGCTCAACCATGATACATTCATGGTAATAATCAATGCAAAGTTGATGCTTAGTATAATTCTCAGTGACGGAATATGCTAGACAGTCCTACATGGTGCAATAAAGGAGACTGACTATGTCTTGTTCCAGGAGAGGCAGTTTAGGTCAAGGTTTTGTCATGGTCTTTGTACTCATCACGTGAATAATATATAAGAAGATATTGGAGGGTTTTCCCCTCAAGAGGAGGGGTTTTAGCCATGGCTTGGAGCCTAACTTTTGTGTCACTGATGTTATTGTTTTGATGGTTGTTCAATGTATTGAACGTAATCATAATAATGACCAAAGATAGTAAGTAAATAAGTAACAAAAATAATTATCATGTAAGTTAATTTTCATTAACTATTTCCCTACCTAATTATCACCAATGTGCACATGAAGTGAAAGGAAAATACCACTAAAATACATACTGGGATGAGAAAATAGAGAAGTCGTCAAAATGGATCAACTATTTTGAAGCAAGAAACAAAAATAATGCATTTCTAAAAACTACAAAATATATATAATTTCTCTAAAAAAATGTCTAAAACATTATGTGTATAGTATGCCTTCAAAGATATGAACAAGAAATGATTTTTTTTTTTATGGAACATCAAAACCGAAAATACAAAAAATGAATTAAAGAAAAGTTAACAATATATAGAAAATTCTAAAGCGAAAAGGATACAGTTTGTGTAATGCATGTCATCACTATTGCAACTAGAGATAAGACTGATCCTAGAATATTCAGCAACAATTCGCTGATAGTAGCAATGCCAACACCCACAAGAAGGATTGCAAGTGAAAACTAGATTTTACGGCTACAAAATATAGCACAATATAATAATATTAGATAATTTAGCCTACAATCACTATCAGCACAAAAAAAAAAAAAAAAAACTTATAATGGATCTTAAAGAAAATTATTATAGAAAGAAGAAAAAATAGCAGTGTTAAGAGTGATTTCACATGGACAAGTCTCATGATTTATATCCACATAACTTTAAATAATTAAATAGAGAAGGCACTTCATGAAAGATGACCTCTATTAGATGCCAATATCAATCTAAATTAAAGTACGTGGACAAGGATGTGTAAGAGTATTTAATTAAAACTTCAAATTGAGTCTCGCTTCAGCTCACATTCATATCTGAAGTATTGTAGAAAAGGAAATATGATATGATTTGTATCCTCGCCTAGAATATTTTTAAAATTTTTAATTAGCATGAATGCTTTGTTTTATTTTATTTTATCTCTTCTACAAAATTGGAAGGAAAAAAAATTGTGATGGTCATCCTTCCAAGGGAAGCCCATTAAAAGAAATGAATATTGTAGTGAAGACATCAACAGGGATATGCGAGGAGAACTTGGAGAGGATAATAGTAGAAATGAGAGCTTGAAGAGGGAAACATGCTTGAATATCATTGGACTCAAGGAGCCTATCCATGATGAGTGAATGTGCCTCTGCACCATGGCCATCTGCAATTATTTTTTTGGAACAATATACATCTGTGTATAGCTCACCCCTCCATATTTATCTCCTGGTCCTAATAAAATGGCCATGAAATGTGGAAATCCATGTAAAATTGTTTAAATTGCATGGCTCTGGTGTACATTAACTAATTTAGTGCATGCTTGAGCACCCTCGGCTATGGATGTTCTAATGAAAGCTACATCAATCCCAGTCTATTAAATACAGTGTAGCAATCCATGCCATATTTATTGGTTTAAGATAACAATGTTTTGTCTCACTTTCTTATTCAAATTTCTTCTTGTGTGTTTTTACCTTTGCCCACAGACCATCCATATCATTCTTTCTTACTAGGAGTTTTTATTTTCCCGACAGACTGTACACATCAATTTATAGCTTGCTAAGAATTTTTCTTTTTCCCAAAGGCCATACGTTCATAACATTAACTTAATTTCTAGGCATATTTCTCTTGTTGTCCAAAGCATTCTATTACTTGTTGGGCATTTTCACCTTTTCCATAGGTGGTGATGTTTTCATTGTTCTTTGAAATATGAGTGAATAGTAGAATCTCTTCTTTGTAAATGAGTTATGAGTATTTTTTCAGGCAAGTTCAAGTTTAGCAACCACGAAGAAAAAAATATAATTCAACTTGGTGATGAATGACTTCATACATTTTAAATTCTTCGAAAAAATTCCATTATGTTTCTATCACTCCTCTGCTACAAAAAATGCAAGTTCATTCTTCCCAACCTTCTTAAGGGACTACCCATGTACCAGTTTCACATATTTAATGATGGGAGCTAATCCTTAGCTGCGCTATTAAAATTTTAGCTTTTCCATTGGTTGAGGAAAATAAAATACTCTTTGTCATCATGTTTCCTTGTTGGGTTAAATTATTTTATGTAATATGTTTTTTTTTTCCTCCCTTCTTTGTCCACGTGGCAGTCTTGATTTTTTCTAACACCCACTTTTTTATATCTTCCTTAGCATCATGATAGTCATGCAAATTTATGTCCCATTTTCCCAACTAAACAAAGAGATGCTTTGAGCGTGGATCCAAAACTACATTTTTCATTACCAATGGAGTCCACACGCTGCCCTGTTACCTCTCTCCACCCTCAAGCGAGCACACTCAAAGATGAAGGTTCAATATTGGCTCTCTTATGAGGCCTCCTGCGACTCTTGTGCTCGATATTCTCCCTACAGACTAGAACCTCATCTCCTAATGCCAGAAAATGAAAACAAGTTCCACTACCACATTTTTTGTAATCCAAGCCACCTTGAGAAGGTTCACCTTCAGAGAACCAAGCTCTACTTGTTCAAAATGTGTATATCTCATGAATTTCGCATGGAGGGACTTTCAATGTAGCCTCATTGCCAATTATTTCCACCCCCAACAAAAAATATTTTTCATTACTTACCATTGTTGCTAATGTATCCAAGTCCTACAGGTCTATAGCAGGAGGCTAATGAGAGGTGAATTCCTTGTTGGACTCTTGTATCCCCTAGTTGGGTTAAAAAATGGTTACTTTGTTTCTCCTTCTCCGTGTGTGAGAGGTAATCAAATAGTATAAGGAGAACATTAAATCCCTTATTATATTCTCTTGACTCTCTAACCTCTATATCTTGATCTCTTTGGATGTGGGGCTGCAATTAATCATTCCATAGAACACTTAATAAAGACCTAAGGGATTTCCCTTCACATCTATAAGGATTCCCCTGAAAAGTGTTGGTATGGGGTTACCTTTCAATGTCCTATCAAAGTTTAGTTATACAAATCCCTCAAGAGGGGAAAAAAAGTTGGATTGGGACTTGATATGATATTTGGTGAGAAACGATGGCTAAGGGCCCAACGCTGCAGGAGAAAGGCACAATTTTAATTATCAATTAGCCTCCATTGTTGAAGCATGAGATATTCAATGACTTGATTTATCAAAATACCTGATAAATTTAAAATCATTCACTTAAATTTCCTTGATGACATTTTATTTTCAGAGTCGACACAATACAATTATGAAGGGTCATAACAGAAGTAGCTTTAATGTTTGTTACCTCTCTCCTTTCATAAAATGAAATATATGAGCGTCATTCATCGACTTATTTTTTCCCCTAATAAATATGTCATTATAAAATTATCTTACAACCTAAAATGCCTTCGAAAAAGTAAAATATCAAGCTATCTACCTAATTACCAAATTGGAATATTATATATTAATTTTTTTTGCTTAAATAACAACATGAATGATTGCATCAAGGATTTGTGCATGCTTTGATGACTCCAAAATTTTCCATTCAAGCTAGTGTGAGTAGAAAAGAAAATTCACAGGTGATATGGTCCAACATGCTATACTAGAAAATGCATAGCAATCCAAGAAGAAATAGCAATTTTACCATTTAGTTATGTTTATGGTAAAACAAAAAATATATCCTTGTAACCATAGTTTAGAATTACCTGCAAAATATAGGGTTCATATTTGGTACAATGGAACCTCATAGAATTTAGAACTGTGAATTAAGGTCCCCAACTCTATTTACCTTGGAATGATTCTTCCCCTAAAAGAATATGTTGCAGAGGAGGTTTCATCTACATCACTAAACTACAACAAAACATGTTTGTGTTGAAATTAGTATAGATATTAAGTTTCCATAAGAACTTATGAGTTGCACTGGAAACATTGGAAATAAATCAATAAAGTGTGAAAAAATTTGGGCCTTGAACCCACTATTTAATGAAAAATGGTTTTAGTTGGGATTTTGAAGTTTACCTCCAAAATTGTGGAGTTTACCAATTTAGTAGTCCATTCAGAGAATCATTACCCCTAGCTTATGAAAAACACTAATGAGAAATGGTGATGGATAAGCATGATACCATATTGATGGGAAGGATGATGTTCATTAATTATGTTAGTAGAGGATGCATGTAAGAGGTAAAAAATAATACATGGTCCCAAAATAGGGGTCATGCAATGACCTAGTAGTGCCATATGGAAAAGAATATGCTGACCATGTGGAAAGGGATTTTTCCAAGGAGTGAAGACTTAATTTATGTGTCATGAGGCCTTCATTTTAGAACCAATGTAGTATTTAAAATTCCTTTTTGTTAGGGGGTTAAATTACATAAGGCATCAAAGAAGTTCCATAAAAAATTCCCCTGGAGGAATCTTTTGCCTCCCTCCATCGACAATTGCCAATAGTTGGACCTCATGAGGTGGTGACATTAACTAGGAGTAAAGGTCAATTAAAATATTCAATAGATAGAGACATCAACATGATTTCATCCAACTAAAAAATTAAATCATGTGGAAGTGAATATAGTCATACCCCCCTCAAGGAATATTTTCTCATCCGTGTTTTCCAAGCCAACCATAGAAACCAATTGACGATTTTGAACAGCGTGACATTAAGGTGATGTCAACCCAATAAGAATCATATGGAGGGAAATGAATATGGTTGATTGAATAATCCAAATTCTATTGGAAAGGGCCCATTAGGGAGGGTCATTAAGGAATCTCTTACTCCCAACTTCTAGGAGGCTCTAGGAGAATTGTTAACGATTGAAACCAATAGGTTAAGGTACTAGTCATCAAGTCACGATTTCAAAATATAGGCTAAAAATGTTTGCTAGTAAAAGGAATAGAAATTGAGGATAAAATTGGTATTTTTGTGTAATCTTCCAAAAATTTAGCCTCCAAGATAAATGGAATATTATAGTTGTTTTATCACTAGGTCAGTAAATAAATGGGTGGGGAGGCCCATAAGTCTCTTGAGTAGCAATAAAAACACTCCTAATGTGAAAGGGGTAAGAATAAGTAGTGGGTTTAAGCACCTTTGGGTGTGAATAGGGGCTAGATCATGTTGATTCAGTCAAATTTGACCAAGTCAACAACGTTGTTGTGAAACCAGCTCCAAAAAATAGAAGAAAAGAGATATCAATGCCTTAGAAATAAGCCACTTCGAGGAGGAAACCTCCAATACATTACATGAATGAAGAATTATTGGATGATACAAATTACAAAACCTCCTTTCTATATATAGCAGTCCATGGGTACATAATGTAATCCTAGTGGGGCCACAATGTAATCCTAGCCGACCTAACAATAATAATTCAAGGGCACAATAATAACAATATGGGGGTTACAGGGGTACAATAATAACAATAAGGGGTTTACACTAACAACAATAAGGGACTATACTAGTAATATAGGGACCTAACATTCCCCTCTCCTTCAAAAAAGTGTTGTCATCAACACTTGAGTAGCTTTGGGTGCTTCTGTATAAAATTCTCATCCTCCCATGTAGAATCTTCAGTGGGTAAGTTCTTCCACTTGATGAGATACTCTGAAATTGATCAATTTCATAGCTGTCGAGTTCTTGTTTCTGTAACCGATTCAGGTTCCAATATGATTTTTCCTTCCTCATCGAGTTTTGGAAACATTGTTTTAATTGGAATATTTTCACCTATAACCTTATTTAATCATGAAACATGGAAAACTGGTTGCACTTGTGAAGAATCAGGAAGCTTCAATTTGTATTCCATAGTACCAATATTTTGTAACACCTTGTAAGGACCATAGTAGTTTGGAAATAATTTATTATCCTTCTTAGCTTGCTTGAGGGAAATTTGTTTGTATGGTTGTAGCCGTAAAAATACCCAGTCTCCTACATCAAAACTTCTCTCGCTATGATTTTGATTTTCTTGTTGTTTCATTCGATTTTGTGCCCAATTTAGGTTATCCTTTAAGAGTTGGAGAACTTCTTATTGATGCTCGATGTGATCTTCCACTGCTTGAACCTTCGAATTTTATCTTAAAGATGATGTGATGGATGGTGGATGATATCCATAAAGTTCTATAAATAGGGTCATTTTTGCTGAAGTATGGAAGGAAGTGTTATACCACCATTCAGCGAGAGGTAACCACTTCATCCATTGTGTTTTTTTATCAGATACAAAACAATGAAGATATCCTTCCAAACATTTATTTACTATCTCAGTGTGACCATAAAATTGAGGATGATAAGATTAGCTATGAGCTAATTGAGTACCCAAACAAGAAAATAACTCTGTTCAAAAATTTCCAGTAAAAATGGGATCTCTATCATTCACAATAACCCTTGGGTTTCCATGTAGCTTTTCAATTGTGTCCGTAAATGTAGTAGCAATTCTAATTGCTTTAAATGGATGAGATAATGCACAAAAGTGTGCATACTTGGTAAGTCTATCAACTACCACCATGATGACACTCTTTCCTTCATACTTAGGTAAACCTATGATAAAATCCATTGAAATATCCTCCCAATGTTGACTTGGAATGGATAAAGGTTGTAGAAGTCTCGAGGTCTTTATTGTCTCAACTTTATTCTGCAGGCAAACCAAACATTCTGCCACAAAATTTTGAATATCAGATTTAAGGCCATCCCAAAAAAATTCTTTCTTCACCCTGTGGTAAGTTTTTAAAAATCTTGAGTGTCCTCCTAAAGGAGAAGTGTGCAAATCCAAAAGAATTTTTTGTTTTAGTTGGGAATTCTTACAAAGATATAAGCAATCTTTGTACCATAAAGAATAATTTTTCCAACTAAATGTATCAGATGTACTAGGATCTTGCTGCAAATTTTGAATGAGTGCCCATACTTATTTTTCCTTCTTCCCTTCATCTCTTGCTTTGGTTATCCAATCTGGTTGGATAATAGAAACGGCACAAATAAATGCTTCCACCTCTTCATTATTTCTTGAGAGTGCATCTGCAACAAAATTAAGCTTCCCTTTTTTTTAGATTATTTCAAAGTCATAACCCAACATCTTTGTGACCCATTTTTGCTGCTCTTCTGAAGATAGTATTTGTTCCAAAAAGTGTTTAAGACTATCATGATCAGTTTTTACCTTGAAGTGTCTTCCCATTAGGTAAGTTATCCATTTCTTTAGTGCATGCAGTATTGCTAACATTTCCTTCTCATAAATAGGTTTCTGTAAATACTTTCCTTTGATTGGACGACTTACAAAAGCAATGGGTCTTCCTTCCTGCATTAAAACTGCACCAATTCCATTTCCTGAGGCATCACATTCCACAATAAAGGTTTTTGTGAAGTCTGGCGTAGCTAAGACCGGTGCTAGGCACATTGCCTCCTAAAGACGTTCAAAGGCCTTAGTTGCTTCAGGAGTCCATGAAAATGCATCTTTCTTCAATAATGTTGTTAGAGGTGCTGCTATTCTCCCATAATTCTTAACAAACTTGCGATAATACCCTGTTAACCCAAGAAATCCTCGCAACTTCTTTATGGTTGTGGGGACTTTCCATTCCATAATGGCTTTAATTTTGTTAGGGTCTACTTTAACACCCTCGTGAGATACAATATGACCCAGATATTCCACCTCTTGTACTCCAAAGAAACATTTGGATTTTTTTGCATATAATTGTTTCTCCTGCAATAGTTTGAGCACCCTGTCAACATGTTGAACATGATCCTTCCAAGAACTGTTGTAGATTAGTATATCATCAAAAAATACTAGCACAAATTTTCTAAGGAAGGGTTTGAAAATGGAATTCATCAACCCTTGAAATGTAGAAGGTGCATTGGTAAGGCCAAAAGGCATGACCAAAAATTCATAATGACCCTCATGAGTTCGAAATGCTATTTTGGAATATCTTCAGTCTTCATTCTAATTTGATGATATCCTGAACGAAGATCCAACTTGGTAAAATAAATTGCTCCATGTAATTCATCCAATAATTCATCAATCACAGGAATGGGAAATTTATCTTTAATGGTGACCTTATTGAGCTCCCTATAATCTGGACACATGCGCCATGATCCATCCTTCTTGTGTACCAATACTACAGGAGCAGAGAAATAACTTTGACTAGGTTGAATTATACCCGCCTCTAACATTTCTGCAATCATACGTTCAATTTCGCTCTTTTGGACATAAGGATATCTATAAAGCCTGATGTTTGGAGGAACACTTCCTGGAATCAAATGAATAGCATGATCATGATCACGAATAGGTGGGAGTCCTTTGGGAGTTTCAAACACCTTGGATTGATTGTCCAAGACTTGTTGGAGATCTGCAGAAATAGATGATTTTGATGTCGGAACTTCTAGTGAGCATAATTGTGCAATTATGCCTCGTTGTTCTTTCTTTAGAAGCTTTGTCATGACATTAGAGCTTATTATCCTTCCCGGCTTCCCTTCAATACCCCATAATTTGACTTCCTTTCCTTCTGAAAAAAAATTCAAGAAAAGTTCTTGAAAATTAAAAGCTACCGTCCCCAAAGATTGTAACCATTGTACTCCTAGTACAACATCAGCACCTCCCATAGGAATGGAAAGCATTGGACTAGTCAATACATATTCCCCCATGGTTAGCTTGATATTATGGCATTTTATAGAGCAATTTATAGTTCCTCCATTTGCAACCATCACTTGACATTCTGGTGCTGGGTATAGGAAACAATTTAATTCCTTGGCTACCTTATGATGAATAAAATTATGGGTGCTACCTGAATCAATCAACACTATTACCCTTTTCTTCTTTATATGTCCTTCTATCTTGAGAGTTTGAGGAGTGGTAATTCCTGCCAGTGCATTACACGATATGGTCGGATTCATTTCTTCCTCTTCTAGGGGTGGTTCCTGGTGTATATTCTCTTCTTGTTCATTTTCTTCTTCTTCTTCACAATCTATGTAAAATAATTTCTTCTCAGCACACTTATGACCTTTAGTGTATTTGCTATCACAACTGTAGCAAAGCCCTTTTGCTCTTTTTTCTTCCAATTGTTGTGGTGTCAACCTTGTAGGTTGTAGAAATCTAGGCGTAGCAACACTTCCTTCTTTATAGAAGTGAGTGGTAGGCTTCCTTGTCGCCATAATTTTACATTCAATTTTTCTTGCCAACCTGAATGCCTTCTCCAATGAATTAGGTTCCAAAATACGAACTTCATGTTGGATGTTATCCTTTAAAGTACCTATGAAGAGATCGATCTCGTGTTCCTCTAGAATATCAGTTACCCTTATATTCGATTTTTGGAAGTCGTCAATGTGCTCCGCCACTAAACCCTTTTGTTTGAGGTTTATCAATTGGCTAAAGAATTTTTTTCTCTTTGTATCCTCATAATGTGCTATCATTTCCTCCATAAAAATTGACCAAGTGACAATTTTTTTACGGGAGCAAAGCCATCAATACCATACAAATGTATTTTGTTCTAAATGTAAAGTTGCAATGCGTACCTTTTTTGTGTTTTTCACATTATGGAGATCAAAATATTGCTCCATTTGTAGTATCCATGTTACAGGATCCTTTCCATCAAACTTCCTCATATCCATTTTTTTTAATATGGTGGTTCTTCCCGCTAACATTAGAGTTTATGAAGTCACGATTAACATTTATTTTTTTCTCATCATGAGTTTACTCTACTATATTTTCACCATTAGGAAACATTTCTTGTATCAACTTTGTCAAACCTTCCATGTCTGCTTTTAGATCACTCTTCATGTTTTCCATGTTGTCTTTCATTTTCTCATCGATCTTAGCTTCCATGTCATCCATCTTAGATTTCATGCCATCTATCATAGATTCCACACCTTTCTTCAAACCATCCATCTTCACTTCCATGCCTTTCTTTAAAACATCCATTTCATTTTTTTTTGCTCTTTGCGAGAGAGAAATTTGGTGCACTTGCTCTTGTAATTTTGATAGATGATGTCGCAATTCTTGATCTTCATGGGTCATAGTAGAGCCTTCCAAAGGCTTAATGGGTTTTGAATTATTTTTACGGGGTATTTTTTTTAACCCAATACTAATATATTCTACAATATGCCCTTGGAATTAATTCAAATTGATTCTTCAAACAAGACTTATGCAATTTGTAAAAAAAATACACACCTTTTTCTTGCTTTTGAGGAGCTCGATATTGAAATTAGATTATATTTGTGATTGGAGCTCTTAAATATCTAAAATTAGGCACTGATTTAGCCTTCTAAATTATCTTTCTAATGCCACAGGTCTGACTTGATTTGGATTCTCCAAGGCAAAGTTATTTCCAATCTCCCACAATGACCTAATTATGGATTGGTTCAGTAGAGTGAACTTGTATGACTTGCCATATGTCATTGTTTCGTCTTTTAGCTCTAAATTTTATAGAAAATAAATTGCGATTCGTTTACGTGTGACCACTTTTTACGACACTCTAATCTAATGCTCAGAGAGAGAGTTATGAAGATTTTTCCACGATCACCTCTTTGAGATGAAATTCAAGAGCCTAAAAAAGCGCTACATTCCATAGAACATATCTCTGAAAATATTGCGAACCAAGCTCTGAAATTTTTTGACGAGTTTCCTCAGGATTCCAGCTTCATGCCCTAAGAATTTCAGATTCTGAACCTTCGTAGAAAATACATTATAGTGAAAATTCCATGATGACCTGTTTAGATTAAATTGAGGAGCCTGCAAAAATACCTAAATTCCACAGATCATATCTCCGAAAATATTCCAAACCAAGCTATGAAATATTTTGATGATGTTCCTTAGGGTTTTAGCTTTGCACCCTAAACATTTCAGCTTCCAAAACTTTCTATAAAAAAAGTTATAGCGAAAATTCCACGATGACCTGTTTGGAGCAGCGAAACCCTACAATCCAAAGCTTTGATACCAAATGTTGTGAAACCAGCTCCAAAAATAGAAGAAAAGAGATATCAACGCCTTATAAATAAGCCACTTTGAGGGGGAAACCTCCAATACATTACATGAATGAACAATTCTTGGATGATACAAATTACAAAACCTCCTTTCTATATATAGGAGTCCATGGGGCCACAATGTAATCCTAGTGGGGCCACAATGTAATCCTAGCCGACCTAACAATAATAATTTAAGGGAATAATAATAACAATATGGGGGTTACAGGAGTAAAATAATAACAATAAGGGGGTTACACTAACAACAATTAAGGACTATACTAGTAATATAGGGACCTAACAAACATTGTCTAGATATATTGAATGTCCTTGATGAACAACACAATTTTAGTGTAGGACAACTTGCATGAGCTTGGTGTAAAATATGGATGGGACCCAATGTCGAGAGTCTCCCATGCTATATATGGAGGGGATAGAAACCATTGTTATTCATGTTTTGATTACCATTTCTATTGGTCTTCTTAGACTTGCTTCCTCTTGCTATTTAGCAGGGTTGCAGTGTTGTTCAGCACAAGGGTGTTCCTGGTCGGTAATCCCTACCATATCCTCAGGGAAGGAGAGTTTTTTTGGGCTACATTTCCTCATTCCAAAAAAATTTCCAACCTAACTCCTTAAGCTACAACATAGTTTCTGTTTAGAGCTAGGTTGCGTTGCAGGGTGCAGCAAAGGAGGATCTCTTAGAGTCATTTATGGGCTTGTTCTTAAGTGGAGAGGTTGTCTATTCATTGGAGGATCAGAAAGGAGGAATCCGAAGCATATATTGACATATTTGGCATCAGGAAAACCATTTTCTATCCCTCACAGCATAGTTTCCATCCTGAACTGCGTTATTTTTGGAGGCATTTGCTCGGAGGGTTTATTGAGCTCATCACGAGGGTCTATTTCTGAGTAGAGGGATGAACCTTCAAGTTAGAAATACCATTGGAGGAGTGTTATAGCATAATTTTTCACCCTCAAGTGATTCATGATTGTCTTTATGGCTTTGGGTACCTATTCCTAGAGACTTGAATAAATTCACTAAAAAACAGTGTTAAAATTCCGATACGCGGGTATGCCTAGACTTTTCCGCGTGTATACGCAAGTCCACATGTACTTTTCCGCATATGCCATTAAAACCATTAAAAATATATATAAATTCCCTATTTTCGGACTGGGTTGATGGTTACTCCAGTACTTCAACCACCCCAGTAAATGGCCAACTGTTTCCAACTGACTGAAACTACTTTGAGGGAGTATAAAAGCCCCTCATGTGCATGGCCTAAGAGAGAGAGAAATTTTATAGACATTATACTCTGTTGGAATCCCAATTCAAGTCTGATTCCCCATTCCTCCTACACTTTCCTAGATTTATATAGGAAACCCTTGTTTCCTAGAGATTTTCATCCATTTATATGCCATCTCGAGTGCACTAGTGTTGAAAGTTTCTTAGTGAGGCAAGGGCGGGACAAATCCGGACGACGATCTGCTCGAAGATCGTGGAAGGATTCAGGTGATCTCTCCACTCTTTATTTCTGTATATGCTATTCATAATAATGAAGAACCATCTTGTTCCTGAACTTTTGTGTTAGTATCTATTTGTATATGTGGAAAGATTGATTATTAAGCAGTTATTATCATTTATATCATATTTCACACGGATTACACTAACGTTTAGGAGAAATATATGTTGTACAACTAGGTTTTCATGCACGTTCTTTCTTGTTTTTCAGGTTGAAGGAGGAAGAAAGGTTGCTGGGGGTTTGGACCCCGCGGGATCTACACCGAATGTAGGACTACGGGTGAGTTCTGCTATCGTTGTTATCTAGTTTTTTGCATTCAAGTATGGTTGTGTGTGAGTCCTTCTGAATGGCATGCCTTGCTCTGTGGAGGTTCTGACCCAACAAACCTCTAGGGTGATTTTCCCCGAAACAGAATAGGCGACTCCACTGGGGATCACATTCTTGTGATTCCCTTTTTGGGTGGTTTCAGCTATTTGATAGGTTTCCAAAAGTTTTAACTTTTATTTCCAGTCCAGTTTACTCTTTCTCAGTCAGACTGAAGCCCTGGTTCCTTATCCAGGTTTGATCTTTTTTATTTTTCATTATTTACCTTTATATACGCGAATTTTTCTGTACACAGATGCGTATACATGCATTTTTTGTTAAAGGTAGTCGCGTATACGCAGGTTTCCTTTAGCACAGTTGCGTATGCACGCTTGTTGTCAAACTGTCAAGTAGCGTATACCTGGGTAGATTTTGAAATTTTGGATTTCTTGGATTTTTAGTCCTGTCTATCTATGGAGACCTGTTCCTGTAGTGTCTTTGTACCCTCTAGATTGTGTAGAAAGTGGTCTTTGGTCTTTTCTCTCTCTTGTTTGGTTGAAAACTAGCTTATTTGGAAAAGTCTTGTTTCTTGTGCTGGCATTTCTGGTTCGAGTACCAAGATATCTTTCTGGGGATTCTTGGTTGTTCTGCTTTATCAGAACAGAGAGCTCCTACTCATTTACTCTTTCCTACCTTTCTGTCTTGCTTTTCACTTCGATTTTTGCCTATTTCTTGGTTGGTTTTCTTGAGTTCAGTTGACTAGGTCTTGTCGCAACTTTTGAAGAGTCTTTCTTGGTTCTTTGAAGTTTTTGTTTGCTGCAAGGTGGTACTATTCTTCTAGGCTGAGTGATTGAGTTTCGTGTGTTCTTGTGCTCATATAAATCTTGCTACTAGTTAGCCCTATAAGATTTGGAGCATTTTTGAAGTTTTTGCTTGAAATTCAGTGTTTTTTGGCTTGGGATTTGATAGTTTTCTTGGTCTTTTCGAACTCTTCTTTTATAAAACTCAAAAGCTCAAAAAACATTTTTCTTTGTTGTTTTCTTTTTTTTTGTATGTTTGTTTTCGTTTCATTATATCTTTTGAAGCTTTGTTGAGGTTTCTTGCCTTTGGATTTTGACTTGATTTTGGAAAGGAGTTGTCATTGATTTCTTCCTCTTGTTTTCAAGCAATTTTGGTGTCTTTATATTAAGAGTTTCTTATTGTGGGAACTAGCTTTCTGAACAACCAAAAAGAGATAAAACTGAAGGATCTTTGGGAAATTTCTCTCTGCTTTAGGAGATTTTGCATCTTAGAATTTGCATGCTTTTAGTGATTTGCATCAGGTGCACTTAAGCATTTAGTCATTTTCATAGTTTTTGCGAGTGTGAGTTTGTTATCTGAAAAGAAAAACAAAATTTTTTAATCTTGTAGAACCTGTGTAGAAGTTGCTTTTCATCGAAAGACAATAACTGCATTTTCATGTATTTTGGTTTTTATTAATTTCTTTTCTGCGTCAAAACACCATAAGTTTCATTTCCGCATCCCTTTGACTTAACATAATAGCCGATTAAAATAAGCGATATAATTTAAAATCAACTAGCAATTTTTCTAAGTGTCATACACCAACTAGCTAGGTTGTAGGGCCTTGGATTAGGTGAGTGGAGATTTAACTCTCTAAGGCCGCTCAAACAAAACATAAAAGTTGATTAATTGAGCGAAATCCAACTCTGTTTGGTGGACCAGGAAAGCTCTCCTCCAGAGATTCAAGCACGAGGGGAAGTGAAGGCTGAGAAGAGAGATACCCCCTCTCTGATTTGTTGAATCTGACCTCAATACCGTTCCGCCCGGCTTCTGACATGGATTGGTGCCCATAGTTTCCACTCCTAGGTTCCACATAGGTGACTGCAGGGGGGAATACCCATGGTATCTGAGGCAGACGTCGCATCACTTTCAGTAGTACTTCTGGGGGGTGCCCTTGCGAAGCTTGGGTACTTGAGCCGGCAAAGGCCGTCGTTAGGAGGTCGGCGTAACTATTTCTGATACCTTCTCTAGTAGGCCTGGGCCGTAATTATCCTAGAATACTTTCAGGAGGTCCTATATTTCGCTTTCTTTTATTTTGGTGTCCGGTCCTAATCACCCGGAGCGGAAATACTTGAAGGTTGTTTGCTTGATTGTATCTCAGGGATTATTTTTTGTAGTGAGTGTTCTTTGCTCCTAGCTTGCCTAGCTTTATAATTTTTGAGTCTAATTAAAACCTGTTAAAGTGGCTGATCAAGAGCCTCGTCAATCGAGGAGAATCCAGGGGTTATCTCCCAAGAGTCTAGAGCCTTCTTCAAGAAGGCGTAGGAGTGATTTAGCAGGTGGTTACCACCCTGTGGTGTCTGATGTAGTGGAGAGATATCCTCCACAAGGGTCTGAAGGTTTCATAGCTGATTCTGGTATTGGTTTTGAGAGGAGCGCTCCGCTCACCTCATGAGTATTATTTCCGCAGGAAGAAGAAGTACAAGTAGAGGAAGTGTCTGAACCCTCAGAGTCACTTCCATCTCCTCTTCCTCTTGATTATCCATTCGTTGTTGAATACATCGGACCCGAGTCAAAGAGATCGGAAGATCCTCCTTATTATACATACCTTTCGATGGCCACGACTGGGAACGCGGCTTCTACTATGAGTACTACAGGCATTCAGACTCCTGCTTCTGTTGAAGGAGGCGGAACTATTGTTATATCTTCGATTGCCTCTAGTGTTGTTATGTTTGGCTCTGGTTTCACCCAAGCACATGCTTCTCAATCTGGTCCCTTCTGTTTTCGGATGCCCACTAGTGGGATTCCTTCTTTCTCCTTTTCCGCTGCTGCAGCTGGATCTACGCCCATGTCTTCCATGGCTAGTGGATCAGATTATTTTCAAGGGTTCCCCTTAGGAACTAGAAATATTCCTAGTTTGAATCCTTCTTTAGGGTCCTTTCCGTTTACTTCTCAGACCAAGAGTTTCAACCCTTGGTCTGGAGGTCAAAATTCAACTACTTTTACAGGTTGGAACCCTGTATTCACTACAGTGGGGGCAGGGAATCAGTTTTACGCTGGTCACCAAGGGAATGCTTCTTTCCTTTCGTCGAGTGCTTATCAGAATTTTTCCCCTCTTTCTAATGCCTGGAACCCCTATCCGGGGCTTTCCTCTTCATTTCATACATTAGTAGGGGGAACTGGTCCGGTCTTTGGTAACTCTGTGTTGGGAGGAGGTTCTTCTCCTTTTTCTACGAGTGCTTTCTGGCAACCTGGTGCCTCATCAAATCCAGGGTATTCTTTTCAGAATGTTGGGAATTCATCCTATCAAGGATGGAATCCTCAGGCTCCGCCTCGTTTACCTTTTCTGGCAATGTTAAACTTGCCAGATCTGTCAAAATTGACGAATGATCTGATTCAGTACAGTCTGGGGTGGCCTCCGGTCCCGACCAAACTACCTTCAGACATTCCAAATCTTGAAGGCAAGAATGGAGAGGATCTAGCTGACCACATCACCACTTTCCATTTACGGTGTTCTTCTAACTCCCTGATCGATGATTCAATTAGGTTGAGATTGTTTCAACGCACCCTAACTGGAAACGCTGCCAAATGGTATATTGAGCTTACTGGGGGCGGTTTTGCTATATTTGGAGAACTGGCTGTTACATTTCTAAACCATTTCCAGTTGCCTGTCCGATACGATGCTGGGACTGAACTCCTAGCTAATTTTAAGCAGGACGACGCAACCCACATTTTTTATCACATTCAGGAATGGAGGAGAAGGAAGAGGCTTATTAAAGCTCATATTCCAGGAGAATTCATTTTGGAATGGTTTCTGAAATCTCTGTAGTCAGAAATTTCTAAAGATGTATCCCTGTCTGGGGTATTTTCTGAGGAGCAGGCCATTTTTAGGGCCCAACAGCTGGAATTGATCTATTCTCAGTCTGGGGTCCTCCATAAATATTTTCCTAATGCTCCTCGCTCCAAATTAGATTTATCCAAAACTAAGCCTGGTCCTCATGGTGATGGGCTTATCGGGTCGATCAATAGTGGTGCAGCTAGCCTGCTTACTCAATTGCAGCAGTTGTCTTTGCAAACTTCTCCTTCTGGTCAGGCTGTGCCTGCTGAGTCATCGCCTTCCCAATCTTTGTCTATAAATGTTGTCCAAGCTTCTGATCCCAAAGGAAATCAACAATCCAAAGGGAAGAAGAAGGGACGAAATAATAAGAAAAAGGGCAAGAATGGGAAGGGTAATGCGAATAAAACCAACGAGCATGTTGGTGAGGGTCCAAAGGAGAAAACGAAAGTGAAGTTTCCATGCAAGTTGTGTGCTGGAGACCATCTCACACACCTTTGCCCTAAAATTCAAGATGCGCAGCGGTTGTTAGCTCAGCAGGGTTCTTCTAGTTCCCAAGCTGTGTTAACAAACCCTTTTCCCCAAGGAAAACAGTTAGTTGTTGGCATGAATCAAAATTCTAGGGCTTCCTCTGGGGGCACCCAGGAAGGGGAAATTCCATCGAACATATTCATGATGAGTGCTCACGTGGATGTCGCTACGAGATCCCGTGATTATGGCGGAGAAGAGTCTTCGAAAGCTAAGGATACTCCTGATGCTACTGAGCCGCTTCACATTACGAAGCCTACTATTGAGTCTATGCCTCGGATGCCCAAAGCATCTTCCAAGCGATCGACGATTAATCCAAACGCTAGGGCTGCCCAGAACTACTCTATTGTGGAAGATCTGGCGTAGAGTCCTTGTGCTATGTCAGCTTTAGAGGTACTCCAGTCTTGTCTGGCTCAGCGCAGTGCTTTGCTTACTACCATTGGGGCTATTGATCCGAAAAATTATCTTCTGATTACTTTTTATATGTCTAATTTTAAGAAGAGACTCCCCCATCATATGGCTTTTCATATCAAATCATCGTACCGGAAGTGCAATATCTTTCGGACGTTTGTTGATGAGGGTGCTTCCACATGCGTGATGTCTCTTACATGTTGGAAGACGATTGGATCTCCAAAAGCTGTTCCATCTACCACTCTTCTGATTGCGTTCGATGGTTATTCTCACAGACCGCATGGTATTGTCCCATCTTTGCCTATCTGTGTTGGGGGAAAAACTGTGAATATAGAGGTTGAGGTAGTGGATGCAAGCTTGGACTACAACCTTCTGTTGAGGAGAAACTAGATTTATGAGATGGATGCCATTGCATCCTCATTATTTCGGATTATTTGTTTCCCTCACGAAGGGAGGATCGTTACAGTGGATCAACTGGACTGTCCTCCTGTAGACCCGAATGCGTCTACTGACTCATCCGTTCCAAAGTTAGATAATACTAAGGCGCCTGTTGAGAATTTAGGGGTTGGAATGTATTCTTCCTTGATGGGTACTTTTGATATTCCTCCACCTATGGTACATATAAATGCAATTTCATCCTCCAAGGCTCCTCTTCGAAGAGATTTCTTCAGAACTCATTATTTTTCAGACCCTTGGACCTTACCTTCCCCTACTGCCACATTAGCGGAAGGTCAAGTGGGTGGAATGGCATTTCTAATGTCTGCAGCTGAGATTTCTTATCAGTCTATTGTTGACTCTGCAGAATCCAGTCCAGCTCCTTTTTCACCGGAAGAGTTGGATGGAGATGTGGCTCCGACTTGGACACTTAGTTCTTCTTTTGCCTAGGATTGCCTTGATACCACTCTTCCATCTGAAGAGGCCATCCTGGAAGCTATGAATGGTATAGATAGACCATGGGATGACTTGCATCATCGGTCTTACTTTTTACCTGATTTAAGAGAAGTTGAAACAAGTTTTCCAAGTCCTCAGTCTCCTGGTCCTGCTCACCCAGTCCTAAACCCTTTAGCACCAACACAGGTTTATGCTGAAGGGAACATGGCTGTGATTTCTCCTACTATCCCGGTGAGCATTTCCAGGGATTCCAATATTATTGACAATGTCTTCATCGGAGATGAATGCTCTTGTGAAGAGATTCAGATTTACACCGAGCTCTTTAAAGAGTATAGGGATGTATTCGCTTGGTCTTATGAGGAAATGCCTGGTATAGATCCATCTATTGTCCAGCATGAGATCAAGACTTACGAAAACGCTAAGCCTGTGAGGCAAAAACTTCGTCCGGTCAATCCTAGGAAGGCAGCAGCTATCAAAGTTGAGGTGGAGAAGCTGCTTAAGGCGGGATTCATTTTCCCTGTTCCTTTGACTGAATGGGTTTCAAACCCTATTCCCGTAGATAAAAAACAAGGAACAATTCGAGTTTGCATTGATTTCAGAGACCTAAATAAAGCATGTCCTAAAGATAATTACCCCACACCATTTATCGATCAGATCATTGACGAGTGTGTCGGTAATGAGATTTTCTCCTTCATGGATGGTTTCTCCGGATATAATCAGATTACTATCCGTCCTGAAGATCAGCATAAGACTGCCTTTATTTGTCCCTGGGGTACTTTTTCATACAAGAAGATGCCTTTTGGTCTTAAAAATGTTGGGGCTACGTTTCAGCGGGCCATGTCATATGCCTTCCACGACATCAAAAATATTATCGAGGCGTATTTGGATGATTTAGCTTCTCATTCTCGAAAGAGGATGGATCATCCTGCTCACCTCCGGCAAATATTTGAATGATGTCTCTTCTATAAGATTAGGTTGAATCCGAACAAGTGCATTTTTGTGGTTACATCCGGTTGGTTATTGGGATTCATTGTGTCTAGGGAAGGGATTAGGGTAGATCCCTTCAAGGTTGAGGCAATACTTTGGTTGCCTCCCCTGTCTTCTATTCGTCAACTTCAAATTCTACAAGGAAAGTCTAATTTTCTTCAGAGATTTATCGTAAATTATGCTGAAGTTACCAAGGGATTTATGAGATTGTTGAAGAAGGGAGTTCCATTTCTTTGGGATGACTTCGCTCAACGCTCATTCGATGCTTTGAAAAAAAAATTGACCTCTGCTCCTTTATTGAGTCCACCTGATTATAGCAGGGATTTCCTTTTGTATCTGGCAGCAGCAGAATCTACCATTGATATGGTTCTCGTTCAGGAGGATGATGCTCTTGCAGAGAATGTTATTTACTATCTTAGTCGAGGATTGGTAGGACCTGAAATCCGGTACACTCCGATAGAAAAGTTAGCTTTAGCAGCAGTTCATGTTGTGCAACGACTCCGGCATTACATTATTCTATGAAAAACTTATGTTTTGGCAACAGCCAATCCATTTCAGTTTGTCCTCAGTAGGTGAGTAATTTGGGGCAAATACAATAGATGGATTGTGATTTTGCAGGAATTTGATCTTGAGTTTATGTCTGCCAAGTCCAATAAATCATTGGTTTTTGCAGAATTGATCTCCGAGTTTCCCTGTGGGGAGGAGATGATCTATGATGAATCCTTTCCGGATGAACATTTGTTTCTTATCTCTTCGCAGGATCCTTGGTATGGAGATATCATTGTGTATCTTCAGACTGCAAAGTTTCCCTCTACTTTTTCGAAAGATGAGCGTCGTAAGTTGCGTCACTTGGCCAAGAATTATTTGATTATTGGTGATGCTTTATACCATTGAGGGGTTGATTCAATCCTGAGATGCTGCTTAACTCTCGAAGAAGCTGAGGCTGTGCTGAATGATTCCCACAGTGGAGCTTGTGGTGGTCATTTATCTGGGCTTGCTACAGCCCAAAAGATTTTACGTGCTGGGTACTTTTGGCCTTCGATTTTCAAAGATTGTATGGAGTCAGTCAAAAAGTGTCATTCGTGTCAGGTTTATACTCGAAAAATACGCACTCAGCCAGCTCCGCTTTTTCCATTCATTACTATCGGTCCCTTTACAAAGTGGGGTATTGATTATACCACTTGTAACCCACCTTCGGCTAAACGTCACAAGTACATTATTGTAGTAGTAGACTACTTTACGAAGTGGGTCGAGGCTATGCCTACTTTTGGGAATGATGGTGAGACTGCAGCTCTTTTTCTTTTCAACCTAGTTATTTCTCGTTTTGGTATTCCTAGAGAAATTTTCACTAATCATGGCAGTCATTTTTAGAATAGCATGATGGCTGAGTTGGCTCTCAAATTGGGTTTCCGGCAGGAGCATTCATCTCTGTATTATCCTCAAGCCAATGGGCAAGTGGAAGCCTTGAATAAATCCTTGAAGAAAATTCTTCAAAGCACAATTGATAAAGCTAGATCCAACTGGCATATTATGCTATATCCTGCACTTTGGGCATACAGGACGTCAGTGAAAACTGCAACTGGCTTTACTCCGTTTCAGCTAGTGCACGAGTTGGAATCCGTATTTCCCATTGAATGTGAGATTCCTTCTCTTAAATTAGCTGTTGAACTTCTTCTTGACACTCCTAGTCTTGAAGAATGGCTCCTTCATCTGGAACATCTCGATGAGCAGCGTCGGGATGCCGCCACAATGAATGAGGCACATAAAAACCGAGTTAAAGCTCAGTACGATAAGGCAGTCAAGCCTAGGGTTTTTTCGAACGGTGACCTTGTTTTGGTCTATACCCAAGAAAAAGATGCCCTGGGGGCAGGAAAGTTTAAGTCTATGTGGTATGGCCCCTTTATCGTTAAGAAAGTCCTTAATAAAGGAGCATATACCTTGGTTGATTTTGAAGGGAACGAGTTGCCGGAGCCCCGAAATGGGCTCTATTTGAAGAAATAATATGCCGAGGCTTTGGCCTGGCATGTTGCTTTTGTATATAGTAGTTTTTGCTTTGTACATATCTGGTTGATTTTCGATATTTGATCCAATGGTGATGTTTTTTATCAGCTTTGGCAGGTTGTGTTGGATGTCATGAGTCATTTTGGTTTTGCCGATGGTGCTAGTAGACACACCCGGAACTTAGCTTCCGCGGCTTGGGTACTTCATTATCCATCCGGTCAGCTATTAGTATCAAGAGGGGTCTGTATTGGTCCTACTTCCAATAACATAGCATAATACACTGCAGTTGTTTATCTACTCTCGGAGGCAATATCTTTGGGTGTTGATTCATTGGTAGTTTTCTTGGACTCTCAGCTGGTGGTGTTGCAGTTGAACAATACTTATCGGGTTCGAGATCCATTTTTACTCCGATTGTTCTTGAGGGTACGTTTGTTACAAATATCATTTCAATTTTTAACTTTCATTCATATTCCTCAAGCTGACAATTGGTTGGCAGACTCATTAGCTAATCAAGCAATTGATTGGCATATTAATCATTCCATACAATAAAATTTAATCATCAAAAACATCATACATTTTGATACATTTGTCACATCACATCAAACATCGTTGTATATATATCATCAGAGTGTTCAAAAAACTTTACAAAATTTGGATCCATAAGTCATACAAAAATTGGGCTTATGCCCGATCATGTTCAGTCTCAAATAATATACAGTCATCTGATACATCATATCTATCTACTCCTGAGGTCCCTGCCCAGAAGTTGTGTTCCTATAGAACACGATCGCGGTGGCAACTCGGTAGAATAACCGTACCCAGTCTCGGGCACTCCTACCACCCGTCTATGGATGGATTCAGGCAGATCTTCCACTGCAGCCATAGGTACTTGGTGGGTTAGTCCCTCCAAGTTCCTCTGTACAGCCTGGAGGGTCCTGTTTGAATCCACTGTATCCGCTTCACCTCTGCGACGCTTGTGTCATGGGAAACCCTCAGGTCGAACCAGTCCAATATCTATATCATGATCATTTTTAATTGTAAGTCATTATGAATCCAATCAAAAACATGTTTGTTTTCCATTTTTTCATACATATTTGAAAAAATCCAAAAAATTATATAACTCAAAAAATTGCAAACTTACCGACTGCGCCCCATGCCGCGCTTGGTGGAAGGACAAGATCTGGATCGCCACGAAAGTCCATCCCGGCACAGGGATAGTCGTCCACAGCGATGATTTGTTCTCCCCACCAAAGGAAGAACTCATCATCCCAAGTGGTCCGGGGAACTTCACTTCCCCCCAATCTCTTCATCATGTCTGCCCAGCGGGAAATTCTTGGGTCTCTCGGGCTGCTGATGGTAGAGATCACTCTGGGTCTCAATGCTGGTATCTTCTCAAAGAAGAATGTCATCAAAATTGTACCATATCCAAAATGTTTTATCTTTGTCTTTCGGATAGAAGTCAATTGTTGCTTCATGTTCATCAGTAGAGCTATACACCAATCATATAAATGAGTTAAGCATTCCACTGCTATGCTCATTTGTGTCCTGGATGCCTGGTGTAGAGAAGTCGATCTTGCTACTCTCCCAATGGTAAAAAGGAGGAATTTTATGTGCAAGCCTCTTAAATATTTGATTGCAATTTGATTTCCCACTTTCTTGGAACCCTCTATGCAGTACACGTGGATGTAATCTTCCACGGTTAGCCCTCCCAAAGGCTTCTCGTGCAAGTCTTCTGGCTCCCCCCTCCGGGAGAGTCCAGTAATAAAATATATATCTTCCACTTCGATGCGTATGGGCATCTGATCTATCATGAAACTGTCCTCTTCTGGTTCCCAATAGTTCACAAGCATTTCGAGCAACCGGACATTACTCTTCATATTTGGCGTTTTGAAAAACTTGAGCAATCCGCAATTCCGAAGAATATTTAGTGATGCTTGGTCCTGCATGACTTCTTGATCAATTGCACTGTGTTCATGCTCTCTCCATGATATGGTCATCCTGCAAAGTTTCAATAATTCCTTCATTAGCTACGTTTTTTTTTTCATTTGGACCTGCGCATACGCGACTTTATTTGTGCACAGTCGCGTGTATATGCGACTTCGTCATTACCAACCCACGTATGCACAAACCCGTAATTTTTAGCAAGGGATTCTACGGTGAAAATTACTAAATTTTAATTTATGAATGGAAAAAATGAATTGCAAGGATGGTTTATGAGCTTACTTGACAAATTCGGTGCGATTTGACAGGCAGTTGCTCCTGTTTTGACAAAAGATTTTTTTTGCTCTAGAGCACTTTTTTCCAAATCAACGATGTAACAATGAACCAAATATGAGGTAATTTGTATATTTATGTCCAAAAAGTTGAAAAATTTCGCAAAAATTTTTTATGCTTATTTATTCAATCTATATTAAGCTGCATAACCTAGATGCTTGGAAGTGCACAGTTTGGTATGTTTTCAGGTACATTTTGACGAATTTGAGATTTTTTCCGGTTTTTTGATCCACATGACTGCTGACTCGTCATGGCAGGTATATGATATTCACTGGCATATAGGTTAGGGAATTCACTTTCCGTTGCATCGTTCATACTAGCCTCCATACTGATCACTTGCCATAGGGTCTATCCCATCAGATCATGGCTATTACACCCATTTCACTCACCGATTATTTAATCATGACTTGATGGTAGAGCTTTCCTTTACATGGGATTCTTAGTTATTTCCTCACTATCACTTGTTGCCCATGCTGCATTTTATGTAGGCTCGGGAGTCCTCTTAAGTCCCGCCATGACTTATGTGTTGAATCTTCATTCTTCTTCTTCCTCACTATCATTTTTCCAGGCTTTTACCCTAGAGGCTCCCCGGTGTTGTTGAGTTGTATTCTTTCGCATTGCATATTGGCTACTTGTTTATCCCTGGCCTTTAGCGGCTTCATTTGGACTCAATGTTTAAACCAAACTTTTGACCTTGTCTATCTATACAAGTTAACCATTGCATGCACTTAGCTATCGCAACTTGACACCCCTTTTACCTATGGATGGAACATTCCTCAGGTATCGCTTACCGGTTTCCGCCACCTTGCATTGAGCATAGGATCGTTCCAATCCCACGAACTAGTGCATCCGTTTCTTGATACTCGTTCTATCCATTGTACCATAGCATTATTTTATTATTTTTTAGGATTCTTATATGAAAAAAGACAAAAAAATCAAATATAACAAAAAGAGTGGGAACGGGATGTAACTTCGTTATTTTGATGGCAATACTGATAGCCGGTTGTTGCCCTTGAGCAAAGCACATATACCTATATATATTTCCTACATTTGGGATGGTTTTAGTTTTGACCTAGGTTCGAGTCCCTTTACCTTGTTTCACTTGTCGATCCTCTCCCGGTTGGTTATCTCTTCCAATAATATGGAGAGTTTGTTATGCCTCCCGCATACGCAATTATACTGATGTCACTTTTCTATCGCCATGGTCATCATGAGTCGTGCTTTTGTTCAAGGGAACTTTAACCGCAGTCGGCCATTCACGGTGTCTTTGACTCATTATTCGATCGGCCTTCACGGTCTTGTCGGTATCTTGTTCTATCACATCAAATGTTTTGGTCTTCTCGCTCGTGTCGGTTTGAGAAGGTCTCCATTGACTTCTTCTTTGCGGGTTTTGTCTCTTATCGACTACGACATATTGCTCGAGAGAAAACCTAGAGCCGTACCCTGGCCCTATTTCCATCATTGATAGGTGACCTTGTGCTCGGCATTTGATCATCATTATGGGTCTTTGGCTGAGTGGTTTCTCCCTGTGTTCGACGTCGGCACACATTATCACACTTGGGATTTGTGCGATGCCTTGATTTCCATTTGACCCTATCGGTGGATATCTCGCCTCCGTGTCGACTTTCATTATTGGTTGATTCGGAGGGGTTTCTTTCGTGTGCTAGCTTCATCTTGTGCATGTCGAAACGTACTTCGGTTTGGTTCCGTCACTCTACTTCATCCGATTCCTTCCAAATTTTGGCTCGCGGGTTACACTGCATGTTGGGTCGATGTGGGATGCCTTAATGCCTTCCTTCTAGCGAGATATTTTCCCATCGACTTCGACTCATTGCTCGGGGAATAGGATCTAGAGTCTTTTTGTCGGTACTTTAGGGTTTGCAATCATCAGTGGCAGACTCTTTGCTATCGATAGTGGGGATTCATCATTGCCTCCTGATTGATAGATTCTTTCAAGTGTTCGACTTCAACTCATTTATTCACACTTGTCAGATTGTACTGGGGCACCTTGACGCTCATTTTCATTATTGGTGGGTTGTCTCGCGTTGGTTAATGGTATACATCATTGACCGGTAATCCAACGATTTCTCACATGGTCAACTTCGGCTCATTTATTCCCATTGTGTAGAATTGTGCCATAGTGATCGGTGAAGACCTCGGGTTGCATCAGCATTTCTCGGTTCACTTTTGACAGTCCATTCAGTTTCTGCCAGTGATGCCGTTCACCCTTATATGTTGCAGTGTCAGTGCAGCAGCATCTTATATGTTGGCTCCCGAGTTGCGTGATTGTACCATTTGTTCCACCTCTTATGATTCGATACTTGGAGATTCAGTTACTTATATGATCAGACCTCCAGTTTCAGTATCATTGATTAGCTTTCTATATGTGATACTTGGACATTGATTCAAACTTGTACTTCCAGGCCATGCTCAGATGATTCATTGTGTACTTTCAGTTCAGCTATACTTGTATACATTTTAGATCTATTCTGTACTTTCCATATGATGTATTTTTGACTGAGCATGGGTATGCCCACCTCATCATGAGTTGGCTCTCTCTTTTCTTTCATTGGTTTTTGGAAGGCCGAAATCTGGTGAATTCCTCTCTTGTCCTTGCGAAGTTCTTTCTATGTGCATAATACATTTCGGCCATCATGTACCCCTTCTGACCTCATATATTAGGGGGCATCAGTTATAGCATCATTTTTCACCCTCAGGTAATTCATGATTGTCTTTATGGCTTTGGGCACCCATTCCTACAGACTTGAATAAATTCACTAAAAAACAGTGTTAAAAATCCCATACGCGGGTATGCCCAGAATTTTCCACGTGTATACACGAGTCCACATGTACTTTTCTGCGTATGCCATTAAAACCATTGAAAATATATATAAATTACCTATTTTCAGACTGGGTTGATGGTTACTCCAGTAGTTCAACCACCCCAGTACGTGGCCAACTGTTTCCAACTGACTGAAACTACTTTGAGGGAGTATAAAAGCCCCTCATGTGCATGGCCTAAGAGAGAGAGAAATTTTATAGACATTATACTCTGTTGGAATCCCAATTCAAGTCTGATTCCCCGTGCCTTCTGCACTTTCCCAGATTTATACAGGAAACCCATGTTTCCTAGAGATGTTCATCCATTTATATGCCATCTTGAGTGCACTAGTCTTGAAAGTTTCTTAGTGAGGCAAGGGCGGGACGAATCCGGATGATGATCTGCTCGAAGATCGTGGAAGGATTCAGGTGATCTCTCCACTCTTTACTTCTGTACATGCTATTCATAATAATGAAGAACCATCTTGTTCCTGAACTTCTGTGTTAGTATCTATTTGTATATGTGGAAAGATTTATTATTAGGCAGTTATTATCGTTTATATCATATTTCACACGGATTACACTAACGTTTAGGAGAAATATATGTTGTACAGCAAGGTTTCCGAGCACGTTCTTTCTTGTTTTTCAGGTTGAAGGAGGAAGAAAGGTTGCTGGGGGTTTAGACCCCGCGGGATCTACACCAAACGTAGGACTACGGGTGAGTTCTGCTATCGTTGTTATCTAGTTTTTTGCATTCAAGTATGGTTGTGTGTGAGTCCTTCTGAATGGCATGCCTTGCTCTATGGAGGTTCTGACCCAACAAACCTCTAGGGTGATTTTCCCCGAAACAAGGAGGACATCATTATTTCAAATATGTCATAGCCTCATCTCATATTAGATTTAGTTTGCAGTGGCATATTAACCCTCGGGTTATTTTTCACATTGTATGTTCTTGGTATCTCTAGGAATCGTTCCCGAGTTGACTAAAAATCTTGTATTAGAGACCTCATCTTAATTGCTAGGCATTTCTTTTGTTTCTATCAGCCACATTCCATTTGTATATGTATTAAGCAGTAGCTACACTGTTATAGACAGTGTTGTCACTCCTCTCTGGCATTCTATACAGTTGTAGTAGCTCATGTGTTGATTGTTTTGTTCATTGGAGACTTCTTCCCATTTCTTGAGTGGCTTGTTCCTCATGATCTTGTTTTATATTTCTACTGATATCTTAATAATATGATGGTTTTACATTGATCCCTCTTATGTCATGTTCATATTTGTAGAGTTTTACATCTTTATGTTCATGTATTGTTGCAATCCCATTTGGGGATATTACATTTTGGGAGGCATTATGGCTCTATCAAGGCCATGGTCATTGAATTTTAAGATCTCCAAATACCATTATAGTGTTATGGTGGTTGGGGAATGTAATAGAACCTAATATATTGTGGTGACCGAAGGAATGATGGCTAAGTGAAGGGCCATGGAAGTGTAGAATGAAAAACTGATAATATGGAAGGATCATGATGTGGTGTATGAAGATGGAATAAATCTCAGTGACACTTGTGAAAAATTATTTGGCTCTCCCAGCCTCTGCAAAAGACACCAAGAAGACCCATAAATTTAATAGCAAGGTATCAAAACTCAAAAATTATGTGCCCCATTTCCTGAGGAAACTAGATGCATGATAGAGGAATGTAGAAGTGGAGGGGATTGGGGGAAGGTGACCGAAGGGTCATTTGATTATGAGGACTTAGTGGTAGAGGCTGGGTCCTTAGATGAATTCTAGGTGGTGGAACTCAATTTCAATTTTTATTTTTCCATATAGAAAAACCTTTCCTTCTAAACATTAACATCCTTTTGAGGGAGTTGTTGTTATCATGAGTGTTCTTGTAGAAGTATCTGGCTTTTTGGTAAATTGACATAGTTTCCCAGCTAAGAAAATTGAGAATAGAGGGAAACCTCCCTTTCTAGATAAATTTTCCTTTCTTTGTGTTTAAACTTGGCATCAGTGTAGCATCTTCTATGTACTTTGATTCCCTATACAATTTTTCAACCACTCAAATGATACTAATTCAAAAAAAATGCTATAAACTCCAAAGTTCTCTCCCTTTGATTCAAGAATTCATAGAAAGTGTTCATGTATCAGACTTGGTAACAATTGTAAATGGATCAAAAGTGACACTTATAAAAACATTTCCACTGATCAATGGTAGCAATCATCCTTGAACAAAAAAAGTGCAAACTTTTGGACTCACACCATTCAAAAAAGGTACCATTTGTAGCTTTGTCACCTGAAAGAAAGCATGCTACAAAAAATTGAAATCCCAGGTTTCAACCATCTTGACCTGCTCTATTATTTAGGGGCTCCAATCCTTGATGATTCAAAGCCTGAAATGAGTAATGATAGGCACATTCTGCAAAGAGTGTTCCTAAAGTGAACAAATGAGAAGAAGATATAAGCTAAACCAATTAAGCTAAGAAATCAAAAGCAATTGGGAAATCAAAAACATGTCCATTGATTAATGGTAGCAATCATCAATTCACAAAAAAGAGTTCAAAATTTTTGACTCACACCATTCAAAAAATGCATCACATGTAGCTTATTCATCTTAATGTAGGCATGCTACAAAAACAAGAAAACCTACATTTCAACCATCTTGACCTGTTCAAGTTTAGAAGGGGCTCCAATCCTTGATGATTCAAAACCTAAAAGGAGTAATGATAGGAAAATTCTGCAAGTGTGTCCCTAAAATGAACTCAAATAGTTTGTCTTACTTCACATTTTTCTTCAAACTCTATTTTAGAGATTCAATATTAGACGAAGTAAGTAATAATTTTTTTTGAGAAAAAAGTAGAGAAAATCCATCTTACATCAAGACATCATTCAATACTATGAGTTTTATTTCTACATATTTTTTGTGAATCAGAGATAGAAAAAGCACTATCTATCCATTAGAATGATTTCTCATGGCTCTATTATCAGAAAAGAGAACTCTTAAAGATACAAAGCATTTTTAGTTTCATCATTTTATGTGTCAAGTTCTAGAAATCAAAGTTTGTAGCTTACCAAAACCCCTTTCCCTCAAGAAGGCCATTTCAATACAATATCCACTAATTTCCTTATGCCACCTACCTTTGCAATAGCCCTTGAGGGAAATAAAACAGACATCAACTTCATGTATTGTTTGGAAAGGATTAAGAAAAATTATTATGTTTTGTATGATAGCAAAATGTAGCAGCAATTAGTCAAACATCCCAATTTTTCCAATCAATGATGACAACTATAATTTACATTGGACTTCCAATGCATATAATGAGTAGGAAGAACCACTAACATGCACAATGAATGCATGGTGCTTAATAAAGAAGAAAATAAGGATTCATTTTTTCATTTTTAGATTTTAGATTAAAAAATAGACAAAGATAATATATTCAACACCTTGTGCTCTTATCCTAGAGACAGGTTCAACTTTCCCCTATAGCCTTCTTAGAAACCCATCTATTAATGGACCTAGAAAGGGCTATGAAAATGCTAATGCCTCCTTCAATAGAAACCACTTTGGAAACATCCACATTGACTCATAATATTTTTATGTCCTACAGAAGAACATATAAAATTCACTTGTGGACAACCTGATTGAGCCTTTCAACATGTAATTCGAGAAGCGCTCAAGCAAACTGACTCTCCACCTCCACACAAATAACAAGTGCAGTGAATAATGACGATTAATTTCACAGAATCATCCATGGAAAAGTAATTTAAGAAATTTGTGCATAATTCAAGGAAAAAAGAGACTGACTGACCTATAAATTGGGAAGGTTGGTTTCACGGGATCACTTATGAACATGTAAGATTGAGAAAGTGATGCAAAGTGCAATGTACCTTTTTTTCTTCTGCTTGTACCCATCTTGGTACGAATTTGCAAGATAAAACATAACCTAATACTACCTTCATGCATTGCAACTTATTTCCTAGAAGGATCAACAATTAAAATCTGAGCATCAATCGACACAAACATTGTAATTTTACTGACTGCACTTCATAATTAAATTCACATAGAACCTTTAATATATCCAAAATCAGAGACCTGAAATCTACATATAGAGTTATATACCAGCACGATACATCCTCCAAAATTAATATCAGAATACTGACCCAGAGTTGTGAATCCAATGTCCACTTGATGTTCTGAGAACCTACCATAGACAAAAACCTAAGATTAGTAGCTTTTCGTAGCGTTTTCTCATCAACAATCATCCAATAAAAAGGGCTAAGCTCTTAAATATTATGGAAATTCTTGACAATTGCCCCAATATCAATCCCGTCCTCGTCCCATGACACTAATATCCAGAGCTTCCTAAGTGTTTGTTAATAGAGGGAAACAACATCTTATCACATCATTCATGATTTTCTCGCATAAATCTCACCCTAGTTGCCGGCTCTCAAACCGCTATTGGTGGCCCACTGGCATGGAAAGTGATGCGTCCATGAGGTCACAACACCTGTTTTCATTCATCACATTCATCTCCCGGAGTTCCTTTGCCTCCACTCTTATTACCATGTTTGTGGTGATTCCTCCTTAGAAGCTTACACTCCACAATTTGTTAGACAAAGTGGTAGCTTCCACAGGCATGAAGAAGAGCCTAAAACCCCATACAAATGGAAGAGCCTACAAACCCCTTCAAATGGAACTTAGTCTAGCCCTATAAAAACCCCTACAAAAGGAGGCGAGGTTGACCCTGTCACTGGAGGTGAGGTTGGCCTTTTCCATGGGATTCAAGAGGGAAGACAATATAACAATGCTTCGTTGGAAGATTTGACAAGTCAACCTACCACTCCTCTTTCGTCCTACTTGTAAAAATTACCTATCTCCAACCCTCATTGTATCTACGTCCCCTCGTTTTTTCATAATTTTTCTGCTACAATGAATTGTCCTAATTTCCAACTTAATTGAACGAATTGTCTTCATTTTAACTTACCACAATTAAAATAGTTTTAATTTTTAAACTAAAATAATAATTTAGGATTTTAAAACAAAATACTATTTTGGCCTTTAAAAAATGTTTTATAGTGATATATGGTTGCTTGATAATTTATTCTCTTTATGAATAGTTAAGGTAACCTTATTAATCAATGAGGATTACTATTTTTTTCTATTCATGAGGATTACATTAAGATGTTTGTGCATAATTTATTTTTAAGTCTAAAATAATCCAACATATAATGTTGTCTTTGAGTGCTCTAAAGAGGATAGAGATTAAAGTACAAATTATATTATAGAGGGATGTGAATATTTTGTTAATTAAAATACTTTTAGTGACTATATGGAAAAGTAGCAAAGAATATGTACTGTATATGAAAGTGAAATTTAAATAAGTACACGTAATGACAACACAATCCTTGTAGCATGATAACATATACAAAACAACCACATGAACTCAAAGAGCTATAAAATAAGCGTATTAGAATCCATTTTATATATGAATGAAGTGTTAGAAAGTAAATCATAAAGACATTGTACGATGGGCTATGCTATCAAGCCCTTACATGCAGTAGTGGAAGTGCTCTCAAATATAAAATGGACGAGGAAAGGTGATGAGAAGCTCTTGACAGCTTTGTAAGTAAATCCACCCTCTAGAATGAGGATTTTCACCACTTGTTTATAGAACAGAATAGGAGGAGAGATAATGTCGTTGAGTAAAGAGAAGAGGTTCAAATTGTGGGTTAAAGGCTTGTGTGATAGATCATTTTGGATGTCACAATTCCTCTGTAGTGAATTTTCTCTCATTCAAAACTAGGTTTGCTGAAAGTACTCACATGATCAAAACACTTCATAGGTTATGTTTTTCCTTTCATTGACCAATATTTTGAAATTATATTTAGTGAGGTGCATGTCTTATAAAATATGTGCTATTTTAGCACATAATACTCATGATAATGCATTAAATGTATGAACAACAAGTCAACACAACACTGTGGCATTGCTTCTCCATGATATCTATTTTTTTCTTATTATGAAGTTCTAACCTACTAGAAATAGTTCAATATGGTGCTCCATTTGTAATAACTTGTGGTTTTCCTTTAGTAACCATATATATCTATTGATTGTCATTTTTATGGATGAAATGAAAACATTTCCTATAATTATCCTCCTTGAGCACACCCTCTCCAAGACTGTTCATTGTTTGAGTGGTTGAAAGACACAATATGCCAATAATAATCCATTTTGACTACATCACCTCTCAATATTTGCATTTCTCATTATAATAACTATCATGTGTGGATGGAAGTGGGTCTAATTCGACTTCATAAAGAAAAGAAACCTTGCATATATGGCTAGGTTGAATTGCAACATGAGGAATTTTCAAGAAGAGGTTCACATGTAAGGTGTGGGAATAAAGGTTTATTTTCTCTAAAATAGTATGATGCCTAGAGACTAAAATAACAAAGGATAAGGTGTGTAAAAATACAAAAAGACCCTCAAGCAAGGCACCACTTCCTAGAATATATTAGATCTTTTAGGCTCAAAGGCATCCATTCAAACTCCTTTAAAGTAAGTTCTTCACTATAAATAAGAAGTCTTCTTAAATTCCACTCAACTAAAATTAAGAAAGAGAAATTTTGCAAACATTTAAAAATAGGAAAATGAAGATATTGTTCTTTTGCTAATGTGGATGGCTCTCTTACTAATGTCTTCCCACATTGTTTGTAAGCATTGATACAAAATGGGAAATCAAGGCAAATGGAAAACTATTGTGAGGCTTCTGGTGCAACACATTAAAGAAAAGAACCTATTTTATAGTAAATATATAGTTTGGTACGATGTATATGGAATGAACATGAATATTTATTAAACAAAAAAAATTCCTTCACATAAATTTTCTGAATTTCTTAAAGGAGAAAAATGGAACTGAAAAACTCGATGTTCTTTCACCCACAAAAAAAAAACCCAAATGCAAGGGCTAGTTCTTCCTTGCACTATGAGGTGTAAGTATTTTAGAAATGAACTTTTTAGATGTTGGTATTTATAGTGCTTTCTCATTTCTCATGTGTATTGAAATTTTCATACTTTTTATGTAAGTATGATTCCTCATACAACCTAGAGGACAAAAGTGGAGAATAAAAAATGAAATGGAGGCCCTCATTTCTGAGAAAGAGGGTTTTCTAATGACATTTCATTGTAAAGGTTACAGTTCAAAACCATGAGATATAAATACTAACATATAAAATGTATGAACATGAATATGAGGAAGGATATCCCTATCATGGTCAACATGAAACTTTGTGCAATTTTAGATCTCATCAAGGATGGAACATGGAATTTGATGGACCCTCCATTGTAAACCTAACCAACTGCCTACGAATGGGTCTACAAAAACAAGTACAAATTAGATGACTTAGTTAAAAATTGCAAATAAATTCTCATTGAAAATTTATTTGCATAGAAAGAAGGAATTGACTATGAGGATAATTTTTCATCCACAAAAAAATGAGCCACTATGTACACTCTATTTTCCTTAGAAACAGAAAATAGATTGAAATCCCATCGAATGAATGCAAATGGTACTTTCTTAGATAGGGAATTGAAAAATAATTTCATCATGTTTCAACCAAAAGGCTTAGTTATGAAGGGAAAATAATAAAAAGTTTGAAAACTCATTAAATCCTTATATGGCATTAAAAAATAACCATGAGAATAGTATGAAAAGTTAATAAGAACCAGTGACTGGTGAATGACAGTGTACTCATAGGTTTCTTCAAATGATATTTTTCAACAACTATTGGGATACATTATAATAATTTATACGAGTGCGAAAATTCCTCAATTGCCTGAACTTGTGTTAGAGTACATAGATATATAGGATTTTTGTATATGTTTGTTTCTTTCTCTTCATAGACATAGCCTATATATTCCTAGTGTGCCCCCTTGATATATTACACTTCACATTAATTGAAATCCCATTACCCACCTTTAGTCATCCATGGTCATTGTAAAACCTCTACTCTCTGAAATAATGTCTTTTTAGGGCTTAAAAAGAGTATCTAGACATATTATTTAGGTTAGAGGATCTTGAGATATACCTATTGTAATTTATTTATAGACATAATAGTAGATGCATTATGGAAATAACCAACCGGTGCTTACACATATTTGTATTAATTATTGAGATGAGAAAAATAGTAGTTCACTACAATGTTATTGATATCCGAGAACTTATTGAAAACCATTAGTTTAAAATTTATCTTCAAATTATGAATCTTCTACTATTTATGATGATTATTTGTTGTGATCCTTAGATGAATTCCATATGGTGTAATAGAAATTCAATTCTCCTTTTTTCAGATAGAACAATATTTCCTTCTCAACGTTAATATCATTTTGAGGGAGTTGTTGTTACCATCAGGGTTCTTGTAAAAGTATCTAGCTTCTTGGTAAATTGACATATGTTTCCATCCTCATACTCTTTTCATTGAGAAAAGAGGGAAACCTCCCTTTGTTGGTAAATCTTCCTTTCTTGATGTTTAAAATTGGCATCATTGTGGCATCTTATATGTACTTCACTTCCATATACAGTTTTGCAACCACTCAAATGATACTACATCCAAAAAAATGTTATAAACTCCAAAGTTCTCTCCCCTTGATTCAAGAATTTACAGAAAGTGTCCATGTATGATACTTGGTAACAATTTTAAATGGATCAAATGTGGCACTTGAATATAAACTATATACCACCGATGCCCATGTATATGAGAGGACTATATTTCCAATACAAGAAATAGGTTTGACAAACAGGAAAAGAATAAAATGTCCATTTAGTTTATTGGTTGCTTTGGGTGGTAGGAAGGAAGTGTATGAATACTTATATGTGGACAATGGAAAGAGTTTGGAAATGGAAATATAATATGGATAGTCAATCTCTATATAGTTTTATGCAGATACAATACATGGAAGAGTTTGACTGAGATGAAAATTCCAATAGGGCGCATACACATTTGGCAAATAATGGATTTTTAACAATATTAGAGTTTTGGGAGAACTTTCCTCTTTGTAGAGTTTTATAGTCACTTCAAATATTTCTCTTCTAATTGGGATAAATTTTAGCTTGTAACACCATGGAATAAATCATAGATAAGAAAATTATCGTTGCTATTTATCCCCATTTTGGTATATGTAGATACTTCTTATGTATCATGATTCCAGTACCTTATAGGGTTGATTAATATTTAATATGGTGGATATTCCATTTTTGGTATCTTATTGTTATAGATTAGTATTCCATCGAATCATACTGGTGTATATTCCACTTAGGATACTTTTCCAGCACTCACTTATCCTATCACCATCTTCTTTGAGCCAACATACACACTAGCCCGACCACTCCAACGTCAAATTAAAAATATCCCAAGGAAACTTCTTATGGTGGCAAGATAATCCTTCATAATATGAAATGGAGACACCTCTAATAAAATTTATAAATACCACATAGAACCTTGACACATGTTCCTTGTTGGCTCTTCTCCATTATGAAATGATAGTTGCTCATGTTGGAAAGTGTAACTAGGTTCAGTCTTCATATTGACTATGTAATTATGTATTTTTGTAATGAAGAAGACGAAGATAATAAAATGTATTTTTGAACTTGCTTCATGGGTTTCATGAGAAAGTATTTTATTATAAGGTTAAAGACCTTTTGATTTATTTTAGGATTTGTCATCTTTTCATAAATGTATAAATTAAGAGTCATGTATATGAAGTGCAAGACTAAGTGATGTATGCCTCAAAGACCTTTTCAAAGAAGATTGAATAGATGGCTCAAACTAATGATGATACTCTCGATCAGATCAGTTTTGGAATGCCTCTCCTAGTCAGCCTATAAAATATTAGTGTCAATATTGGTATACTTCCACCAGGGATGAAAACACATTTTCATGTGCATCTTATGTGTCTCATACCGAATAATTTTCTTATCATTCCGTTAGGTCATGACAGAAATTTGTTCCGTTGGTGGTTGAAATTGTCAAATAAACTTTTTCTCCCTTAGAAGATCATATTGTTGACTCATTCCCATGTCCCTTTGAGAAAACGAAACCTATGAAAATACTCTGTTTTACTTGAAAGTCTTTAAATCAAAATCTCATTCAAAATTAGGTCAAAAAGCAGTTTCATTAGGTTAATAGGTTTTTGCATTTTTTAAGGTCTTCCCTTCATTCCAGTGAGGTCAACACACATATGAGATGGATTTAAAAAAGATGACCATGATGATTTCATTATGTTTTAAGGATTGTATTTTCAATTTCAGGAATTTTTATCAAAATATCATTTTGATAAAAAAAGTCATTTATGTAATTTATTTTATTTTTTCTAATGTAATTTTATGCTACTATATGTAATAATTTCATCCCAAAGCTATCAAAGTGAACATGGTAAGCCTCAGTGAGTAAAATAAAAGCTAGCTCCTGATTGATCCAACCCGCAAATGAAAAAGTGTCAAAGAGTATCAGTGGTAAAAGGAAGAAGACCTCAAAACATTAGAAGATGGGTTTTTCAAGTTAAATTAAATCCACATGCCTATAAAAGCCCTTTAAATATTTTAAATGATTCACTCAGCAAAGAATAAATTCAAAGTTTTTTGAGCGAATTTGGGTCAAGTTCCTTGGCGCTGCATGTTTGCACCAGCGCTATGCACTTGGAGATTGGCAGTGCACCTTTTGCCAAAATTCCTAATGTGTTTTGTGAAGGTGTTGCACACCTTTAGATTGGTGTTGTGCGCCTATAGCTTGGTGTTGCGTGCTTGCAGAGGCACTACGCGCTTACCTGTGGCACTCTGCGCCTAGGCAAAGAAAGTTCCTAAGTGTTCTAATGGTCCAAATCACTTCCAAACTTCTCCATATTTTTATAAAAGTCCTCCAAACGTTTTTAAGTTCCAAGTACATGAAAGAAGCACTATTTTTAAAGCTATTTGGTCATTCTGAAATGAAATTGAAAGCGGAAACCTAAGGAAACCCTAATTTTATCTTGTGATCACTGTTTTTATACTTGTGTCATCCTCCTATAAAGAAATATTAGTCATAAACAAGGTATTTTCATTGATTTAGTGGTTTCATTTATCTAGTTTCTCCCTACATACATTTCCTTTCACTCATTCCCTTCACTCACACTCATTCCTTTCACCCTTCACGCTATTCATCTCATCCCCTTCCCCTCATTCATTTCACTTGCACCCTAGGGTTTAAAAAATCAGATTTTAAAGATGTCAGAAGACGAAGAGAGTGGCATTGCTGGTGAGGCACAAGCCAAGGAGAAATGATCACAAGGGAGGGGAAATAAATAGATTTGAACCCATCACCACAAGGGAACTCATGGCCTCTCCTCTCACTATTTCTTTCTTTAAGAATGTGGGCTGATTTGAGTTCTGTGAGAGAGTGCAGCAAGTCAAAAATCGTGAGGAGTTAACAAGATTATTAATCATCAATCTACATGACAAGAAAGTGAATCTTGGTGCAATTACTTTTGAAATGTCAAAAAATTCCATTGCAACTGCTACAGGGATACCTGGTGTGGGAGGGAGGTCGTTTAAACAAGCAAACCTAGAAATGAGTTATTTTGAACCATACCTCAAACCTAGGTATAAAGATCACAATAAGTCCATTTTCCCTATTTATCATCTTCTTGATCGGTATGTGCCCATGATGAGGATAATAAAGAAGTATTTCACTTGTGAGGGAATGTTTTCCTGTATCTACTCATACCATATTTGTCTTCTTATGCATTTCACTAGAGTTAGAATGCTACATTTGCCTTATTATATTTTCTGTAGCGTTGGCAATATGGCCTACATTGTGCAAAAGAGGGATTACAATCAACAAATGCAGAGCCTATTTCATCATTCACTCATCAAGATGGTCGTCATGCATCAGCTTCAACAAAAAAACATTCCATGGGATGCATTCATTGCCAATGCGGTTTTCACTACCACACTTATTTATCATGATCAGGATATACCTTCATCATCTCATCCTCTTGAATCCATTCCTCGATTACATCATGCTAATCATACATCACCTCCCACTCACATCCATTCACCTCATATTGATCCTACCTTATCCCCTTTCCACAACTCTTCACCCTCACATCATGGTACCAGAGCATCAAGCAATGAAAGGGAAGTTGAGGTAGTTGGAACTAAAATTATTGATACTGAGCCATTTCCTTTGACATATCAGAGAGGCCACAGGCATGTGTTTTCTTCACTTGATGTGAAATGGGACATGGATTCTTCATCAACAAAACATGTAGACAAGGGAAAGGAAAAGGCTATAGATCCTATCAGTGTTGAGGATGACGACAAACATGAGACTACACAAGAGTTTCACTTGATTGACCTTGATGATGAGGATGAGGTCAAAATCACTAATACATTGATCAAAAGAAAGGAGGCCAAGATTAGTGAGCTTCAAGGAAATCTTGGTAGAGCAAAGAATGTGATTAACGTTCTTGAGTTAGAAAATCAACATCTAAAGAAAAAGCAGACCATCAGTGAGTTTAGGGAAATCAGAACTCAAAAATAAGCCAGAAAGGCCAAAGATTTGGTGGATGAGACCTTCGGAAGATTTGATGAAAGTGATGATGAGGAAGATCAAATTCCTAGATTGAGACCGAAGACCATTGGAATGAAAAGGGCTTTAGCTTGAGAAAGGAAAAATGAGGCAGAATTGGCAGAGGAACTTACTCCAAGTGAGTTTCTTGCCATAGAGATTGAGGGAGACAGAGTCTTGGCTTGAGAGATCCAACTAACATTTGGAGAGCCTGTTAGAGAAATCCAAGGATGAAACTCATATTTAGAGGAAGATGGCAATGCACTATGCCATGAGAAACAGGATTGCAAGGGCCAAGCTCAAACGTGCCCATGCAAAGATTCGGGCTTTGACCGAGTCAAAGGAGAAATAAAAGTTAAATATTCTTGCTGAGGTGTCCCTGCAAGCCTCCAACCCTTGATCAGCAATAAAATTCCAATTTTGGAACTTTGGTGCAAATTTTTATTTTTTTGGATAGTTTAGCATGTAGAAATTGTGCTAAACACGCAATGCCACTGGCGCTGTGTTCCTTTTTGGGCCATCCAAATGGAAAATGGTCAGCATATTCATGTTGCTAATGACAATAACATCAACCTCCAAAAGTTTCAGAATATTTGGAGCAAACCTGGTCCTCAAAAAGGCGAAAAACCATAAAAAAATTATGTTTCTGCCCTCTTTTTGGCCTTGGCGCTGCGCAGTTATGATTCTTGGGAGAACAGAATTTTTACAGGGTAGATGGACACCATTTTTGAAGGTGAAAGCATATCTAGAAAGTATACATGACAAGTTTTCCAATGAGCTATCATGAGCTCCATTTGGAGAAGGGGAAGGCCTCCACAAGTGGCTTAAAAAATAGGTCAAATTTTTTGTCTTGGCGCTGCGCGTCTACCAAGAAATTCACAGTTTGACTAGCTTTAGTAAATTTTGAAAGTTCACCTCTGATGTAATTTTAACTTAGGTAAATGAGAAGTTACCATTGTAATTATCACATTTTACCTTTTACCTAAGGTATATACATTAGGTAAATTATTAGTTTGAAATTCAAATGTATCTGTTCTAAAAGATAGGAATGAGTCACTTTCCTCATCCTAGGCTTTAGCAGTGAGTTCAATTTTTGGTTCAATAACTCCCTCACCTACTGGATTCGACCCCTGAGGATGAGAGGAAGTGGTTTTGAGTCTATAAGTGATAGTTTTTCAATCTTTCTAATGGTTGGCATCAGTTGAGGAGATTCTGTTGCTCAAGTAACATTCTGGCTTGGACATTAATGGAAATTTATAGCTATTTTCTTGGGATCCATGTGGTACGAGCTTTAAAAATTGTTTATTCTCTGTGATTTATTTGTTATAATGTATTTTTAATTCATTAGCCATTTCAAATCTATAATATACTTGATTTCAAATTTGAAACATAGAGTTCATTTTGAGTTATGCTCTATTTTTGGAAATTAAGTATAATGTGTCCAATTTCTTTAGTTTAGGGAAAATACATTTATATGCTTTCCTTAGCTCCTCACCAGTCTTTCCATCTCATTTAATACTATTTTAATGTTTAAACCTTTTACCTACCTTAACCCATCAAGAAGACTGCAATTTCACCCTTCTGGCCCTGTTTTATCCTCTTGACCTAATTCTAGTTCAGTGAACCCAATGTTAAAATCAAAATAAAAACCCCTTGTTTTCCTTAGCTAGGCTAAAATCCTTTCAATCCAAACCTCTTGGATATGATTCTATTGAGAGATCCCTCTCTGAATTGGTAGGGATAGATACCAAGTCCAATGTTTGGTCTGAGGTTACCTCATGATTGCCTACTTCATCCTTAGGATCAATCCGAGCGTTAACATTTTAGAGACTCCACTGGGAAGGAAAGAGTAAGATCAGATCAAACCCAGTAATAAGCTTTCATTGAAATTTTCAAACATGTGGATGATAATTTTTAGATTTTATTCAAAGGCTGAATTAAAAAATTTGTAAAGTGCATATTGGTTTTCGAAATTGGACATATTGGCTTCCCGAAGATACACCAGATCCAATCCTAATCCAAATCCTCCCACATTGTTAGTGAGCCTCAGAGAATTGGAAGAAAAGGTAAATTTTTTTTTGAGACTTCTACTTTAGTCAGAAATTAATCAGAAAGAAGTCCCATTCCCATAGCTCATTCATTTCCTGAAGTGTTTGAAAATTTGCAAGAAATTGATTTTGATGTAAATTTTGAGGAAAGTCTATTCCGAAGTAAATATTTGAGTTGGATTGATGAGATAGTTGTTGGTTCCTCCATTTCCTTTCATAGTCCTATTTAAGATCAATTTTCACGCTCTCTATTATGGTTTCAATCAAGGTCTTCATTAGCAACACAATTTTTGCAGTCTCTTAAGGATTTGTAGAACTATTCTTCGCAAGTAAGTACTTGGCTAGGAAGTAGACCTTAGATCTCACATTCTTCTTCCATCACTTCGTCTACTATTACTTAGAATATCCCTCTTCCCCCTCCTTCCTCATCCATTGTTTACACTACTTAGTCAGGAACAACTCTTCCTCTCATCACATCAGGCATCCAAATCCTCGTTATTCCTATTGTTCTTCCTCCACCTCCTCCTCCAGTCATGGCTGCAAGATATGTCCCCCTTGTTCTCCCTTATAATTCAAGTCAAATGCCCGCAGATTATCAAACCAAAATCCATTTGTTTGATGAAACTCAGTCTATAACAGCTCAAAAGCACGTAGATAAGATGAATGACTTCTTTCACCTTCATGAAATTTATATAGAGGATGTGAAAATGAGACTTTTTGCACAAAGCTTTGGAGGGGAAGTAATAAAATGGTTCAGAGCTCTGCTGGTAGCCACTATTGATACCTTACTAGTTTTACATAATCAACTTGTAGAAATATGGGAATAGAAGAAGAATCCCCTTTAAATCATGTATGAATATGAGAACATGAAAAGGAATTTTAGTGAGTTTGTTCAAGATTATTGTGTGGGATTTAATGAAGTGTACAATGCCCTTCCAGCACATATAAAACCACGAGAGGGTATGATTTTAGTCAAATTCCCAAATGGATTTGATGTTGATATGGCATATCAGTTGCGTGAACGTAATCCTACAACTTTATCAGACATGGAAAAGAATGATGTAAGTGTCGAATCACATTTGTTGGCCAAAATAGAAAGGATGAGATAAGAAAAGAGAGTGACTATCAAAGAGGAGACATCTACTTCTGATGAAAAAATGGATCCATTACTTCAGACTATGGAGAATATAGTTGACCGATTTTCTATTTTAGAGAGACCTGAACAACAGATCCAGAATCCAAATTTCAGAGGACAAAAACAACAGTTGAGAATCAAGAAAAGAGAGCATAAAGAACATGACCAAAAAACACAAAAATAATAGTAGATCATGACCCTGTTGCAGCAGAATTATGTCTAAATAGAGGAGGAAGGAGATGAAAATCCGGTAATTGAAACAAATCATTTCTTTACAACAGATGGATTACCCATGTACTTGGCTGAAGATAATGAGTATACTGAAAATCTAGATTCTCAAAAATATGAATACTATATCTTGTCAAATGATGATGATTTAGAGACTCAATCAGATGATTACCAGAGTGGATACATAAATTCTTTGAGTACATAGCAAAAAATATATTCCCTGAGGAGAAGAGATGTACCTGTCAATCCTATTCAGAAAAGGAAAGAAGTCCAATCAAAGAATGAACTTCATAAAAAGGGTAAAGAGCCTGTAGATCAGAATCATAGTAACATCCATCAAGTATCAATTAGCTCAGCTATTAAAGAGAAAGATACTCAGAAGAAAGAAATTGTGACAAGGGATCAAAATCTTAGAAGAGATAATGTTGTCAAAGAGGTAGATAAAGTTACAAACTTTAATTTAGAAAATGAAATAGATAAATTGAAATTTTCCATTCCTTTGACAAAGTTAGAAAAGAATAATCAGTACAGAGATTAGGTGTCTAAAATGTTGATAGTTGATCCTTTGTCCGGTATGGTTGATGTTGAAGATGACTATCCCGAGCTCATTTTTGGTCCAGCTATAGATGGTAAATTTGGAGAGAGTGAAGTTCCTCCTTTTTATTTGAGCCTTAGACTGCATCAGTACATACTTCACAATCCTATGCTTGATTCCAGTGCCTCTCACAATTTAATGTCTAAGGCTATTATGGAAAATTTAGGCATGGATATCACCTAACCTTATCATGATTTGTACTCATTTGATTCTTGTAGAGTTCATTGCATTGGTATCATTAAATATTTAGTGGTTTCCTTAGATCAGATTCTAGCTAAGAATATTTTTATGGATGTGGTGGGGGCTGATATACCTCTTTGGTTCGGAATGCTACTATCTAGATCATGGGGAGCCAAACTCAAAGGTACTTTACAACTTGATTTTTCTTATGATACTATTCCTGTTTTCGGGAAATTGAGGAAATTATATCAGGAGAAGAAAATGAAGTATATGATTACTAGTAAGGAGAAGCCTATCAATCATCCCATACAAGATATACATACAGATCTTGAATCTTTTATTTTTTATAATGGTGGTGAGTCGAATGATGTAAATAATCAGTTAGTGATAGCAGAAGATATTCCAGAAGTTTCATAAAATTTTAGAGAAGTTTTGGATAAAGAGAAATTAGTGACTTCAGAAGTGATGACCTCTAAAGTGGTGATTTCTTCTGGGCAGCCTCTTAAATAACATTAAATTAGTATATAAAAAAAAATGAAATGATTTTCCCAAGTAAAATAGAATGTAACATTGAGTTTGAGCATCTAGAAGATGAAAAGGGCTTATGGAGCATGTATTTCGATGGTGCATTGGGTAAGGAAGATGCAGGTATTGGTATTTGGATCCGAAGTCCAGTTGGTAAGTCAATTGGAATTCCAACTAGTGTTAGAGAATGTTATTATAAATTGGATTTTGACTGTTCTAATACTGAAGCGAAGTATGAAGCCTTGATTGCATTTCTTAAAACTTTGAAGAAGCTTGGTGCAAAATGAATTTCTTTTTATGGTGATTCTGAGCTTGTCTAAAAGCAGGTAAAATGAGAGTATCAAGGAAATCATCTGCGGATGAGAGCTTATAGAAATGAAATTTTGGATTTCCTAAAATGTTTCCTGAGTATACATTAACAACAGTACCAAGAGCTCCGAACATCATTGCAGATTCTCTTGCTATAGTAGCAAGTAATCTTAAAATTCCAATGAACTCCAGTAATAAATTTGAAATTCATATCAAACATAGACCTACTGTTTTGGATAATTTAAGGTACTGGCAAGTTTTTTGGGATGATAAAGAAATAAATTTTTTTTTGCATAATGAAGGAAAATTAAAAGACGCTTTTATTGATGATTTTTATGATGTTGATGATCAAGAGATAGAAGCCCCTCAGATGAATGTTTTGCAGCTGAAAGATAATGTTATTCCTAGAGGTCTAATACCTTTAGAAGATCTGTTCAATCAGGATGATGTGGCCAGGAAACAAACATTGACTCATATAGAAAAGAGTGTGGAAGATGTGAATCTTGGAACAACAAACAAGCCCAAGATGGTTAAGTTATTAAAGATATTATCTCCTGAGGCGAAAGATAAGTACATTGAATTGTTGTTTGAATTTTATGATATTTTTGCATGCGATTATGTAGATTTAAAGTTTTATGATAAGAATATTATTAAGCGCACTATTCCCATCAAACCTGATCAGAAACCCTTTATGCAGAAGTTGAGAAGGATAAACCCAAGATTGTTACCATCCATTGAAAAATAGGTAAATCAATTATACAAATCAGGTATCATTGTGCCAATTAGGTTTTCTGATTGGATTTAAGACTTGGTACCGGTGAGGAAAAATACCAAAGAGATAAGGTTCTGTATAGATTTCTGGAATTTGAATAAAGTATCTTTAAAGGGTAATTACGCCTTCCAAAGATGGACCATGTTCTGCAAAAGGTAGTTGGAGCATCACAAATTTCACTACTTGACTGTTATTCAGGTTATAATCATATTTTGGTACGTGAAGAAGGCCAAGGTAAGATTTCTTTCACAACACCTCGGGGAACTTTTCATTATGTTAGAATGCCATTCAGACTCAAGAATGCAGGGGCTACTTTCAGCGGACGATGTATATAGCCTTTGTTAATGATAAATATTTTTTATTAGTAATATATCTTGATGATTTGATAGTGTTTTCTTGTTTTGATGATCAACATTTGTATCATTTGAGAATTTTTTTTTAGAAATGCAGAGAGTTTGGGATTTATTTAAATCCAAAGAAGAGTATTTTTTCCTTGGAGGAAGGAAAACTGTTTGATCATATAATTTCCAAAGATGGCATTCACATTGATCCTTCTAGAGTAGAAGCCATTCAGAAGATAAAATTTCTACGGAACAAAAAAGAGATACATGATTTCAATGGTAAGATGAACTTCTTACACAGATTTTTCCCTAATTTAGCTGAGCATTTGAGAGAAATTACTAATCTTTTGAAGAAGGACAGAACTGTAAAGTGGACCACCGATTCTATGAAGTATTTCAACCTCGTAAAGCTATCTTTGAGCACAACCCCTACTTTGGTTTGTCCAGATTATACTTCTGATTTCATAATATTTTCATTTGCATATGAGCATACTTTGGCTGCAGTTTTGAAGAAAAAGAGAGATCAGGATGAACAACCTATTTCTTTCTTTAGTCGATCCATTCGATATGTTGCTCTTTGTTATAAAATTATTGAGAAACAAGCTTTAGCCATAATCAAAGCTTTGAAATATTTTTGGATCTATATTCTACATTCACACACTATTGCTTATGTTCCAAATGAGGCGATAAAACAGATTCTCACACAGACTGATCCTGAAGGTCTGAGAGGTAGGTCGATATTAGCTATGCTAGAGTATAATCTTGAGATAAGGCCTGCCAAACTGATCAGGGGACATGGATTAGCCAAGATTATGGCTGAATCCAACTTGCATTCTTTAGACATAAACCTTATTGCAGCAATGTCAGATGATGGAGAAGATGGCGCTTTAATACAGGTATCTGAAATGTTTCTTACTTCACCATGGTATTCTGATATAGTATATGTTCTTCAACACTTAAGCCATCCTCCTGGAGTGTCAAAAAGTCAGGGTAGGTATTTGAAATTGAAATCTACTAAATACTGCATTACAGGAAGTGCCCTTTATTGGAAAAGATCCAGGAGGTGTTCTTTTTAATTGTATGGTTGAAGATGAAGCTAAACAGGTAATGGATGACTTTCATAGTGGATATTGTGGAGGCCATCTATCTTGGAAAACAACAGCTAACAAAGTGTTGAGGGCAGGGTATTATTGACCAACCTTATTTTCTGATTTGTACAAAACAGTCATAAAATGTCATGAATGTCAAGTTTTTTAGGGAAAATGGAAACTCCTTCCTCTTCTTTTGAAACCTATTGTAGTAAATGCACCTTTTCAATAGTGGGGAATTGATTTTATTGGAAAAATTCATCCCACATCATCGACACAGCATAGATGGATTCTAACAGCCAATGACTACTTCACCAAGTGGATTGAGGCTATTCCTACAAGGCAAGTTATGGACACGAAAATCATTCAATTTTTAGAATCCAATATTTTGTCTCGTTTTGGTTGTCCTCACAAGATTATTATAGATAATGATGCAACATTTAAGTCAAAGAATATGGTTGATTTTTTTCATAAGTATAATATCATATTGGGTTATTCCACTGCATATTATTCACAGGGAAATGGATTATCTCATTCCTCTAACAAATCTTTAGTGAATATAATCAAGAAAATGTTAGAGGAGAACAAGAAAAATTGGCATAAAAAGCTTACCAATGCTTTGTGGGTAGACTGAGTGAGCACAAAGAGGTCAATAGGTTTGTCACCTTTTGAACTATTTTATGGTACAGATACAGTGATTCCAACATCAATTGCAGTTTCTGTTATAATATTATTACAGGAGGAAGATAGTGAAGAAGATGATATGCAACGAAGAATCAATCAAATGATTCACCTTTAGCAAAAAAGAGAGGAAGTTCCTCAGACTAATTCTAATATTCAGGAGAGAATTAAGAATATTTATTATCAGAAAACCAAAGAAGATAAATTTCAGTTGGAGGATGTAGTGTTGATATGGGATGCAAGAAATGAAGATAAAGGTAAGCACGAGAAGTCTGAAAATATTTGGAAGGGAACCTATGAGAACCTGGTTTATAGAGAACAAAATGCCTAGTTTCTATATGATATCAATGGAGAGGAATTTTCAAGAGGACCATTCAATGGTAGGCTCTTGAAACATTTCTATTTCTGATGCAGTTTCTGAGATCACTTTCATTGTACATACCAATTTATATTTTATGCAAAGTTTGGGGCAGAAGATCATCTAGGCTTGGGGCCCGAAGTGAAGGCTATAAATCTTGTTGATTTTTTTTTGTTTTCATATTTTTTGAGTCAGTTTTGAGTTAGTGTCAAATTCTGTTATTGAGGCATTTTCGATTCTTTTTAAAGAGTTTTTGAGTCAATTTAAGTTATCTGCAATCTTTTGGATTTTTTGATCGTATTTACCCAATGGTTAGGCACTTGGTCTACGGTAGTCTTGACACCTCCAAGGAGCTGCCATCCCTAACAAGGCCAATGTTAGTGTCAGTGTCGGTACACTTCCACCAGGGATCAAAAAAATTTTCCATGTGCATCTTATGTGTCTCATACCGAATAATTTTTTTATCATTCCGTTAGGTCATGACATAAATTTGTTCCACTAGTGGTTGTCATTGTCTAGATAAACGTTTTCTCCCTCAAAATATCATATTTCTGACTCATTCCCATGTCCCTTTGAGCATAATAAACCTATGAAAATGCTCTGTTTTACTTGAAAGTCTTTAAATCAAAATTTCATTCAAAATTAGGTCAAAACGAAATTTCATTAGGTCATTAGCGTTTTGCCTTTTTTAAGGTCTTCCCTTCATTCCAATGAGGTCAGCACACATATTAGAGGGATTTAGCAAAGATGATCATGGTGATTTCATTATGTTTTAAGGATTGTATTTTTAGTTTCAGGACATTTTATCAAAATATCATTTTGATAAAAAATTCATTTATGTATTTTTTTCTAATGTAATTATATGCTACTATATGTAATAATTTCATCCCAAAGTTGTCAAAGTGAACATTTCAAGCCTCAATGAGTAAAATAAAATCTAGCTCCAGATTGATCCAATCTACAAATGAAAAAGTGTCAAAGAGTATCAGTGATAAAAGGAAGAAGACTTCAAAACATTAGAAGATGGGTTTTTCAAGTTAAATTAAATCCACATTCCTATAAAATCCCATTTAACATTCCAAATAATTCATTTTTTCCATTCAAAACATCAGGAGCATTCAACAAAGAAGAATTTCAGAGTTTTTTGAGCAAATTTGGGTCATGTTCCTTAGCATTGGGCATTCAGCACTTGGCGTTGCGCGTTTGCACCAGTGCTATGTGCCTGGATATTGGTGCTACATCCTTGCTCAAAATTCCTAATGCATTTTGTGAAGCCACCACATGCCTATGGCTTGGAGTTGCACACTTTCAGAGGTGTTGTGCTCTTACCAGTGGCGCTGCATGCTTAGCGAGAGAAAGTTTCTGAGTGTTCCAGCAGTCCAAATCACTTCCAAACTTCTCCAATTTTTTCTAAAAGTCCTTCAAACATTCTTAAGTGGTAAGTACATGACACAAGCCCTATTTTTAAATCTATTTGGTCATTCTTAAATGAAATTGAAAGTGGAAACCTAAGGAAACCCTAATTTTAGCTTGTGATCACTGTTTTTACGCTTGTTTCATCCACCTATAAAGAAATATCAGTCATAAACAAGGTATTTTCAATGATTTGGGGTAAATTTATCTAGTTTGTCCCTACATATGTTTCCTTTCACTCATTCCCTTTACTCACACTCATTCTTTTCACCTTTCAAGCTAGTTATCTCATCCCCTTCCCCTCATTCATTTCACTTGCACCACAAGGTTTCACAAATTAGAGTTTAAATATGTGAGAAGAAGAGGATAGTGGAATTTCTTATGAGGAAAAAATGCCAAGGAGAAATTATCACAAGGGAGGGAAAATAAACATATTTTAACCCATCACCCCAAGGGAACTCATGTCCTCTTCTCTCACTGTTTCTTGCTTTAAGCATGTGTGTTTCTTTGAGTTCAGTGAGAAAGTGCAACAAGTCCCAAATCACCTGGAGTTAAAAAGACTATTCATCGTCAATCTATATGACAAGAAATCCAATATTGCTAGGGTTACTTTTGAAATATCCACAAATTCCATTGCAATTGCTACATGGATACACAGTGTGGGAGAGAGGTGGTTTAAACTAGCAAACCTTGACATGAGTTATTTTGAACCATACCTCAAACCTAGGTATAAAGATCACAATAATTCCATTTTCCCTTTTTCTCATGTTCTTTACCTACATGTGCCCATGATGAGGATAATAATGAAGTATTTCACTTGTGAGGGAAGGTTTTCCTGTCTCTACTCATACTATATCCGTCTTCTTATTCATTCCACTAGAGTTAGAATTCCACATTTTCCTTATTATCTTTTCTGTAGCATTGACAAGATGGCCTACATTATGCAAAAAAGGGATTACAATCAGAAAATGAAGAGCCTATTTAATCATTCACTCATCAAGATGGTGTTCATGCATCATCTTCAGAAAAAAAACATTCCATGGGAGGAATTCATTGCCAATGTGGTTTTCAATACCACACCTATTTATCATGAGAAGGATATACCTTCATCATCTATTCCTCCCGAATCCATTCCTCCATTACATCTCGCTTCTCATACATCACTTCAAACTCACATACATTCACCTCATATTGATCCTACCTCATCACCTTTCCACAACCCTTCACCATCACATCATGATGCTAGAGCATCAAGTAGTGAAAGGGAAATTGAAGCAGTTGACACTAAAATGATTGATATTGAGACATTTCCTTTGACATATCAGATAGGCCACAGGAATGTGTCTGCTTCACTTGATGTGAAAGGGGCCATACCTTCTTCATCATCAAAACATGTCGACAAGGGCAAGGAAAAGGCTACAGAGCCTATCATTGTTGAGGAGGAGGAAAAATATGAGACTCAGCAGGAGTTTCAGTTGATTGACCTTGATGATGAGGATGAGGTCAGAATCACAAATGCATTGATAAAAAACAAGGATGCCAAGATTAGGGAGATTTAAGCTAATCCTGGTAGATAAAATAATGTGATTTATTTTCTTGAGTTAGAAAATTCGCAACTAAAAACAAAGCAGGCCATTAGTGAGGTTAGGGAAATTAGAGCTCAGAAAGAGGCTGGAAAGGAAAAATATTTGTTGGAAAGGCTAAGGCTATGCTTTATGAGACCTTGGGAAGATTTTATGAAAATGACAATGAGGAATATCAGCTTCCTAGATAGAGATTGAAGACCATTGGACTCAAGAGGGCTTTAGCTTGGGAATGGAAAAAAGAGGCAGAATTGGTAAAGAAACATACTCCAAGTGAGTTTCTTGCCATAAATATTGACAGAGACATAGAGTCTTGGCTTGAGAGAGCCAATTTTAATTTGGAGAGCCTGTTAGAGAAATCCAAGAAGGACACTGATATTCAGAGGAAGATGGAAAAAAACTATGCCATGAGAAACATGATTGCAAGGGCCAAGCTCAAACATGCCCATGAAAATATTCAGGCTTTGACTGACTCAAAGGAGAAAGAGAAGCTTAATATTCTTGCTGACGTGTCACTCTAGGCCTCCAACCCTCGATCAAAAAGCAAATTCCAATTTTTGCACTTTGGTGCAAATTTTGATTTTTTTTGATAGTTTAGCATGCTGAAATTGTGCTAAGCATGTAACACCATTGGCACTGCGCTCTTTTTTGGTCTATTCAAATGAAAAATGGTCAGTGTATTCATGTTCCTAATGAAAATTCCATCAACCTCAGAAAGTTTCAAAATATTTGGAGCAAAAATGCTCCCTCAAAAAGGCCAAAAACCATCAAAAAATCATGTTTTTTCCCTCTTTTTGGCCTTGGCGCTGCGCGTTTACCAGTCTTAGGAGAACATGATTTTGACAGGGAAAATGGACACCATTGTGCAAGGTAAAAGCATATATAGAAAGCATAGATGACATGATTTCCAATGAGCTATCATGAGATCAATTTCGACAAGGGGAAGACCTCCAAATGTGGCTTACAGTACAGGTCAAAATTTGTCTTGGCACTGTGCATTTACCAAGAAATTCACATTTTGACTAGTTTCAGTAAATTTTGAAATTTCACCTCTGATGTAATTTTCACTTTGGTAAATGAGCAGTTACCATTGTAATTATCATGTTTTACCTTTTACCTAAGGTAGATACATTATTTAAATTATTGATTTGAAAGTCAAATGTATATGTTCTAAAAGTTAGGAAGGAGTCACTTTCCTCATCCTAGGCTTTAGCATCCAGTTCATTTTTTGGTGAAAAAACTCCCTCACCTCATGTATTTGACCCCTAAGGATCAGAGGAAGTGGTTTTTAGTCTATAAGTGATATTTTTTCAGTCTTTTTAAACATTGGAATCAGTTGAAGAGATTGTATTGCTCAAGTAACATTCTAGCTTGGAAATTAATGGAAATTTACAGCTATTTTCTTGGGATCCTTGTGGTATGAGTTTTAAAAAAAAATTATTCTCTGTGATTGATTTTTTAGAATGTATTTTTAATTATTAAGTCATTTCAGATCTATAATATACTTTATTTTAAGTTTTTAAGACATAATTCATATTTAGTTATGCTCTGTTTTTGGAAATTAAGTATAATGTGTTCAATTTATTCGGTTTAGGGAAAGTCAATTTAAATGCTTTGCTTAGCTCCTCACTAATATTTCCATCTCATTTAATAATCTTTGAATGTTTAAACATTTTACCTACCTTTCCCCATCAAGAAGAGTACAATTTCATCCTTCTGGCCCTATTTTATCCTCTTGACCTAATTCCGGTTCAATGAGCCCAACCCTAAAATCAAAATCAAAACCCCTTGTTTTCTTTGGCTAGCTAAATCGTTTCAATCCAGCCCTCTTAGCTGTGATTCTATCGAGAGATCCCTCTCTGACTTGGTAGGGCTAGATACCAAGTCCAAAGTTTGGTTTGAGGTTACTCTAGGATCAATCCGAGCATTGACATAAACAACAAGCAATGTCAACTTACAAGCAGTGTACATGTCGGCTCATGAACTATCACACATATTCATGGCCAGGTCAACTTATTATAGGGCCTCACCACTATAGATATCCCACTGCATTGCACAAAAAACTTGAAGGACAAAATTCAGATTGGTTTGATATTTTTGGATTAAATTGCAGGAAGGATTTTCGGACAAGATCTGTGATGGAATGAAAATTTAAGGTCTATGTTTTAGTGCAAGAAAAGGAAGGACATTCTCGTGTGAAAAATGATTGTTTTTAGGTTAAATAAAAGGGAGATATGTGCCACACTTACCTCGTATATCTCTGGTAAGTTGAAGGCTACCTATGTAATAAGAAGTCTACAATTAAGGTGTGGGCAGGTGACTATACAATGAAGAACGGAGGACCGTAAGGAATGAAAGTAAGAAGCCTCATTCTGAGGCTAACATATTCCATATATCCCTGAAGGAGACTATAATATACACAATGTTAAGGAGGGATATTCTAGAAAGTGCAAGACCTCAGTCTTGGGTACAAATAGATGGCTAAGTAATAACTACTTGAAAGATGAAAGGTGAAATACAGAAGCACATTACAAGCACAAAGACGAAGTTCTCTAGTTCAGGTGTAGAACGGTGCATGATGGTGTAGAAAAGAAATATCAGCTTAAGGAGTCATGGAAGAAGCAGTGACAAGGTCTTGAAGGCATACAAGGGTCAAGGTTCTATGTTATGGTCATAGTAATTGTCAACTAAAAATATATAAGAAGATTTTTTTGTGGGTTTTCATCATTGAGACGGAGAGGTTTTGGCCCTGGCTTGAAGATCCCAAATTTGTGTCTCTTGCATTTTGGTAATTGACTTGATGAAAGAAATAATGAGCTAAGAATAGAAGAAATAAGTAATAGTACTACGCTCGCAAGTAATTATCAAGTAGAGAATTTGAATTAAACCTATCCCTACCTAATTCTCAACACATTATCAAAGCTAAGGTGTTGAAGACAAAGGGCTACTTGAAAAGGAGACACTTAAGGATCAAAAGAAGAAAGAATAAAAGTATAAATTGAAGTGGAAAATTAGTTTGCAAGGAATATTCTCAAGCCATCTCAAGAAGACCTTAAATATCATTCAAAGGATCCACTCATTGAGTTAATTTTTTCCATCAAATATTAATGACATTGAAGACATTGTTGGAAGACACATCATCAAGCACCATCCAATATTATCGAACACCTTTGAAGACGTCCTTTATCATCAAGGATTCAATGTCACCTACATTGGAGAATTCAATCTAAGGAGTCCTGTCATCATCATCATCATCATCAAAAAGGAATATGATCGAAGGAGGAAGTCAATATACTGAAGTAAGTATTTATATGACCTTTTTCGAATCTTTCAAAATGAATTATTGCAAAGAGAGAAACAAATTGGTTGGGTCATCAAACTTTAGTGCATGGAAGAAGAGGAAAATTTTGAATCTAATCGAAGATGAATTTATAGGCTACATAAAACGATCTACAACTCAACCCTCAAAAGAATATACGCCAGCTCATTCTAGGTACATGAAAAGATAAATAAGAGCCCATAGGATCATCATAGAATCTATTAAGGACTCACTCATACCCTATGTAATAAAACTAGAAACTAAAAAAGAAATATATGAGAAATTGGTTAAGCTATTCTTCGCAAGTGTTGTATGATAAGTAATATCTATGAGACAAGAACTATACAATATGAAAATGTCAAGAGTGGAAGGAATCACTTCATATTTTATTAGGATTTATGAATTATGAGACTAGCTGCAAGAATTCGGAGAAGCAATGTCTGATAGTGAGATTACTATAGTGGTGTTGAATTCTCTACCGGAAGAATGGGGAAACTACACTTCAAGATTATACAAGAAAGAATCAGCCACACCATTCCAAGATATCTGGTCTCTATGTAAAATATAGGAAATAAGATAGAAATCCAAAGCTGATACATGATCAAGTGAAGGGAACCAAGCCTTTATAACCATGTCGAGGAAGGCTGGAATATTTAGTAAATTTCATCCTCAGAATAAAAGAAGAAATATGGACAAAGTATGATTCTTTGTATGTAATGAAATTGGGCATTATAAAAGGGATTTTCCTAAATCTAGAAAAGACAAGAGAAAAAGGAAGAAGCCCATGTCAGAGATGAAAGTGAAGGACATGATGAAAAGAAATATAATAAAGAAGAAGCGAAAGATCTCTATTATGATTGAGATCATCTTCCACTTTAAGTGAATTTTTTTAGTTGTAAAAAGGTATGATAGGAAGCATTTTATGTTAATAGCATCATGATATAAGTATGGAATGAGCACTTGTCTTAGAAGAAGTGGCTTCTGGGAACATCACTTATAAAAATATGGATGGAAGATAGTCATCTGGATCAACGGTCATCTATGAAACAGATGTTGGCACTTTATAATGGAGCCCTCCTTCAATTCAATGGTTGTAAAGAAAGGAAAAAGGTTTTATAAAAAATTCTATCTTGCATAATTATTGGATTAGGATATGATGACATATTGATGAAGTAGGTCAAGCGAATGAAGTTATTCATTCTAAGGAAATTGATGCAGGGTGAATCAAATGGATAAGATAAGGTACATATTTGTTAACACCGGATGCTGTGAAGTCATGTCATATGGTTATAGGTGACAGAATTCTATATTTAGAAGTATGATCAAAGAAAGGAGGATATCTTATAGTACATAGGTTGTCATTAACAGATGAAATCAAATATATCCTCAAATGGAATATGAGGCAGTTCTATACAAACAAGGAATTATATGTTGGAATTTCCATGGAATAAATGAAACAATATGTAGAAATAAAGGAAGAGATCATGAATTGCAACCATGTCAAGAGGCGGTTAGCATCTAGAATCCAAGAATATGTGATTGGGAGATCTCCTAGGAAGATATGTAGACTTTGATAGAATTCTCATAAAGAAGAAGACCCTTGACAATACACATTTTTAGGAGATGTGTCAATATGAATAAAATATGGCGATGCCTATAGAAATATGTCATTGTGAAAATTATCACTGAGGTAAATTTTGATTTAAAATTTCTTATGTATATGTTTATCTCGAAGGATATACATGTACCATGTGGAAGGATGTAGATCGTTGGGAGATTGTTCGAAGGAAAGCATCATGGCATAAAGGTGGACTAGATGAGAAATTTTGATGAGTCACTTTCTAGTAGATGACATGACTCATGGATGAAAGTGAGGGATGATCTATGCCCTGTGAAGCTAATTTTTAATATTCCTTAATATCGAAATCCATGACATCGAGGGCATGAATTCTTCATGAGAAGCTAGTTGTCTCACAATTCCTATTGTCCGTCCCTCATTAAGAGGGAGCTTGGTGGTAAGTTTATTACTTGGAAGAAACTTGGTAATTCCTAAGAATTACCTTAGGTACATTCCTTGTATAGGAATGAGTACATTTCCATGTGGAATAAGTCCTCCTTGGCTGAGAGAGAGAGGTAGACACATCATTCTAGTATTCAACTAGGAAGACAAAATGGAGGATTGGGTAATCATCTGGCATCCGATACTATTTGAGAATGAGATAGGGAATTCAAGATAAGAGTAGTCATAGACAGATATTATTTGAGGGCTAGCTACCCAAGAGAAGAATAGTCCAAGAAGGTGATACTCTGTGAACACCCGGGTGGAGTATTTAACTTCAAGAGACAATGAGGATGGTGTCTATAAGTCATGTGTCTTGCCAACATTGTACCCCATTGTCTCATTGAGAGATGGGGCTGTTAGTCAAGGAATTTCACTAGGATAATGTTGGTTTATCTAATTCTATAGAGATGTGATTAGCAATTCAATTCTTCCTACAAGATTCTTCAGATTGAATGTAACCATGTACCATTATGAATACATCCCTAGTTAAGAGGGAGTGTTGGGAAGTGTAACTAGGTTCGGTCTTCATATTGACTATGTAATTATGTATTTATGTAATGAATAAGGAAAAGATAACAAAATGTGATTTTGATCTTGCTTCATGGGTTTCATGAGCAAGGATTTTGTTATAGGTCAAAGAATTTTTGTTGATGTATTTTAGGATTTTTTATCTTTTCATAAATGTTTTAATTAATTGTCATGTATAGGAAGTCTCAAATTCAATAATGTATTCCTAAAAGACCTTGTAAAATAAGCTTGAATACATGGTTCAAAGTAATGATGATACTCTAGCTTAGATCAATGTTGGAATACCTCTCCCAGTTCGCCTATAAACAACAAGACATTTTGGTTTACAAGCAGTATACATGTCGACTCATGAACAATCACGCCTATTCATGGTTGGGTCAGCTTATTATAGGGCCTAACCACTATAAATAGTCCACTTCAGTGCACAAAAAACTTAGAGAAATGAATTCAGATTGGTATGAGATTTTCATATTGATTTCAATGAAGGAAATTTGGACAAGCTTTGTGATGGAATGTGAAGTTCATGTCTATGTTTTAGTGAGAGAAAATGAAGGACATTCTAATGTGAAAACGTATTGTTTTTGGGTTAAAAAAAAGGGAGATATGTGCCATGATTACCTCATATATCTCAGGAAAGTCAAAGGCTACCTCTGTAATAAGAATTCTATACTTAAGGTGTGGGTAAAGTTGACTATAGAGCAAAGAATGGAATACTTTAATGAAAGTAAGTAAGAAGCCTCAATCTTGGGCTAAAATATTCCATATATCACTGAAGGAGACTATAGTATACACATCGTTAAGGAGGGATATTCCAAGAAGTGAAACACCTCAGTCTTGGGTACAGATAGAAGGCTAAGGAAGAACTACTTGAAGTATGAAAGGTAAAATATAGAAGCAAATTTCTTAGAAAGAGACTGAGTTTTGTAGTTCAAGTGTAGGAGGGTGCAAGATGGTGAAGAAAATAAATATTAGCTTAACTATTAAAGGAAGAAGTTGTGACAAGGCCTTGAATGCATATAAGGGTCAAAGTTCTGTGTTATGGTCATGGTACTTGTCAACTGAAAGTCTATAAGAAGAATTTATTGTGAGTTTCCCTCTACAAGGGGGAGAGATTTTGGCCCTAGCTCAAAGAGCCTAAATTTGTGTTTCTTGTGTTTTGGTAGTTGAGTTGATGAAATACATAATAAGCTAAGAAGAGAAGACATAAGTAACGGTAGTAATCTCACAAGTAGTTATCAAGTAGAGAATTTGAATTAAACCTAGCGCTACCTAATTCTAAATAGCTCATACTTGTAAGGACATTGCCTCTTGTAAATGTGAATACTGCAAATCTTAATAATCTCTCCAATTTAGTGATATCTACCTTCAAACGACAGCTAGAGCATGGTACTCATCGACTTTGATACCATATGTAAAATGAATTGAACCACACAGACTGATGAAACTCTATATAGAGTACATGCTCATGCCAAACACAATATTTTATAATCAAAATAATTCAAATAGTTACAACAAGAATCACCTATATTATATAGAGTTTGGGAGGTGATATTTTCCCAAAACTATAAAATCTAATAATACCAAAGGGCTTATTTTTTTAGCCTATGTCAGTAATGTTAATTATTACACATGTAAGCATTATATTCTATCTCCTTCCTCAATGATATATTGAAGCCAAAAGTTTGTATTTGTCAACCTCAAGGTTTCCAGGTTCTTGGAAAGGAACATATGGTATGTAGATTGGTTAAGGATATTTATGGTCCAAAATAAGCACCAAGAGCTTGGTACATCATATTGATAAACATTTGTAGGATAAGAGATTCAGAAAAATATTTTCTGATCAAAATATCTACATTAAAAGTGAGGATAGTACATAGATATATTAATGATATATGCAGATGAAATCGTCATCATAGGTAGTGAGGCCAGACCAATTACCAAGATGAAATTGAAGCACATTCAAATTTTGAAATTACAAATTTAGGCCTCCTATAACATTACTTAGATGTTGAATTTTGGCATAGTAATTTGTTTTTACTTTACATACGAAGCATGCAAAATTTATACTAGACAAATACAAGATTCTTGATTGTAAAAATACATACATATATGGAGAAGTTGAAAATTTATGCTAAAGTAGACTCAAAATAAGAAATGAGTGAATTTACAGGCAACTTGTGGCAAGTTTGATTTATCTTACAATTATTGGGACATGTCTGAGTGTTGGATAGACCCTAAAGTAGAACATTGGATAACAATAAAAAGATATTTAAATTATGATAAAAGTAAGACAAGTTTTGGAATACTCTATGGTGAAAGATATGCATTTCATTTAACTAGTTATAAAAACATTCATAGGATTTGTGTGAGTCTCGCATCTTGAAACATATTTTGCAAGCTTTTTCACTAGTTTAACACTTGAATAAGGGATATTTTATATTTTATGCATACTAATTTTTTCTTATTTGATGGCATCCTCACAATTTTTCATATTAGCAATTTGAAATAGTTTGAGTGGGCCTATGGTTAATAACCCATGCTTCCTCATAAGATGCTACATGTTCAAGAGGGAGGTAGAGAATGTACACCTCCTTATACTTCAGTAATGAAATCAAGGAATATAATTTCTTCTCTTACGTCAGTAATATTACAATGATCTCCCCAAAGGCAACATGAACAATTTTAATAACATTACACTACTTTGCCCAAAGGCGACATCAAAAATTTCATACATGGGAGTAGCATCATCTATTTTAAACAATTCTCACATGTATTTATGTGCACATGCTTCTCAAATGATTAAAGGTATTTTTTGTTAAAATCATTGTTTCAAAAACTTAACCCATTTCTCCGTTTGTTAGTGACCTAAGGTTGAATATAGTGGTATGGTAAGATGGGTCAAATTGTCGATAGGGGAGCGTTATAGGAGCATAATATGATGCTATTGTATGAGCAGGTGCAGGCAAGGGTGCAAGCCTTTTAAACGGTTTGGCACTGCTAAAATTTTTATTTAAAGAGAGGCAATTTATAGGATAGAAGTACATGTGCTACTTAAAATTATAATTAAGAAATATTGAGTCTCAATAGGTACAAAAAAACAAAATCATTCCAACTAAGATGGGTCATTAAATCTGGTATTTTAGGGATAAAATGTGCAAACTAATTTTCTAGGGCTACAGAGAGGGTAGGTATTTTTTGTTGAAACAGGATTAGAAATCATGAATGTAAATAGTTTTAACCAGCAAATTTTCTCCACAATGAAGCATTGCTGAGAAACGCTCCGCTTGAACCGAATTGGCCATGTAACCAATTTATTAGACATGTGATTAATTTTAAAACCAAAAAATATAAATAATGATACACAATCATACATTCTTGAATTGGGAGAATATGTGTTGTCCTAAGATTGAAATTTTGGGGTTTCCACTCCAAAACTAGTGCATTGATTATTTAGCAGTATATCCTCCAAATAATCCACCTTGCCATTAGCCCGGAAATCCATCATATTTACATCTGAAGAAAGCCTATCTGGGCCAACAAAACATCTTTTCACGTCGTCTCTATTACACTGTCACTCTCCATATCCTCCTCCTCAGGATAATTGGAGATATTTACACTGTTCACGGGAAATATTGTACTGCCAACAACAAGGGGATCTCCACAGTGAAAGGTCCCAATTAGGCCTCAAACCATTTGGGATAGGATCCCCATATGGTATGTTGGCCTGAATGTCGCCATAAGTGTTTCCGCACTGGGTTGTCACATGAGAAGGTGACGAAGCGGAGACAGGGGTAAAATGACCAATCAGTGAAGCAAAAGCAGCCCAAGATTGAGGAACCGCATACATACATACAAGCAAGTCTAAGCAACAAATAAAAAGGGGTACGCCATGACTGGGATTGGTGAACCAATCCTAGTGAGACATACATGAAAGACAAACATGCTATAATTTAACTGCAAAATAGTTCATAATAGATCACTGACATGGAAAGACACAAGAAAACATCAATTCAAAAGAAAAACATACATGAAACCACTATGAATCAATCCATAACCAATTGTGTGCATGAAGCACACATACAAATGTAGTGAAATATTAGACAGCTAGTACTACCACCATAAGCAAGAATGTATATCGGTGTTAGAAAAATATAATATATTATTAATGCTGCTGCAAATTCAAATACATATTTTCCACTTTATCAAAACCCAGTAGTGGAAAATGGGCTATTCATATCAAAGCCTGATATGAAAACCCTAGCCTCGCTACAAATCCCTCTACTTGATACCAAGAGTTGAGTGCGTTTAGATCTCAAGCAAGAATTCACTCTCTTGTCCTAGTTTCAACTCAATTGCTAAAAGTCCTTTGGTGATTTCCCAAAGCTGCACATATAGGCTGAAGTGACTCTTGATTTGCCCTTGACTCTTGACCTCCCTGATTGTTGGGTTGGCTTGCGACTTGGGCCATTTTCAACCTGCGACCTAGGGTCATTTGAGACCTGTGACATGGGGTCAACTGTGACCTGCAACCTAGGGTCATTTGCGACCTGTGACCTAGGGTCATCTGTGACCTGTGATCTGCAACCTGGGGTCATCTATGACCTGTGACCAGGGATCATTTGCGATCTATGACCTAGGGTCATCTGCGACCTAAGGTTAGTAGTGACCTGGGAGGTTGCGACCTATGGCTATTCCTTCTGCACTTCTCTCCTGTAGAGCTCAAAACCTTACTCGACAGATGACAACCCTAGGTTTTTCCATGCAAACGAGCAGCTTCTATCTACCTCTAATGCCATTACAGTGCCAAGGGAATTTGCATGAGTCGATAAATGGGACAGTTTCGTTCCATTTTTGAGTGAGATCTTGAGAATCCACATGACATGAGTTTTCTTGTTGTCTTGAATCCCAGCAGTGCAGATTCTTGAGGAAGAAAACAAATTTCTTCATCTAGGTCAACACTATAGCTTAATCATGTTACATGAAAGTGAACACTTTAAATTAGATATCTATCTATATATATATATATATATAGATAGATAGATAGATGCATTGAGGAAAAAAAATTAGAAATGTAATATATTTATGGAAGTTAAAATCAATTTGGACCCGTGTGCAGTCCCTTTTTGCAGAAGAAGGTACGTAAAACTCGTGCATGCCCATACTGAGCTCGTTTAATAATGTAATGGGGAGAAAACTTGAAATGTCAACCAACGCTCCTCACATAACCAAAATGTATAGTTATCTCTAGCTTAATATTTTTTTCTAATGGTGATGATGCCTAAAACCAAGGCAAATCCCATGTGTTCTTATGTGCTAGGACAAGAATATGGTGTGCGACCTCAGCAGAGTGTTCACAAGATGTGACTTGGCGAGGATTGCGACTTGTGGCAGTCACAGGGTCGCAGCTCAACATTTTTTCCTTCATCTAAGGAGTGCGACTTGGTGACCTAGGCAAGGATGGCGACCTATGGAAGTTGCATAGTTGCAGTTCCAAAAATGTCGTGCGTTATGTTCGTGCCTTAGGTTTCCGACTTTGTGACCTATGGATACCTGTGACACATGAATGAAGGTTTCAAGGTCGCATTTGGGGTTGGGTCAGACCCGCCACTGGTGCAGCAAAACTGCGACTATGCGACCTGATAACACAATGCCCTCTGGAGCCCCTTGCTTACCATATTGAAATCGAACATTAATCTCCTTTCTAGGTGTGATCCTTGCGTTCAAAGACACCAAACTGAGTAGATGAGATGCCATTCATTTTATTGAGGAATCTTAGTGCTAGAGTGCGGATAGATGGTGTTGCAATGATATTCTTTGGTGCACGCTTCCTTCTCTTATTTTATCACTGGGTGACTACCCTTCGACATCCACGACTTCATCACCGAATCTCGAGCAACCCCTGGAAATAGCTCTCATTTTCCTTATGGCAGCTGCACGTCGGTCAATGGACTTGAGTTTCCTAGGTTCGTATACGCATGTTGATTATTAGTGACAAAAAAGTGTTTTTTTGTTACAACGTCGACTGCTGCTTCAATAGAGATGAATTTCTAGTGATATAACTATAAAATTAAATGGTGAACCCAACGGTGTTGCGGCACAGAGGATTCTACCTACTCCATGGATACACAGCCATCAAACGCTGTGTGTTAGCATGCATATCCCGTCATCATATGATTCGGAGAGAGAATAACAAAAAGGTCGGACACTACTTATCCTTGTATTTTGTTGAACGCATTAGTGTGCTGGTGTTGTGGTGTTAAAATGCCACTTCGGCGAATCGTCTTGACATGCAACGTTAAATCCTCACGTTTATTGCCAATGTTACAGCGCATCACCCCAATAAATTTTCGCCAGGAATCCTTGCTAATATTGGTCATTCGGAGGATCTCGTGCATTGCCCCTTTACCCGTGTTAAAGGTGAATTTCCCACTCGGCCTCTTAATGCCTTTGTTGTGCTTGGAACATCCTCTCTAACACGCACCTCTAATGTCAATCGTAAAACAGAAATATACCTTTTGCCTTTTTCATCATTTATCTCCTTACGCATTTCTTTGAAGTACACTAGCCTTTACAGTGATTAACCACGTGAATTTTAAATCTCTTGAGTGTGCCACTATTGTCTATAGTCAAAAGCATTAATCCTCTATCCATATTGAGCACCCACTATGCCATATGTGAAAGAATCACCGCGTGTTCGAGATGGTATCAACATGTCATATTTGAGTAGTTTGTATGGACAATTAGAGCCTTATCTTGTAGAATATCTTAACGGTGCCGTGTCAGTGGATCGTTAATGAAACTGTTACATCGTTCAACGCATATTGATGGCCTCATCGACCAATTTCCTGAAAGTGGTGGGTTGAGAAGAAGTTAGCTCTCTGTAGTGATGACAACACACAAATGATGGAATAAAATAATTCACCTGAGGAGAATCTAAGATGTTACAAATTAAATTGATTTCTTGAGCACACTTGAGTTTGGAAACTGGCTTAAAATTCATAGTTTTCATGCATCTATTAATTGTAGTAGACCTTGATACTTCATGATGTCACAAGGTGACAATGCATTCATAGAGGAGGATCTTTGAAATAAATGGGACCATGATTTTGGAGGGTGGGGATTAAATGAAAATCAAGGCTAAATTACTAATCACATGCATCTAGGGCTACAAGGGAATAAAGCGGCATATAGTTCACAAAAGCCCTAATGCACATGTTGAGGGGTAGAATTGGCCAAGCACTGAGGGGAATAGGCTAGGAATTGACTCTCACTATGATTTCACACAATGTTGATGGGAGTGCAACTCGAGGGGAGTGAGGATTAGGTTAGCACCAGAAGTAGGACCATTCTTTTGACAAACTAGGGTTTCTCCCAAACCCTAGCATGATTATGGATTCATAATGCGAGCCATACTTCAGACCTCACCTACCTGACCTTGGCACCTGCATTGATTGGTGATGACTACTAAGGGAACCTATCTTTGAATCCATGGAGGGACTCTTAATACTCTTTGAAGAAGCGAACCCCCAAATTCTAGTGCGTTAATGAGACATCAAGACAACTCGATGTGGTAACAAGGTTTGGCAGGAATAGGTCATGGGGATATCAACTGACTGAAGGCCGGGTTGAAACCTTAATGGATGAGCGAGTAGAGGGGGACCCAAAATTTTTGAATATACCCAAAACTTTGGGTGGTGCAGTAGCAGCTATAATAGAAGCTTACAAGCATAGAAAAATACTTGTACTAGAGGGGTTTTAGTAGGGTTTCTTTTATTTAACAATTTTCATGGAGAATTTCCATCTAAATCATATTCCAATTGAAAACCCTTGCAGATAGACATGAAATGAGCCCTAGTAGAAAAACCCATGATATATATATATATATATATATATATATATATCCTTACTAGACATCCATGGCGAGAATAAACATTTCAATTCATCTCAATGCACAAAATGCCAACATTGACCTCATCAAATTTCTCCATCTACTCCTGCAAAACTGAATTTTGGGCATCGTTCTTAGCCTCACATTTTCATCCTGCACTGGAAATCGTTTCCATAGATGCAATCAAGGTGAAAATCCTTTTCCTCATTGTAAAGAATCATATGGTTGTGTCATTTCCATACATGGTAGCTAGATTTTATCTTCTTCGTAGTGGCAACATAGGTGTGATGTCCCTCAACCTTAACCACATTGCAATAATTGGGCTTAAATTCATCCCATTTGTTGCTCAAAATAATGGAAATGATATTTTCTTTGATATTTGTGGTCTCGTTGGCGATCTTCAATAAATTTCATTCGTTTTCGATGAATTTATCATAGATATTGACCATGAGAGCATCAATGTTGAAATATGGAGGTCGAATTCCAAATCTCTCCATCATGTTCGTTAGCGTGGATACATTGATGATGGATCACCAATATTTCCATCACACTACTTAAGCTAGATACACCGAGAGGAGATTTAGGGCTCAATTTCCACGTATCTCCTCCTCTAGATGCAGAAGTCACACACAAATCATAGCCACACAATGCATAGAGGTTTAATTACATGCACAGGATAATTTTGCTTTAAAATAATTAAAAGTATCAAAATAAAATAATTACATAGGAATACATAGTTAAGTCGAAATGATAATTTTAAGAAAAAATGACTATTTTGTCTTAAATACTCTCTTTGTGTAGTAGTGACATGTGTGTTCTCACGGGGAAAGATGACACCTACACTAGAGGATTTAGATTAGATCATGGGTATCCCTATAAATGATGCCATCATAGAGGTTGAGGTGTTTGACCAAGAAAAATAGCTTTCATGCGAGTTGGAGGTAATCTATTGGCTATCTCCACCCACAACAAATGATATTTCTTCTCATTTTATAGCTTACCTTGAAACATTGTGGTGACTAGGTCAAGAATTGAACAAGCCTTGAGTGGAACACCATCTATATGGAATTTGTGAAGTCTGAGCTTATCTAAGATAAATTACAAGAATTTTTTTTTATGAAGTCTGAACCCATTATGAGGGTGAATTTCAAGCATTGTTTTTGATATTATCTAAGCCCAGTCATATTTTAAATTAGAGTATATTTTGTGGTGAATACTGATCTTTCTGGGACAGTAAAGAAGGCCTAAATTTGACCTTAGTACAAATCTAAGTCAATACTTTTATCAAGTTCATTATGCATAGTTGAAAGAAAATTTGTGGATATATTTTGGAGGGTTGACTTGGTACTTTTTGGACACTTGTCTATCTCACACTAGGAGAGAGAATAAATATATGTGCATCTTTCATGTTATAGAGTTGCATGCAACATCCTATTAAATGTTTCAACATGTTTTTCTAACACCCATAAAACATATATTTCTTATCATTCTCTTAAGATCAATCTGTGGAATTTCCTTCAAAAAAGCTCTCTCTACCACATGAAACTCCAACCATTGATCAAGATGACAGTTTGAGTGATGTTATTGAAAAAGTTGGTAGGCTAAATCTCAATTCAACCCTATCTCAATAAACTAATTATCCTAGGCCATCTCAAAAAGGTCCTCCAAAATGGCCAACAAAGACACTTGAAAGTGCTCATCTTGATGAGGTTGGAAAGACAACAACAAGAAGCTCAACCACACAAAATGGAGGTGATGTAGAAAATCATAATTTACCTATTGATATATATGTTTCTTATGATTGTCAACTAAATTTGTCTACAGATTTTGAACCAAATTCCTTCAAATAATTTACTTCTCATGATGAATGGAAAGAAGCATTGTAGAAATAATATGATGCTTTGATAAAGAATGGAACCTCAGAGCTGGTTGATGCACCATTAAGAACCAAACCAATATGCTGCAATTAGGTTTTCAAGAACAAGTATAACGTATGTGGCTCACTTGACAAGCATAAAGAGATGCTTGTGGCAAAAGGCTTTGCATTGCAAGAAAGGGTTGATTATGAGGAGAATGTTTCCCCCACAGCAAAATGGGTTACCATCAAGACACTATTTTCTTTGGTATCTAAGAACGGTTGGAAATTCCATCAAATGGATGTCAAAATTTCTTTCTTGAATGACAACACTTCAACTCCTCTTTTGATAGAAAACACTTCAACTTATCTTTTGATTAAAATAACTTCTGCCATAAAGTTGGCCAAGAACCCAAAGTTCTATGATCGAAAGAAGCACTTCAATACAAAACACGATATAATTTGACATCATGTTGAGGCCAAAAAAATCCACCTATGACATTTTTTTCACAAATGAGAATTTTGCATACATTGTTACCAAAGTGTTTGGAAGGGAAACATTTGAAAGATTCATAGTGCCACTTGTTTTTGGCATCTAATTGGTGCAAGCTATAAAATGCACCACACTAAAGTCCATACCAAAACTGCAAATTGAAAATGCACTGTTGAAAATAAAAAACTAGAACACGATAGTTAATATCCACAAAGTCTCTTAGCATAACCGTAAAATATTTACAATATTTGAGAGTTTAATTTACAAAGAATAATTAAATTCATATCGTTCTTACTATTCAGATCTCTATTTGACATTTAAACATTAGTCAAAGAATTTTAAAATTGGTGTACACATACTCTGTTATTATTGTCGGAAAAGGATGAGTAATAGTTCAAGTGTAGTACTGAAAATTTTCACACCCTTGTCAGCTTCATATCTCGAATTGTAACTCATATTCCTCCTTTTTAGCAAATCTAATACATGAACCTGTGAAATATTTTGAAATATGCAATTATATTGTGTAATTATTTACACTCCTTAAGGCCCTTCTTTCTTGTGTTGACTTGTATTTTATGATCTCCTTTAGCTATAGAACATTTATAACATATTACCATAGCATGTCAAAAATAAAATAACTGTCAGAAAAGATAAAATGGACGATGCCAAAACGTTTATGTAAAATTAGAGTTTCTTAAACAAAATTATTTTTCATATATATTTCCTTTTCAATGAGGTAACTTGATCATTCTTTCATAACTTATGCACCCTAAGAAAGGAGTTGGAACTTTTCTTGGGTTCTTATCATGCTTCTATTACCTTTTTGTAAAGTTTTGCTAGCTTTTAGAGCTCATTTCCCTTTCATGCCTGCACACTTTGTTTTCCCTTGTTCTATAGCATTTTCTTTCCATTTGAAGACATCACATTCTCTTATTCATAAATTATCAATGGTTCCTTTAGCTTATGATTAATCTTTTCCTTAAAACTCAGTATGGTGTTTCCTACGAAAAACCCTAGGCTCTATTTTTGTGTCTGCGTCCCCTATTTTCATACTCTGCTTTCCTTTCTCACTTTTTTCTGCTTGATTCTTCACTTAGTTACATGCACAAGACGATTTTACTTTAAAATAATTAAAAATATCAAAATAAAATAATTAAATAGGAACAAATATTTAAGACGAAATGATAATTTTAAGAAAACATGGTTATTTTGTCTTAAACAAACGTCTAAAATGCTCTCTTTGTGTAGTAGTGACATGTGTGTTCTCGCGGGGAAAGATGACATCTACACTAGAGGATTTAGAGTATATCATGGGTATGCCTATAAATGGTTCCATCACAGAGGGTAAGGTGTTTTACCGAGAATAATAGCTTTCATGAAAGTTGGAGGTAATATATTGGCTATCTCCACCCACAAAAAATGATATATCTTCTCATTTTATAGCTTGCCATGAAACACTGTGGTGACTAGCTCAAGAATTGAACAAGCCTTGAGTGGAACACCATCTATATGGATTTTTTGAAGTCTGAGCTTATCTAATATAAAGTACAAGAATTATTTGTGATGAATTTTGAGCCCTTTATGAGGGTGAATTTCAAGCCTTGTTTTTGATAATATCTAAGCCCATTTAGAGTTTAAACCAGATTGTATTTTGTGGTGAATACAGAGCTTTTTGTGACAGTAAAGAAGGCCTAAATTTGGACTTCGTAAAAATATAAGTCAATACTTTGATCAAGTTCATTATGATTAGTTGAAAGCCAATTTGTTGATAGATTTTGGAGGGATGACTTGGTACTTTTTGGACACGTGTCTATCTCACATTAGGAGAGAGAATAAATTTATGTGTGTCTTTCCTGTTATAGAGTTGCATACAACATCCTAATAAATGTTTCAACATGCTGTTTTGACACCCATAGAAATTATATTTCTTATCATTCTCTTAAGGTCAATCTGTGGAATCTCCTTCTCAAACACTCTCTCCACCACATGAATCTCCAAACATTGATCAAGACAACACTTTGAGTTATATTATTGAAAAAATTGGTAGGCTAAATCTAAATTCAACCCCATATCAATCAAATGATTATCCTGGGTCATCTCAAAAAGGTCCTCCAAATTGGCCAACAAAGACACTTGAAAGTGCTCATCCTGATGAGTTTGTAAAGACAAGAACAAGAAGCTCAACCACACAGAATGGAGGTGATGTAGAAAATCATAATTTACCTGTTTATATGTATGTTTCTTATGATTTTGGACTAAATTTGTCTAAATATTTTAATCCAAATTCATTCAAATAATTTACTTCTCATGATGAATGGAAAGAAGCGTTGCAAAAAGAATATGTTTCTTTGATAAATAATGGAACCTCGAAACTGGTTGATACACCATTGGGAACCAAACCAATAGGCTGAAATTATGTTGTGAAGAACAACAATAACGTATGTGGCTCACTTGACAAGAATGAAGTGAGGTTTGTGGCAAAAGGCTTTGCATAGAAAGAAGGGGTCGATTATGAGGAGACTTTTTCCCTCACAGCAAAATGGGCTACCATCCAGACACTCTTTTCTTTAGAATCTTAGAACGGTTGGAAATTTTTTTTGAAACCAATTCAAAAAATAGAGGAAAATAGAGATCAATTCCTTAGAAATTAGCCACTTCGAGGGGGCAACCTCCAATACATTACATAAATGAACAATTATTCAGTGATAAAAATGACAAAACCTCCTTTCTATATATAGGAGTCCATGTGGCCATAATGTAATCCTAGTGGGGCCATAATGTAATCCTAGCCAACCTAACAATTATAATATAAGGGCACAATAATAACAATATGGGGGTTACATGAGTACAAAAATAACAATAATGGGGTTACACTAACAACAATAAGGGACTATACTAGTAATATAAGGACCTAACATTCTCCTCTCCTTCAAAAAATTGTTGTCCTCAATGCTTGAGAAGCTTCGAGTGCTTTTGTATGAACTTTTCATCATCACATGTAGAATCTTCAGTGGGTAAGTTCTTCCATTGATGAGATACTCTGAAATTGATTGATTTCGTAGCTGCCAAGTTCTTATTTCCGTGATTGCTTCAGGTTCCAATATGGTTTTTCCTTCCTCATCAAGTTCTGGAAATATTGTTTGAACTAGAAGTTTTCCCCTATAACCTTTTTTAAGCATGAAACATGCAAAACTTGATGCACTCGCGAAGAAGCAGGAAGCTTCAATTTGTATGGCATAGTACCAATCTTTTGCAACACCTTTTAAGGACCATAGTACTTTGGTGATAATTTATTATCCTTCTTAGCTTGCTTAAGGTACATTTGTTTGTATGGTTGTAGTCATAAAAATACCCAGTATCCCACATCAAAACTTTTCTCACTACGATGTTGATCTTCCTGTTGTTTCATTCGATTTTGTGCCAAATTTAGGTTATCCTTTAAGAGTTGGAGAACTTTTTGTTGTTGCTCGATGTGATCCTCCATTGCTTGAACCCTAGAATTTTCCCTTGAAGAAGATGTGATGGACGGTGGAAGATATCCATAAAGTGCCATAAATGGGGTCATTTTTGCTATAGTATGGAAGGAAGTGTTATACCACCATTCAGCGAGAGGTAACCACTTGACCCATTATGCTTGCTTATCATATACAAAACAACGAAGATATCCTTCCAAACATTTATTCACTATCTCTGTTTGACCATCAGATCCATGATGATAAGGTGAGCTATGAGCTAGTTTAGTACCCAAACAAGAAAATAATTCTGTAAAAAAATTTCATGTAAAAATGGGATGTCTGTCACTTACAATAATCTTCTGGATTCCATGTAGCTTTTGAATTGTTTCCATAAATGCAATAGCAATTTTCCTTGCTTTAAATTGATGATATAATGCAAAAAAGTGTGCATACTTGGTAAGTCTATCAACTGCCACCATGATGAAACTCCTTCCTTCGGACTTAGGTAAACCTATGATAAAATCCATTGAAATCTCCTCCCAACGTTGTTTTGGAATGGATAAAGGTTATAGAAGACCTAGGGTCTTAATTGTCTCAAATTTATTTTGGTGGCAAACAAAATATTCCGCCACAAACTTTTGAATATTAGATTTAAGGCCATCCCAAAAAAAAAGATTTCTTCACCCTGTGGTAAGTTTTTAAAAATCGCAAGTGTCCTTCTAAAGGAGAAGTGTGAAATTCCAAAATAATATTTTGTTTTATTTGGGACTTCTTGCAAATATATAAGTGATCTTTGTACGATAAGGAATCATTTTTCCAACTAAATGTATCAGATGTACTAGGATCTTGCTGCAACTTTTGAATGAGTGTCCACACTTCTTCATTCTTCTTCCATTCATCCCTTGCTTTGGTTATCCAATCTGGTTGGATAATAGAAATGGCACAAAGAAATGCTTCCACCTCTTCATCCTTTCTTGAGAGTGCATCTGCAAAAACATTTAGCTTCCCTTTTTTGTAGATGATTTCAAAGTCATAACCCATCATCTTTGGGACCCATTTTTTCTTCTCTTCTGAATATAGTCTTTGTTCCAAAAAAAATTTAAGACTATCATGATCTATTTTTACCTTGAAGTTTCTTCCCATTAGGTAAGGTCTCCATTTCTTTAGTGCATGTAGTATTCCAAAAATTTCCTTCTCATAAATTTCATTTTGTAAATACTTTCCTTTGATTGAATGACTTTCAAAAGCAATGGGTCTTCCTTATTTCATTAAAAAAACACCAATTCCATTTCCTAAGGCATTACACTCCACAATAAAGGTTTTTGTGAAGTCTGGCGTAGCTAAGACTGGTGTTAGGTACATTACCTCTTTAAGATGTTCAATGGCCTTAGTTGCTTCAGGAATCCATGAAAATGAATCTTTCTTCAATAATGTTGTTAGAGGTGCTGCTATTATCCTATAATTATTAACAAACTTGCGATAATACCCTCTTAACCCGAGAAATCTACGCAATTGTTTTATGGTTGTGGGGACTTTCCATTCCTTAATGGCATTAATTTTGTTAGGGTCTACCTTAACACCCTCGTGAGATACAATATGACCCATATATTCCACCTCTTGTACTCCAAAGAAACATTTTGATGCTTTTGCATATAATTTTTTCTCCTCCAATAGTTTGAGCACCCTCTCAACATGTTGAACATGATCCTTCCAAGACCTACTATAGACTAGTATATCATCAAAAAATACTAGCACAAATTTTCTAAGGAAGGGTTTGAAAATGGAATTCATTAACCCTTGAAATGTAGAAGGTGCATTGGTAAGGCCAAAAGGCATGAACAAAGATTCATAATGACCGCCATGAGTTCGAGATGCTTTTTTCAGCATATCTTCAGTCTTCATTCTAATTTGATGATATCTTGAATGAAAATCCAACTTAGTAAAATAAATTTATCCATGTAATTCATCCAATAATTCATCAATCAGAAGAATGGGAAATTTAGCTTTAATAGTGATCTTATTGAGATCCCTACAATCTGAACACATGCGCCATGATCCATTCTTCTTGTGCACCAATACTGGTGGAGCAGAGAATGAACTTTGACTAGGTTGAATTATACCAACCTCTAACATTTCTGCAATGATACGTTCAATTTCAGTCTTTTGGACATAGTGATATCTGTAAGGCCAGATGTTTGGAGGAACACTTCCTAGAATCAAATGAATAGCATGATCATGATCACAAATAGGTGGGAGTCCTTTGGGACTATCAAACACCTTGGAATGATTGTCCAATATTTTTTGGAGATCTAGAGAAATAGATGATTTTGATGTTGGAACTTCAAGTGAGAATAATTATGCAATTACACCTTGTTGTTATTTCTTCATAAGCTTTGTCATGACATTAGAGCTTATTATATTTCCTGGATTGCATGCAATACCCCATAATTTGATTTCCTTTCCTTGCGAGAAAAATTTCAAGAAAATTTCTTGAAAATTAAAAGCTACCATCCCGAAAGATTGTAACCATTATACTCCTAGTACAACATGATCACCCCCCATTGCGATGGAAAGCATTGGACTATTCAATACATATTCCCCCATGGCTAGCCTGATATTATGGCATTTTCTAGAGTAATTTATAGTTCCTCCATTTGCAACCATCACTTGACATTCTTGGTGTTGGGTATAGGAAACAATTCAATTCCTTGGCTACCTTACATTGAATAAAATTATGGGTACTACCCGAATCAATCAACACTATTACCTTTTTCTTCTTGCTATGTACTTCTATCTTGAGAGTTGGAGGAGTGGTAATTCCTACCAATTAATTACATGATATGGTCAGACTCATTTTTTCTTCTTCTAGGGTTTCTGCCTGGTGTATATCCTCTTCTTTTGAAGTTTCTTGTTCATTTTCTTCCTCCTCTTCACAATCTATGTAAAATAATTTCTTCTCAGCACACTTATGAGCTTTAGTGTATTTGCTATCACAACTGTAGCAAATCCCTTTTTCTCTTTTTTCTTCCAATTTTTTTGATGTCAACGTTATAGATTGTGGAAGTCTAGGAGTAGCAACACTTCCATATTTATAGATGTGAGTAGTAGGATTCCTTGTCGCCATAATTTTACATTCAATTTTTCTTGCCAACCTGAATGCATTCTCTAATGAATCAGGTTCCCAAACATGAACTTCATGTTGGATGTTATCCTTCAAATACCCTATGAAGACATGAATCTTGTGTTCCTCTAGAATATCAGTTACCCTTATATTCAATTTTTGGAAGTCCTCAATGTGCTCCACCGCTAAACCCTTTTGTTTGAGATTTATCAATTGGATAAAGAAGGTGTTAGTCTTTGTATCCTCATAATGTGCTATCATTTCCTCCATAAAAATTGACCAGGTGACAATGTTTTTACGGGAGCAAAGCCATCGATACCATACAAATGCATTTTGTTCTAAATGTAAAGTTGCAATGCATACCTTTTCTGTGTTTTGCACATTATTGAGATCAAAATATTTCTCCATCTGTAGTATCCATGTTACGAGATCCTTGCCATCAAACTTCCTCATATACATCTTTGGAATATGGTGATTCTTTAATCCAATATTAGATTTTATGAAATCACGATTAACATTTATTATATTCTCGTCATGAGTTTCCTCTACTATCATTTCACCATTAGGAATCATTTCTTGTATCAACTTTGACAAACCTTCCTTCAAACCTTCCATGTCTTCCTTCAAACCTTCCATTTTTTCTTCCATACCATCCATTTTTTCTTCCATACCATTCTTCAAATCATCTATCGTAGCTTGCACAGCTTTCTTCAAGCCATCCATCTTAGCTTCCACACTTTTCTTCAAAACATCCATTTCATTTTTTTTCTATTTTCGAGAGCGAAATTTGGTGCACTTGCTCTTGTAATTTTGATAGATCATGTTCCAATCCTTCATCTTCATGCGTCATAGTACAGTACTCTGAGGGCTTAATGGGTTTTTAATTCTTTTTAGGAGGCATTTTAGAACCCAATACTGATATCTATGCTCAATAGGCTTTTGGAATGACTTAAAACTGATATTTCAAGCAAGACTTATGCAATTTGAAAAAAAAAAAATACACCATTTTCTTGATTTTGAGGATCTCGATATTGAAACTGAATTATATGTGTGATTTTGGATCCTAAATTTCTGAAATTTGACCATGAAGTAACCCTCTGAATCTTCTTTTGAATGCCATAGGTCTGACCTGATTTGGAGTCATGAAGGAAAAGTTATGTCCAGTATTCTAGGATGACCTAATTATGGATTGGTTTAGTATAGCGAACTTGTACGACTTTCTACATGTCAATGTTTCCTCTTTCAGCTCTGCAACTGATATAGAAGAAACTACATTCATTGTAATTACAGCCAATTTTTACATAATTCCAATCCAATGCTCAGAGAGAGTTATGATGATTTTCCCATGGTCACCTCTTTGAGATGAAATTCAGGAGCCTCAAAAATCCCTAACTTCCACAGACCATATCTCCAAAAATATTGTGAATAAAGCTCTAAAATTTTTCCACAATGTTCCTCAGGATTTCGGCTTCGATTTATAAAAAGTTCAGCTTCTGAACCATCATAGACAAAAATTTATAGCAAAAATTCCATGATGACCTGTTTAGGTTAAATTGAGGAGCTTGTAAAAGTCCCTAACTTGCACAGATCATATCTCTGAAAATGTTGCGGACCAAGATCCAAAATATTTCCACGACGTTCCTTAGGATTTTGGCTTCACTCTATAAAAATGTCAACTTCTAAACCTCTGTATAAAAAATGTTATAATGAAAATGCCACGATGACCTGTTTGGAGCAGCGAAACCCTAGAATCCAAAGCTCTGATACCAAATGTTATGAAACCAACTCCAAAAATAGAAGAAAATAGAGATCAATGCCTTAGAAATCAGCCACTTCAAGGGGTAAACCTCCAATACATTACATAAATGAACAATTCTTCGATGACACAAATGAAAGAACCTCCTTTCGATATATAGGAGTCCATGGGGCCACAATATAATCCTAGCCGACCTAACAATAATAATGTAAGGGCACAATAATAACAATATGGGGGTTACAAGGGTACAACAATAACAATAATGGGGTTACACTAACAACAATAAGGGACTATACTAGTAATATAAGGACCTAACAAAATTCCATCAAACGGATGTAGAAATTTCTTTCTTGAATGACAACACTTCGACTCCTCTTTTGATAGAAAACACTTCAACTAATATTTTGATTAAAAGAACTTCTACAATAAAGTTGTCCAAGAACCTAAAATTCTATGTTCGAAAGAAGCACATCAATACAAAATACCATCTCATTCGACATCATGTTGAGGCCAAAAACATCTGCCTATGGCATTTTCCGATAAATGATAAGATTGCATACATCTTCACCAAAGCGCTTGGAAGGGAAACATTTGAAATATTCATAGCGCCACTTTTTTTTGGCATCTAATTGGTGCAAGACTTTGGTAAAAAAAAATTGCATGACATAAACAAATTTATTAACATGTTTTTTTAACTCTTATGCCTCCTTTTTCACATGAAAATTTTATCTAGTCCTACACTTAAGACCACGTTGCTTGTAAAAAAATTCTTAACTCATTTTCAGAACATTTTGACCTTTTTTTGAAAGTATAAACTTAGTGCTAAAAAGTGGATCTAATTGTGATATTGCCTCCTGAGGAGGCAATAAATAACATGTTGACCATGTGCCTGATCCATTAGGCAACTCCCAACGAGTAACCTTAAACCTGTAAAATGAACCACAATGAAGTCCATACCAAAATTGCAAATTGAAAATGCACTGTTGAAAATAAAAAACTAGAACACGATAGTTAAGATCCACAAAGTCTTGTAGCATAACCGTAAAATATTTACAATATTTGAGATTTTAATTTAGAAAGAATAATTAAATTGATATCCTTCTAGCTATTCAGATTTTTATTTTACTTTTAAACATTAGTCAAAGCATTTTAAAATTGGTGTACACATACTTTGTTATTATTCTCGGAAAATGATGAGTCATATTTGAGGTGTAGGACTAAAAATTTCCACACCCTTGTTGGCTTCATATCTCGAACTGTAACTCATATTCCTCCTTTTTAGCAAATCTAATACATGAACTTGTGAAATATTTTGACATTGTGCAATTGTATTGTGTAACTATCTACACTCCTTAAGGCCCTTATTTCTTGTGTTGACTTGTATTTTATGGTCTCCTTTAGCTATAGAACCTTTATGGCATATTACCATAACATGTCAAAAATAAACTAATTGTCAAAAAAATATAAAATGGAGGATGCCAAAACGTTGATGTAAAATTAGGGTTTTTTTAAAAAAATTAGCGTTTCATATATATTTCCTTTTCAATGAGGTAACTTGATCATTATTTCATAACTTATGCACCGTAAGAAAGGAGGTTTAACTTGTCTTGGGTTCTTTTCATCCTTCTATTACCATTTTGTAAAGTTCTGCTAGCTTTTAGAGCTCATTTCCCTTTCGTGCCTTCACACTTTGTTTTCCCTTGTTCTATAGCCTTTTCTTTCCATTTGAAGGCATCACATTCTCTTCTTCACAAATTATCAACGGTTCCTTTAGCTTATGATTAATCTTTTCCTTAAAACTTAGTCATAATTTACTTGTAGAACAAGTATGGGGTTTCCTACGGAAAATCCTAGGCTCTATTTTTCTGTCTTCGTCCATTATTTCCATACTCTTCTTTCCTTTCTCACTTTTTTCTGATTGATTCATTACTTCCTCTTTTTCTAACATCTGTGTCTTTTGTATTCTTGTTCTCCTTTCATAGACCTTAATATCTCGTTCGTTTACAAGTTTTTTCTGAAGAGGCACATGACTAGATTCAACCTCTATTTTGAGGTCATGGGTTTCAACATGAGTTTTAGCCTTACCCTTTCTTGGTCTTCTCGGTGCAAGGTTTCTCCATGTCCTCTTTCTCGAGGTTTGTATTTTCTTATTTAATTCATGTATATATAATATATTAATGAGGCCATGGTGACATATACCATGGGGTTGTAGTTTTTGTTTGGGCCTAGCCATGTGAACATTTTAAACAGACTTTAATATAAGAAATAAGGTAAGCTCACCATTCCAAAGCTTAGTAAATGACATAAAAACATCATTTGGTAAAGGTAGATTTTGGAATAAGTGTCTTCACATGTAAAAAAAAGTTGCGCAATCTTTAGAACGTTAGACCATTCAACCTTCAACATCTTCTTGTGGATTCCCATGCTCCAATTAGGGTTTTGATGTTCTCCTTTTAGGAAGAAGTTAAAATCCACATTTTGCATCATTCGTTTAATTAACCACTTCTCCCACTCAGTAGGAAACCCCATGGATTATGCTATTGAATCTTGAGTGAATTTAAACTCCATTCCTCTTATGTGAGGTATGTTGCCTTCCAAAAAGAAAATAAATAAATAAAACCAACTAAGTAACCATCAAACTCTTGGAAAATCGGCTGAGGTGGTGCATTAGTGAATAAAGGTGCAACTTCATCATATACCTAGAACCATACCCATGTAGCCTCACATTCCCATTGCTTAACTCATAAAAACTTAGCATTGTGCCAACTGCTAACAATTTCATTATCTCCTAGCATTCATTCACCTAGGTTTGATGGAAATGGTTGATTTGCACACAATTCTAGTTCTAACTGTCTTTCTCTCCAAACCCTTTTTAACTTTTTGAAAACACCTCAAATCATCACATCAAGTCATATTATAGGTTGAATTTTATCAAAAACTTTAAAAGCTTTTAAAATGCCAAAGTAATAGTTATAAAACTATTTTTGTTTGTGTTAAATATAAAGTTTTGTATTAAAATAATTTTGTGTCAACCTCTTTTTGTGTTAGATATAAAGTATTGTTTAAAAAGATATTGTTTTGTGTCAAATTTTAGTTTTAGGATAATTCAATTGATATTAAATTTTAATATAAAATATGCAAATTTATATTTCATATAATTCAGTTGATATTAAATTTTAATATAACTTGAAAAAAAAAATTCATATTAAATGGTTGCGACGAGTTCGAATAATGATACGTAAGCGGCCACGAACAGAATATTTTTTTGAGGCTCAATTGAGGGCAGAGTAAAAACTAGTCATTCTTCTGGTCGGCCCCCGTAAGATAACACAACTACATTACAACCTCAAAAATGATAATGATAGTGTAAATATAGAAAGCATTAGGGCTTAATATGTAGGTCATCCAAAGAAACTATTGTATCGTGCTCTTTCAGGATATATTCGCAAACTCTTCCTTTAAGGTATCTTTGAGAAAGCGTAGAGATGGAGGGATCGCGAAATGGAGGTGGTACTGATAATACCAATGTTGCGAGAGAAATTTTTGAGAAGGTTGCGCATTACTTTGGTAACGCTATAAGTGGAGACATCGAATGGGAAATATTTGTATCTTCGACTGTAGCGAGTGGAACTGATGTCGTTTCACATGAAGAAGGGGCATCCACAGAAAATGAAGATACGGATCAGCAGCACCTGATCTCCAGCGTAACGTTTAGATGGATTGAAGGACATAGCGGAGATGAGATGCCATTGGAATTGGAATTAGAAGACTGGGCATTGGAGAATGTTTGGGATAATGTGAGTGTAAGCCAATTAGATGACATTGGACAGAAACCCTACACTGAATGGCGTCCTCCGAACTACAGTGGGCAAACGAATATCGAGGATGCAATGGCTGAAAACGTGAATATTGTTTTGCTGCGAATGATCTTAGATTGGAGTCGGGAAGACAGAAATGTGTGGAGCCAGCAAGTTGTATGGAGTGGAAGTTTTGCAGATTGTCATCGGGTACTACAACTGTTTGAAAACGATAGTAATACCGCTAATTCAATAGAATTGAGAGTTCAACGTTTTGATCTTAATAGTCAATTTCGAGAACAATACCTTGCTCTCCATGAGACTTTTCCCGTAGCCGCTGCTGTTGCGGCCATTGACTGTTCCCAAACGCAATCCATTGGCATAGAGGATGGTGAGGGCGATATATGCACCATTTGTCATGATACGCTGTCCACCGGAAGCAAAACAAAACGATTGCCTTGCAATCACCTTTTTCATTGGAACTGCATTTTCCAGTGGTTCATTTCTAAATTTGAATGCCCTGTGTGCAGGACATATTTTCGGTGGTAGATTTCCTTATTGTCTTCCTATTTTCGGTTGTAGATTTCCCTATTGTCTTCCTTGTGTTTTTGGAGAAGGTTATTATTATTAAAATGTAATGAATATGATATACAATTGCTAAATGAGGAACCAATAGTTTATTTAATATCTTCTCAATAAAATATATATAGAGATTCCTAAATGAAAAGCTAATAGTTTACTTAATATTTTCTCAATAAAATATATATAATGAATTTGTAAAATTAAATTTTAAAAATATATACAAAATTTTAATTAATAAAATGTATTATATAAGATTTTAAATGGAGAAAAGTTTTTATATATTTTTAAGATAGAACATAAAAAATTGTAAATATCAAATTTAACATATAAAAGTAATTGAACTTATATTGGAAAATAATTATATTTTTCAGTAACTCCTTTACAAGTTGTGGTATAGAGTGATTCAATTAAGGATGCATACCTACATTAACAAACCATCCATTTTCAAATTTCCAAGATAATTATTTCCCAAAAAGTTATAAACCAGAACTAAAATTGCTTATATAATAAAAGCATTTGTACTAGGTATATTCCTATGCTTCATTTAATCCCCTACTAATAGGTGCTATTGTTTAACAGCTTGTTGCTAAAGGTTTGTACAACTAATTAGCTTCCATATTCTCCATAGATACGACGTTCCCAAAGCAATATTGTTAGTTATTTCACTTATTATCTTTGTGATATTATTAAAGTAATGTAAATCAAACAATGGTTAAATAAAATATGGGTAATCAATTCAATGCATAAGAATTAAATCGAAGATAAATGGAGATTAAAAAAACACTGTTAAAATATTTGTTGATAATTTTAAATGACATACACTTAAAGCTAGAAAAAGGATATATAATAGGTATAAGTTGTGATCCAACACTACAATTGATCATACATATATCATAATAACAATTGCAAACACATAAATTTGTCATAAAGATGTAATTGTTAGTAAAAAAATGTCAAAGTTAAATTTATTAAGAGTTTTTCAACAAAAAATCTAACAAAAACTCCATCTTGACAATCAGAATGTATAGAAGAGGAGCAAATATTTAGATTCATTATTCCCCTTGAACAAAAACTATGGATTTCCCTTTGCAACATATGGCGCAATTTCTAATACATAAATTATTAACATTAAAATATTTTATATAACATAGTGTATTTGACAAAAACAAACATAATATTGATAAAAAAATATTTTTGGTTATGTTTGAGAGTTTATTTCACGGCTCTACAATTCTGTTATGACTTAAAAAAATTATTGACCATGATCAGGAATCTTTGTTGTACGAACATCAAATCCTTTTCCATAAAAAGATTACTTTTTGAATAAACAAAACATCAAAATGCTCCTAGTAGAAAACCGCTAGGAAACATATTTTAGCTAGACATTTCTGTATTGAAAACTTCTATGGTCTCATTCAAAACTTTTCAATACAGAAGTACTTGATAATCTTTTTATGGAAAAGGATTTGATGTTCGTACAACAAATCCTTTTGATATTAGTAAGAAGTGTTTGATAATTTTTATTGGATTTCCTCCTTTTTGATCTAATTTTTATTGTAAAAGTTGTTTGAAAGAGAAAAATACCTCATTTTATTTGCCCATCCAATTAGTTACTGTTACCTATTATCAAACACTTCTTACTAAGCAATCTCCAAATCAAAAAGAGGAAATCAAATGCATGACAAATCGCATTCGTTGTACTATTCTTTAAGATCAAAATAATGCTTTGATGTGAGAGGTGTCCGTGAAGGAGATGAAGAGGTAGTGTGTTTGAAACTACTAAACAAAACTCTAGGCCTTTGAAGACTATGCAATTCAATTCTCTAGTGATTGTTAACCATTTTTTAGTATGGATTATCTTGCAGTTGTGGAGGAGACTAGCAAAGAAAAGTTTTCATCCTACCCACAAAGTCCTGGTAAGTTTGTGCTTTCAACTCTAGGGAAATCCCTAGTAATGCATCCATAAGAATTATGTATGGTAAAGGGTTTGGTAGATTTGTTCACTTGGATTATATTGATAAAAAATAAAAAATACATTAAATAATTAAGAATATTAATAATTAAATAATTTTCTATTATAAATAATGAATACTAATAAGCAACGTAGATATATTCTAATTGAAGATTTATGAAATTTTTAGAGACATTAAATCTTTTGACTTGCAAATGATTGCACAACCTATAGATCCATTCATTTAAAAAAAAGTTAACATGGGTCTCAATAGATTAATTCCTCCCAAACACGTTTAATACAAATTCGTGTTGGTTATATATATGTTGAAAGAAATTATACATTTCCCACATTTTAACCAACACACTAATGAACAATTTCATTAAAATATTTTACATAACATCATAATATAAAGATTGATTTTAGATATTTTGACAAAAACAAATTGTTATGGTGTTAATAGAAAGTGGGTGTGTTTGTAGATATTTATATATATCAATATCTTAATTTATCAAGAACTATGAGAAATTAAATTTATATAAATGAAATCCTTAATTATTAGGTTTCAAGTAATTTGACACCTCTTGATGATAGATAAATCCACTGTCAAAATTGATTTATTTATTTTTTATTAAAATAATTTTGTAAGTTATATAATATATTAAAGTATATTAATATTAATATCCAAGACATAATAATTATTATAATTTTTTTATCATATATATGGACACTCAAATAATAATAATTTATTTGTTTTTCAAAATCTATAGCCTTAAGTTTTACACGCCATTTCTATATTTGTTTGGATATGTATGTGTTTATTGGAAACAGATTTTTGACTATTTTTATTATAAATATTTTGTATGTTCAAAATTAAATAAAGTAATATTATTAGTCATAATTGTTTAACTAAATTTTATGATTGCATTTACTAAGTTATTTATGATGGCTACTTAAAGATAGTAAGAAAAAATGGAGAAAGAAGCCTTTGAAATAGTAAGAAATTGGATGGGAAAAGAAAATGATGCCCTCATGGAGATATTTTTCTCCAACAAACAAGTTTTACAATAAAAATTCTCTCCCCTAATAGAGGAGCATAAATGTCTTGGGGAAACAAATGTATTTTAAATATAGAGTAATCAAGGAAAATGCTTCAGTTAGTTTGATGAAAGAAAGTTTCCTATAAGAAAATTTATAATATTGTAGCGCATTTTGGGAAGGGATATGAAGTCATGGTTGTAGATGCTAGAGGAAAATTTGGAGGACTAGCCATATTTAGTAACCATTTGGAGGTAGTTTTCCATATTGGATATCCCATCAATAAATCTGATTTGGATGTTTCTAGTACCTTTGCTGAAAATAAAGGAGTGTTTGTCTATAGGGCATGGTATCCATATCTCGATAGAGAGCATAGCATGCTTGGAAGAAATTTGGATCATATCTTTACTTGAGGATGACATATCGATAATGGGAGAAGATTACAATTTAATTTCATCTCTTGAATATAAGAAGGGGGGTAAGATTCCTTGATGCAAAGGCCGAAAAATTTAGCGCTTTGATACATGACCTCCCACTTGTTAAAGTAAGTAGAAATAATGGGGTATTTAGCTAGAGAAACCCACTAATAGATATGCACCAAGTAGTGAGATAGTTAGATCAACTTTTAGTATCTAAATATTTTATTAGTAAATACCTATCTGTTGAATTTTTTATTCTAGTGGGGATAATTTCTAACCATTAGCTAATCCAAAAAGATTTGGATGTGAAGACAAGGAACCATAATATCCCTTTTAGGTTTGGTATTCCAAGAGAAATCTTATGGCTCTTAGACTAGGATTAAGATACATGGTATGAAATAGAGGCACAAATTCAAGGAACTAAATGTGAACATCAATTATTATAATAAGAAACAAGTTGGAGATTTTCTTTCAGATAAGTAAGCCTTAGAAATTATGATGCAATGGATATAGCAAAAAATCATCCAAAATTGGAACTTAAAGGTAATGATTAAAGAATATGGGAGAAAAATTAACTCCCTAGAGAAACACTAAAAGAAAGAGGATGTTTTATGCTAATAAAAGTCCCGAGTTTATTTTCTTATACAATGTGAGTACAATCCAAAATTCTTCCATAATGAAATGATCAAGTGATGCCAACATATTAGGATTTTTGTGCTATCCTCTTATGACAGTGAACACCTAGTTCAAAATAATGAAAATGAGTAGGAGTTGGTGACCTATTATGAAACATTTCTTACAAATCAATCTCCAAATTAATTGGTGACCTATTATCAAAGACTTCTTACTAATCAATGTCCAAATCAAAAGGGGGCAATCAAATGCATGACATCCCACAATCCTTGTACTATTATTTTAGATCCAAATAATTCTTTGATGTGAGAGGTGTCCTTGAAGGACATGAAGAGGCGATGGGGTGGTGGACTAGTTGCAGGTACTAATGTTAAATTTTCAAACTTTTGAGACAATTCCTCGTAAATCAAGAGTTAAATCTGTCTTATTCAACACTTTAACTTGATCGGTCATTCATGTATTTTCCTTTTGAAACTACCTTATCTTAATTAGTAAAACACTAAATCAAATTCAACAATGACAAAATGAAACATAGTAAATTATCGTATTTTCTCTTCTAGTTGATTTCTTGACAGAACCAAACCACATTTAAAACCTTACACTATAAAAATATATCACACCCATTTACAAGATTAAAACACACGCATCAAATTATACAAACATCATGAGATCAATGATCTAGATGCGAGGGTCATCATATCAAATAATTTCTAGACGGTCAACTTAAATTATTAAACTTGATTTATAAAATATCGCATCCATTTAAGAAGTTAAACAACACGTAGGTTTTTATGCGATATCTATTGATTCTAAGATCAATGGTGGCAGTTTATCTTTGACTCCTTACATAGTACAATGATCCCATTTCCTTCAATTTTGCCAAATTTGACACTCCTTCAAAGAAACCACGATTTTCAAGCATCAACAACTAATAGCCCTTTAATTTAACAATACAACCGGACTATTTTTCCTTCACAGTGGACACGGAGTTTTAAAGGAAAACATACACACAACAATCAATTAACCAGAACTCAACCCAAATTTCATCAACTCAGAATTATTTCGAAGGAAATTAAAGCCTTCAGGATTTGACAATTATGCACACGTTTACAAAGGTATAGAGGAAATGTAATTTTCTTCTATTTGATTATTTTTACCCTCAAATCCTTCTCCCCCTCGATACATTCCAAACTTACATATAAATATACTATTCATACAAACATTCAGATCTGAGTAAAAGGGATTGAATTTTTCCAATTTTAGATAAAATCCTACTCCAAGATATTTTCCCTAAATCTATAAACTAAGAACTAAATACAATGGATCTAATACAAGGTGTTCAAATCCCTAAATACTAGTTAAATCCCTATCTCCTCAAACTATAAATTTCCAGCTAAAGGAACACTCCTTTGCTTGTAAACTCTTTTTGTATTTTTGGAATAAAATTGAAGTCTTTTATGTCGAAGCCTCATGCTCATGCATCAGACTCCTGAGGACAAAATTATTCATGGGCTCCTGTCAATGTGCTTCCCTACAAAACTGCCCAATTTCTGTAGCATGGTTTCTGTCATCCAAGTAGCTTCTACAATTGGTTGATCTTTCCACTTGACCAAATACTGAAAATATTCCAATCCTCTTATCTTCTTAGACAATATTTTGTCTAAAATCTTCTTTGGCTACAATGTTTTTGGTGTGGGTAACTACTTCAGCCAATCAATCTCTTCTCTTCCTTCAGCTATATCATATGGGTCTCTATCTTCATACCTGTACAAATCAGCAACACTGAAAATTGGAGATATCCCAATGTCAAGGGGTAATTCAATTTCATATGCATTTGCAAAAAAATTTCTCAATACTGTGCATGGTCTAATTTTCTTAAATTTCAAATTTTTATACGCCCTTTTCGAAAATATTTCCTTCCTCAGGTGTGCTAGAACCAAATCTCCAACCTCGAAGTTAACTTCCCTCTTCTTCAAAAATGCTCTCCTTTTGTACTTGATGTTGCTGTCCTGTAATTATTGTTTTACCTGTTCATGTGTTGCTCAAATTTCTGAAACAAAATCTCCTCCTTTAGCACTTCTCATCTCTTTCTTTCCCAATTTTCTTAGTTCATACAATCCTCTTTGGTGCATTCCATAAAAAATATGGAATGGAATCTGCCCTATACTCTTATTAGGAGAGTCATTATTAGCATATTCATCCTGTTCCAAAATGTGATCCCACTGTTTAGGATGTTCACCTGCAAGGCTTCTCAAAAGATTACCCAAGCTTATGTTCAACTCCTCAGTCTATCCATGATTCTGAGGGTCATAAGCTGAGCTGAAAATTAGTTTAGTACCAAGATTTTTCCACAATGTCCTTCAAAAATTACCAAAAAATCTAGTGTCCCTATCAGAGACAATGCTTTTAGTTAACCTATGCAACCTTACAATCTCTTTATAAAACAAATTAGCAAGATTAGTAGCATCATTGGTTTTATTACATGGAATAAAATGTGCCATTTTAGAAAATCTGTCAATTACAACATAAATTGCATCATTTCTTCTCTCTATTTTAGGTAGAACCAAAACAAAATCCATACTTACCATATCCCAAGGTTTATCTCGAATAGGTAATGGAACATACAAATCTATGTTTTGACTCCTTCCTTTTGCATACTGACAAACTTTACAATCTGGCACATACTTCTCCACTTCAATTCTCATCTTTGGCAAAAAATAAAAATGACTCAGTTGTTCATAAGTCTTTTCTACACCAAAATGTCCACCAAGTCCACCACTATGTTTCTTCTTAATTAAATTTTCTCTCATAGAACAATTCGATATACAGAGCTGATTTCTTTTAAATAGCAAACCTTCTTGCAAGAAAAAGTATAGCCACTTACTTCTATCCAACAAAACAGGATTATTACATGCTTCAAATGCCTCTTTAAAATGAAAATATGTTCTATACAATTCTTTAATAAAATCAAAACCCAACACTTGAATTTGACTTTCTTGAACCAAAATGCTTTTTCTACTTAAGGCATCTACTACTTTGTTTTCTTGGCCATCTACATGTTTCAATACAAAATAGAAAACTTTGAAGATATTCTACCCATTTTTCATGTTTCTGATTTAGTTTTGGTTGTTGCATAATGTACTGCAATGCATGATTGTCTGAATAAAGTACAAACTATTTAGGCATCAATTAATGTCTCCACTTCTTTAATGATTGTACAACTGCATAAAATTCTTTGTCATAAGAAGAATATTTTCTTCTTGTGTCATTCAGTTTTTCACTGAAATAAGATACATGTTTGTCTTCTTGACTTAACATAGCTCCAATAGATTCCCCTCTGGAATCACATTTCACTTGAAAAGGTTTATTAAAATTGGGAAAAATTAAATTAGGTTTTTTTGTTATCTTTTGTTTCAAGAACTGGAAATTTTTCTCTGCTTCATTAGTCCATAAAAATGGCTCTTTATCCTTCTTTATAGTGTCAACAGTAGGAGCATTGATATTACTAAAATTCCTTATGAATTTTCTATAAAAAGTAGCAAGACCATGGAAACTTCTTACCTCAAAAACACTCTTAGGTGAAGGCCATTCTATGATTGCCTTTACCTTTTCTGGATCCATTCCCAATCCATCAACAGAAACAAAAAAACCTAAATATTGACTCTTCTTTCATGAATGAACACTTTTTTAAAATTTACTAGCAACTTTTCCTGGTAAAACTTCCTTAAGACATAATTCAGATGTCCCATATGTTCTTATTTATATTTGTTATAAATTAATATATCATCCATATATACTATTACAAATTTACCAATAAATTCTTTCAACACTTCATTCATAACCCTCATAAATGTACTAGGAGAATTTGATAATCCAAATGGAAATACCATCCATTCATACAATCCTTCGTTTGTTTTAAAGGCTATCTTCCATTCATCTCCTTCCGTTATCCTAATTTGATGATAGAGACTCTTTAAATCCAATTTTGTAAGATATCTTACCCCACATAAACAATCCATCAAATCTTCAATTCTGGGTAAAGGAAATCTATACCTGATTGTTATTTTGTTGATTTCTCTTGAGTTAGTGCACTTTCTCCATACTCCACCTTTTCTCGGACTCAACACTATTGGTACTGCACAAGGACTCCAAATTTCTCTCATCGGTCCTTTATCTAATAGTTCCTATACCTGCTTCTTGATTTCTTCATTTTCTATGGGAGTCATCCTGTATGCTGCTTTATTTGGAAAATTTTCTCCTGGAATCAAATCTATATGATGGTTGATCTTTCTAATACGTGGTATTTAATTAGGAAAATCATCTACAATGATATCACAGTAATTTTCCATCATCTCTTGAATTTCAATTGGTAAATAAAAAATTTTAGTGGAAGTAATTACTACCTTGGGTTTGCAAATTAATGCAAATTTTACCTCATCATATTCAATCTGCTGTATGTATTCTTTTCCACTTAGTAATAAATATTTTATATTAGGTATTCTTGATGCATCTTCTACTTCTATAGGCAACAATGTATGATTGAGACCATCTTTACAAAACTTGTATGTGTTATTTTTCCCGTCATGCATAGCTCCTCTGTCATACTGCCAAGGTCTAACCAGAAATATGTGGCATACATCCATAGGCATCACACCACACATAATTTTGTCTTTGTAGCTACCCAACTGGAATTCTACTTCACACTGTTCATTCACTAAGAACTGATGTCCTTTCTGAAGCCATGACACCTTGTAGGGCATTGGATGTTTCTTTGTCTACAATTTCAATTTATCCACCACTTATGTAGAGACCAAATTATTAGTGCTGCCACTATCAATTACCATTTGACAACATTTTCCTTGAACTTTACACAAACTTCTAAAAAAATTCTTTCTTTGTTCTGGTTTGACAACTTCCTTTTTTGGTTTTAATATAATTTTCTTAACTACCAAAGATTCTCCTTTCTCTAGTATATTGTCTTCTTCTAGCACCTTCTCTGGTTCCTCTTCATTCAGAGCAACAATTACATTTCCTTGATTTGTCCCCACATTCTCTGGACATTCATAAGCTCTGTGTCCAAGCTTATTATATCTATAACATGTGATTTATCTTCCTCTGCCTCTGGCTCCCCTTCCTCTGGAAAAACTCCTTCTTCCACCTGCATCAACTTCTATGGGTATATGTTGACTTGAGTTGCTGCCAACTCCTTCTCTAGGTGTTGTAGATCTTGCTCTACCACCTTGACTTCCTCTTCCTTAGAAAGTGCCTCTATCTCTAGCATATTGCTTCCTCATGAGTTTTTCTTCAGCCTTCAAGGCCATTTGATAAGCCTCCTCCACTATCCTAGGATACAACAGACTTATCTCATCTTGTATATCGATTCTGAGACCATTAATATACCTTGCAATATTCTCTTTTGTATCTTGAATTTGTCATGCTCTTATGCTCACTTTGTAAAATTCCTTTGTATATTATTTGACTATCATTGACCTTTGCCTAATATTTTGCATCTGTCTAAATAATGAAAGTTGATAATCACTTGGAAAAATATTACCTCTCAACTTTGCCACCACCCTGTTCCAATTATTTATTGGCTGCTTACCAAGTCTCCTTCTTTCTTCTTGCACTCCATCCCACCAAATTGTTTCATGTCCTTTCAATTTTGTGACAACAAATTTCACCCTTTTTCCTTCTTTTGTTTCTTCATAATCAAAGATATTATCAATGCCATTAACCCAATCTATCAATTCCTTTGGGTTTAAACCTCTTGTAAAAACTAAAACTTCAAGTCTAGGTTTACATGTGGATCCCAACACTCATTTAAAAAATCTCATTTCAAGAGTAACCTCTGTAGGTTCTCCCTCTTCTGTAGATTCAAATTCAGGCTCACTGACATCTCCAACATTTACATCTCTTTTATTTCCCATTTCCATTGCTTCTAATCTATCTTGCATCTGTTACATAAATTCCAACACTTCAACATTTGCACCTGGTCTTCCTCTTCTTCGACCAACACCACCTCCTCTTCCAACTCTGTAACCCATGTTGGATTTCTTTCCCTGATCTTTGAGATCTTGCTCAGTGTCTAAATGCTACTTTGATACCACAAATGGTGGGCTGGTTATAGTTTCTTATGATAAATTTTAAAAATTTGAGACAATTCCTCCTAAATCAGGAGTTAAATATGTCTTACTCAACACTCTAACTTGATCGATCATTCATTTTTTTTCCTTTTGAATACTTTATCTTAATTGGTAAAACACTAAATCGAATTTAGCAATGACAGAATCAAACATAGTAAATTATTGTATTTTCTCTTCTAGTTGATTTCTTGATGGAACCAAACCACATTTAAAACCCTACACTATAAAACTCTATCGCATCCATTTGAAAGATTAAAACACACGCATCTAATTATGTGAACACCGTCAGATCAATAATATATATGCGAGGGTCATCAGATCAAATAATTGTTGGATGGTCAACTTAAATTATTAAACCTAATTTCTAAAATATCGCATCCATTTAAGAAATTAAATAAAACGCAGGTTTTTATGTGATATCCGTCAATTCTCATATCAATGGTGGTGGTTTATGTTTGACTCCTTATGCAGTACAATGATCCCATTTCCTTTAATTCTTCCATATTTGACACTCCTCCAAAGAAACCACGTTTTTTAGGCATCAATAACTAATAGCCCTTTAATTTAACAATACAACCAGACTATTTCACCTTCACAGTGGACGTGGAATTTTAAAGGAAAACATACACACAACAATCAATTAACTAGAACTCAACCTAAATTTCATCAACTTAGAACTATTTCGAAGGCAATTAAAGCCTTCAGGATTTGACAATTATGCACACATTTACAAAGGTACAGAGGAAATGTAATTTTCTTCTACTTGATTATTTTTACCATCAAATCCTCCTCCCCCTTGATACATTCCAGGCTTACATATAAATATTTTGTTCATATAAACATTCAGATCCGAGTCAAAGGGATCAAATTTGTCCAATTTTGGATAAAATCCTACTGCATGATATTTTCCCTAAATATATCAACTAAAAAATAAATACAATGAATCTAATACAAGCAATTCAAATCCCTAAATACTAGTCCAATCCCTATCTCCTCAAACTGTAAATTTCTAGCTAAAGGAACCCAATCTTTTACTTGTAAACTCTTGTTGTATTTTTGGAATAAAATTGAAGTATTTTATCTCAAAGCCTCATGCTCCTGCATCATGAGGTTGACAGTATTAAAGAAAACTCTAGGCCTTTGATGACTCTACAATTGAATTCTTTGGGGCTTTTTTACCATTTCTTAGTATGGATATTCATGCACTTGTGGAGGAGACTAGCAAAGGAAAACACGTATGTTTTGGCTCCAATGCCACATTTATTACCTTTTTCCCTAAATCTAATAGATATTATCATTGAAGTGGCTATTTCCCAACTTTTCTTTGTAATATTTCCTATAAAATCATCTAGTGAGTAATATTGATTCCATCCACTCCTAGAAATTATCTAGGCAGGTGCCTCTTCTTCACGAATGGTCATCTCCCATGGGACATGTCTCTTCAACCTAATTACTAATTAACTAATAATTATTTATTGGTTCCATTATTTACATTATTTTACTCATAACATGAAGCTATAATTAGAGCCCACTAACTATAACTTATATATCCTGAGTCTGGGATCCTTAATTAGATTTTTCCAAATGCTCCTCGATAAAAGATATATTTAGCCAAGCCAAACCCAAATTTTCATGCCAAATGGCTAGTCGGATCGATTGAAAACAATGCACCTATGTAATATCGCGTTTCGGGGATATCTCTAAAACACAGCAAACTCCAACCAGAGATAGACTGGGAGGGATTTTACCGGATATTTCGCCTCTAAAAAGAGGGCAAGATTTGGAGGCTACCTGGCCCTTTATAGACTCTGTCTGAGAGTGAAAGATAAACACACCAAGTGGTATAGAACTAGAACACTCAAAAACAATAATAGACATATAATATCATAGAAAGAGAATACGGCAACTACGGCAACTACAACTCATCCAAAAAACATAGAGAGGAAATTCTGAGCCATTATATTAATTTGAGAAATGTAATGAAGTAAAATAGGTGATCTTGCTCAAGGCAAGTGAAGAAACACTCTTATAAAATACAGGAAATGGCGGCTCTATGAACTGCGTCCCAGCTTCTGGGAAACTTTCGTGTAACTGCTATTGCTGGAATGGAATGAAGATTAGGGGTTGATCCCCTTGCTGGAATGAGCTGAAAATCGGAAAACCTCCTCTCCTCGACAACCCAGACAAAATCAAAAAACCATTCCAAGAATGGCCAACCCCGGAAATCACCAGAAACTGCCTCCCTAGTGAATTACGCTGGCCTCCAAGGCTCTGCGCAGTGGCTAGATGGAAACGGCTGATACACTGCCTCAAACTCTACCAAAAGTATCCTAGGGGCAAAGGCTAACCCTCTGCTCAAACTCCCGGCGAAATCAACTGCAGAAACCCCAATCCGAAGCTCCTCCACAGTGGGCTGTGTCCTCTCTCCTAGTGACTGCGTATTCTCTATAAGCTCCAGCTCTGCAACAAACCCAAACAATAAAACGACTCACAAAATACTGAAAAACCAACCTTGTCCGAGCAGGCACTCGAAGTCCCCCAGGGCTAAGGGCGAGATCTCTGACCGAAGACACTCAATGCACTAAATAGTGCTGCAGATAGGATAAACAGCGAGCGTGCTCAAGAAGACAAATGTCTCAATCAAAAATCATCAACTCCAGAATGAATGAAATGAGGAGGCTCCTCCATATTTTATAGCATTGGTTTCCCTTCAAAACCCAGCGTAGCCTCTCTCTCCTCCACATACTCATCCTTATCCGTGCAGAAGCTGGCAAAAAATTCTACAGTGTACGTAGGCCCCCCTCCTCTACATGGTGTTAGGCCTCCCTTGACTCCCACTTAAGTCGCAACATTGTGCTAATAGGTGGATGTCTTATTTCACCTAAGTGATTTATACCCTCTTCACTCAATTCTTTTATTTATTTAAAAACTATAGACAGCAAATGAACAAAATGGAATATTCAAATTAGCTATCACTAATTAGGAATATTACAATCTCCCCCGGTAAAATGTTTCTTGTCCTCAAGCAACTGAAGTGATGGATGCTGCAAAATCTTCTCGCTTTCCCAAGTGGCATTCTCATCCAGCAAAGTCTTCCACCTCATCAAAAATTCCTGGATCGTCCTGCTCTGTAACCACCTCTCCTTGGTATCAATAATGGCCTTTGGCTGCAACACCAAGTGCCCCTCATCATCTGTAGGTGGTAGCTCCTCTGTCACTGTCACTTGCTGTCCCAGCACCTTCTTCAGGCATGATACATGGAAAATGTTGTGGATCTTTCTGCCTTGGGGTAGCTCCAACTCATATGCAACCTGCCCAATCCTGCGTATCACCTTGTATGGCCCATAAAAGCGAGGCTTGAGCTTCGCAGCCCCCTTCTGCTTCAGCGATGACTGTCGGTATGGTTGTAACCATAGGTAGACCAAGGCTCCTACCTCAAACTGTCTCTCCACCCGATCTCTGTCGGCATACAGCTTTTTCTGGTTCTGTGCTATAGCCATATTCTCCTTGAGAGCTCAGAGGATGTCCTGACTCTCTTGGATCCAAATCTTCGCTCTAGGAGCCTTACTAGCACCGAACATCACAACAGCAAAAGATAAAGGATGGTACCCATACAAATCATAAAATGGTGACATACCAATAGACATGTGATGTGTCGTGTTATAGTAGTACTCCCCCAAATGCAACCATCTCAACCATGCTCGCTGCTGCCTACTGACATAGTTACGCAAGTAGCCCTCCAGCCACTTGTTAACTATCTCCGTCTATCCATCCGTCTGTGGGTGGTAACTGGTACTCAGTGCCAACTGCGTCCCCACTAATCGGAAAGGCTTCTGCCAAAATCCGCCCATTAAACGGTTGTCCCTGTCATTGATGATGGTCTTAGGAAGACCACGCAACCTGAAAACCTCTCTGAAGAACAGCTCGGCCACCTGTGCTATTGTGTAATGCACAGATATGGAAAAAAATTGCGCATACTTTGTCAGTCGATCAACGATGACAAAGATACAATCCTTGCCCTGAACCATGGGCAACCCTGCGATGAAGTCCATCGAAATGCTCTCCCATTTCCCCTCCGAAATGGGAAGAGGTTGCAACAGTCTTGCAGGATGGTTCATCTCCTCCTGATTCCTCTGACAAACATCACACTCCCTGACGTGCTAGAGTATGTCCTCCTTGAGGCCCTTCCATGAGAACCTCTCCCTAATGGCCCTGTAGGTTTTGGTAAACCCCTGATGGCCTGCCAATGGAAAATCATGTGATGCCTCGAGTATCTTCTTCTCAAGTTGAGATCCCTCAGTCAAGAATATCATGTCCCTGTAATAGATGATCTCATCAATCACCCTGTACCTGTCATCTGCCACCTGTCCATCTAGCACCTCACATGCAAATCGGTCCTTGGAGTACTCAACTAAAAGTCGAGCCCTCCAATCTGTATCCAAGCTCATAAGAGATAACGTGGCTGGTCTATGTGAAAGGGCATCTACTACCATGTTATTCTTACCCTTGACATACTCAATGTCAAAGTCATATGCCTGGATCTTACTAATCCACTTCTGTTGCCTCTCTTGTTGCTGCTTCTGCTCCAAAAAGAAGTTGAGGCTACTGTGATCAGTCCTCACCCTGAACCTGTTCCCTAACAAATACTACCAAAATTTGGCCAAAGTATGCATGATGGCCAACATCTCCTTGATGTATATAGAATACAACCTCTCATGCAGAAGGAGCTTTCGGCTCTAAAAGCCTATAGGGTGTCCCCCCTGCATCAATACTATGTTGATCCCCTCTCCCGATGCATCACACTCCAAGACAAATGGCTACGTAAAATCTGGCAATGCAAGCACTGGGAAACTACTCATCACCTCCTTGAGCCTATTAAAGGCTCACTGCGTTGTATCTAACCAACTGAATGCCATCTTCTTCATCAAATCTGTAAGGGGGGCAGCAAGCTATGAGAATCCTGTGACAAACTTCCTGTAATAGGCACATATGCCAATAACCCTCGAAGTTCCATCACATTCTTCAGCTCCAGCCAATCTCTGATGGCTGTAATATTCTCCTCATGGACCCTCACTCCATCCACTCCAATAATGTGACCCAAATATAACATCTTCATCATCCCAAACTCACACTTGAAGAGCTTAGCATAGAACTGTTGCTCTTCCAAGATGCGTAGCACTGCCTCTATATGTTGGAGATGCTCCTCCCAAGTGCTGTTATATATGAGTATGCCATCAAAGAAAACCAATACAAAATTCCTCAGATGACTGCAAAAGATATGGTTCATGAAAGACTGAAAGGTGGCTGGTGTATTGGTTAGACCAAAAGGCATAAATAAAAACACAAATTTCCCATAATGACACCTGAAGGCGGTTTTGGGAATATCCTGTTCCCTCACACGAATCTGGTGGTACCCTGATCTCAAATAAATCTTTGAGAAGAACTTAGCTCCTCTCAGCTCATCCATCATCTCATCGATCCTGGGTATAGGGTACCTGTTCTTCAAATTCTTCTTGTTCAGGGCCCTGTAGTCAATGCACATCCTCAAGGTGTCGTCCTTCTTCTTCACCAACACTACAGAAGAAGAAAATAGACTCATGCTCGGTCTGACGTGTCCAAGAGCCAACAACTCTTGGATGGCCCACTCAATCTCATCCTGATAGGCTTTGGGATGTCTATAGGGTGTAGTGATCACCGCCTAAATACCTTGCTCAAGCTCGATGGTATGCTCAAACCCTCTATCTGGTGGCCGTCCTGGTGGTATATCCCCAAAAACTACCTCATGGCTGTCAAGGATGGCCTGTATATCTGGATGAACTGTTCGACCGGTGGTCTTTGTCTCTGATACCCACAACTCAACCGCCCACTCTATGTCTCCCTTCCGGAAGCCTTCCTCCATCTGGTGAGCTGAAACTGTCTGAGGTGGGTAAGTATGCATTCCGTGGATCTTCTCATGATTTCTGGTGTTCTTGTCATCCCACTCCATCTCTAAGGCCTCCCAATCTGTGGTGACCTTCCCCAGAGTAATCAGCCACTGAACACCCAGTACCACATTGGTATCTGGTATGTTGACCATGAAAAAGTGATCAGTCACGGTGTAAGTACCCATCGTCACTGCTAACTCTGGAAAATACCAGACACACTGCATCGTCTGGGCTCCTAGAACCAAGACTGAAAACCCATCAAAAATCTCGGTCAGTATACCCCTCCGCTCAACCATCTGTGCATCACTGAAGTTGTGGGTTGCCCCACTGTCAACCAAAACTGATACCTGCTAGCCTCGTACTATCCCTCGTACGTGCAACATCAAATACTTAGGGACCCCTCGCAAAGCTGCAAGGGCCCCTCCTGTGGGTGCAAAAGTTGCACCTCCTGTTCCTATAGGTGGAGGCGGCAACTGATCCTGGGCCATCTGATTATCTCCTGCCTCCTCCTCATCATCCTCCTCATCCTCTTCCCCACTATCATCAGAGAAGACCTCAATGAAGTGTGCTTTTCCAGCAGCACACCTTGCCCTGGTGCCCATGGCTCCTGACACGTGAAGCACAACCGCTTCTTCCTCAAATCCCTCCTAGCATCATCATCTATCTGTGCCCATCCCGGATTCCCCTTTGGAAGAGGAACCCTCACATCCTTCCCCTTGGGTTGGAAGCCCTGTCTCTAGGGGTAAGGTGTCCGCGTCATAGGCAATGCATCCTGTAAGTCCCTGGTCCTGCTGATAGCATCCTAGAGTGTAGCTGGTCTAGTAGATATGACTAGACCTCAAAGTGGCTCTGCCAATCCCTCCACAAACATATAGATCATCTGTGTCGCAGATAGATCTGGCACCATCACCAAGACCCTCAAGAAATCTGCGATGTATGTCTCTGGGCTCCCTGTCTGCTTGAGCTTCGTCAGCTCAACAAAATGTTGTTCCGGATCTCTCCAGTCAAAATGCTCCATCAACCTCCTGTTAAACTCGGCATATGTCATCACTGTAGAGTGTCTGAGTGTAACCATCCCATGGAACCACCAGTCCTGGGCCTCACCATCCAAATGTAGTGTCGCCACCTTGATGGCCTCTGTCTCCGACATCTAGTTAAGCTGGAAATAGATATCTAGCTTCTCCGCCCAAGATTTTTCCGAACTGTTTGATGATCCATAAAATGTAGGAAAATTAAATCTACTAGAGGTACGGTGAGAATCTCCATCATGATAATGTCGGTGCCCTCTATAATGGTCGCGGGGTCTCCTATCTCGCTAGAGCTGCACAAAATCTCTGGATGTGAGAGAATCACTGAACTCCTGCCCGTAGGACTGATACTCTGCAAAATACTCGACTAAGCGTCCAGGCTCTGCCTCCTGTTGGGCTCCTGCCCCTGTATCTGCTCCCAAGAAAGTGGGCATGGTAGAGCAGCTAGGTGCATAGGAAGCCGTCGGCTGAGGAGTATCACACTAAGCATCTCTTGCTCCAGAAAATGGTGGGATGTACCTGATCCCTCTCCAACCTGGAAAACCCGTGGGGTCTCACACTACCTAGCCTCCACAGCTATGAACCTCTGTCCCATCACCTCAATATGTCTAGCTAAATCCTGCACAGACTTGAGGAGTGCCTCTCCAAACTATTTGGCCTCTATGTCATCTGCCATCGGCTATTTCTCTCTTAAATCTACTACAAGCTCCACCTGTTTTGCGTCCGTCACAAGCTCTCTCTCCTGATCTGCGTCCTCTACTTGGGCACAGTCTTCCTCTTTGTAGGTAGTCTCCAACCTATGTTCACGGTCTCTATACTTCCTACCTCTATATGGTCTCTTTATTGATGTCATATACCATAGGCTGAGCCAGAACTATGCTCTGATACCACTGTAATATCCCATTTTGGGGATATCTCTAAAACATGACAAACTCCAACCAGAGATAGAATGGGAGGGATTTTACTGGATATTTCGCCTCTAAATAGAAGGCGAGATACGGAGGCTACCTGGCCTCTTCCAGACTCTGTCTAAGAGTGAAAGATAAACACACCAAGTGGTATAGAACTAGAACGCTCAAAAACAATAATAGACATATAATATCATAGAAAGAGAATACAGCAATTGCGGAAACTACGACAACTCATCCAGAAAACATAGAGAGGAAATGTTGAGCCATTTTATTAATCTGAGAAATGTAATGAAGTACAATAGGTGATCTTTCTCAAGGCAAGTGAACAAACACTCTCAGAAAATATTGGAAATGGCGGCTCTATGAACTGCATCCCAGCTGCTGGGAAACTACCGTATGGCTACTACTGCTGGAATGGACTGAAGATTAGGGGCTAATCCCCTTGCTGGAATGAGATGAAAATCAGAAAACCTCCTCTCCTCGACAACCCAGACAAAATCCATAAGCCATTCCAAGAATGGCCAACCCCGGAAATCACTAGAAACTACCTCCCTAGTGAATTACGTTGGCCTCCAAGGCTCTGTGCAGTGGCTAGATGGAAATAGCTGAAATAATACCTCAAACTCCACGAAAAGTCTCCTAGGGGCAAAGGCTAACCCTCTTCTCAAACTCCCGGTGAAATCAACTACAGAGACCCCAATCCTAAGCTCCTCCATAGTGGATTGCGTCCTCTCTCCTAGTGAATGCACAGTCTCTATAAGCTCCAGCTCTGCAACAAAACCAAACAATAAAACGACTCACAAAATACAGAAAAACCAACCTTTCCGAAGAAGGCACTCGAAGTCCTCCAGGGCTAAGGGCGAGATCTCCAACCGGAGACACTCAATGCACTAAACAGTGATGCAGACAAGCTAAATAGCTAGCGTGCTCAAGAAGACAAATCTCTCACTAAAAAATCATCAACTCCAGAATGAATGAAATGAGAAGGCTCCTCCATCTTTTATAGCTTTGGTTTCCCTCCAAAACCCAACATATCCTCTCTCTCCTCCACATACTCATCCTTATCTGCACAGAAGCTGGTAGAAACTTCTAGAGTGTACGTAGGCCCCCCTCCTCTACGTGGTGTTAGGCCCCCTTTGACTCCCACTTAAGTCGCAACGTTGTGCTACTAGGTGGATGTCTTATTTCACCTAAGTGAGTTAGACCCTTTTCACTCACTTTTTTTATTTATTTACAAACTATAGATGGCAAAATAACAAAATGGAATATTCCAATTAGCTGTCGCTAATTAGGAATATTACAGCCTAACCTCTTAAGTCAATTGCATTAGTTGTTTTTACAAACTATTTCTTTGATTTACGCATTGTTGTTAGTGTCTATGCCTTTTTAACCATTAATTATAAACGTTTTCCAATCCTCTAACCCAAAGGAATAAAAAAATATGATGGGAAGAAGAAGGGACGTAGGAATAAGAAAGGTAAGGATTGGAAGTGTAATGCGAACAAACCCAACAATAATGTTAGGGAGGGTAAAAGAAGAGTTAAAAAAGAAAGTTAAGTGTCCTTGAAAGCTATGCACTTGAGACAATTTAACTCATATTTTCCCAAATATTTAGGATAATCAATGCTTTTTATCTCAACACAATTCTTCTAGCTCCCAGGTTATCGCTACTAACCCTCTTTTCCAAGGGGAGAAAATGCTTGTTGGTGCAAATGTGAATATTGGAACCCCCATAGGGGGTAACCACAAAGGGGAAAATCAATGAAATGTATACATAATGATTTCTCATATTGACGTTGAAACAAGGTCACATGGTTATGGTGAACCAGAATCCTATAAGGATAAGGTTTCTCCTGATGTTTTAGATCCACCCCATATTGAGATGCCTACAGCTGAGCCTATACCTCGAATACTGAAAGTCTCTGCAAAATTTTTGATGATTAATCCTAATTCCAAGGCATCCTAGAACTACTCCATTGTAGAAGATATGGCTGAAAGCCTTTATGAAATTCCCATGTTAGAGGTACTCTAGTCATGCCCATCACAAAGGAGTGCACTGCTCACTGCAATCGGGGAAATAGATCCGAAAAAATCTCTTATTATTACATTTGACATGTCAAATATCAAGAAGAGAGTTTTTCATCACATGGAATTCCATTTTAAAACTACGTATCAGAATATGAAAATTTTCCAAAATGTGGTTCATGAAGGAGCTTCCACATGTGTCATGTCCATTGAATGCTGGAAAGTGTTCAAAACCCCTAAAGTTGTTCCTTCACCTACTTTCTTGATGGAATTTGATGGTCATTCTCACAGTGTGTATTGAATTTTTGCAGCCTTTGCCATCTATTTTGGGGGCAAGGTGGTCAATATCGAGGTAGAAATAGTCGATGCTAATTTTGACTATAATGTTCTATTGGGATGAAATTAGATTTATGAAATGCATTCCATTCTATCATCGTTATTACACATCCTATGCTTCCCGCGTGAAGGGAAAATCGATATTGTTGATAATATGGATTATTCTCTGAAAGACTGCAATGTATCCTATGATTCTACTATTCCCTCAATGAAGAACACCAAGCAGCCTGTTGAGAATCTAGGATTCAGAATGTATTCCTCGTTGATGTGTACTTTTCATCTTTTGTCTCTTATCGCTCAAATAAATTCCATTTCATCATCCAAGGCCCCTTCTCAAAGAGGGTTCTTCAAAACTCATTATTTGTTAGGCCCTTGTCCCTTACCCTCTTTTACGACCACATTAGAAGAAGGGAAAGTGGGTGGAACGACATATCACCTCTCTATAATTGAAATTTCTAATCAATTCATTGTTAACACTGCAAATTACGATCCTACTCCTCTTTTGCTAGAGGATTTTCATGGAGATGTGGCTCTGTATTGGACTATTAACTCCACTTCTTCTATGGAATTTCTTGGTACTATTTTTCCATATGAGGAGGAAATCCTAGAAGTGATGACGGGTGTGGAAAGACCATGGGATGATTTGAATCATCAGTCCTATTTCCTCCTAGACTTTTATGAAGTAGAGTAAAGTTTCTCTAGCCTTCTGTCAACTGGCGATGTTCACACAATCCTAAATATTTTGGCTCTGACATATATTTTTTGCAAAGGTAATATGTCTAACATTTCAGAAATAATTTTAGTGAGGATATCTGGGATACCAATATATAGATAATTTTTTCATCGGAGCAGAGTGTTCCCTTGAAGAAATTAAAATATATAGTGATATTTTCAAATAATTTCATGATGTGTTCACATGGTATTATGAGGAAATGCTTGGAATTGGTACATAAAATGTCCAACATGAAATCAAGATTTATGATCGTGCCAAGCCTATACGGAAAAATATTCGACTGGTAAACCCTAGGAAAATGACAGCTATCAAAATAAAGGTTGAAAACTTGATTAAGGTAGGTTTCATATGCCCTGTTCCTTCGACTGAGTTGGATTCAAATCCTGTGATAGTTGATAAGATGTGAGCAATGTTCTGTGTGTGCATAGAATTTAGGGATTTAAATCAGGCTTGTCCAAAAGAAAATTTTCCCACACCCTTTGGTGATCAAATCATTGATGAGTGTGCTGGAAATGAGATTTTCTCCTTCATGGATGGTTTCTCGAGTTACAATAAAATTACTATCCATCTTGAAGATCAATAGAAGATAAATTTTATCTACCCTTGGGTACCTTTGTATATAAAAAACATTCCTTTTTTCCTTAAAAATATTGAGCAAATTTCCAACAATACGGAGGGATTCACATAGATCCTTACAAGGTTTATGCAATACTTCAGTCGCTTCACCCGTCTAGCATTCATCAATTTCAAAGTCTCCCATGAAAATTCAATTTCGAGGAGATTATCTTCAATTATGCCGATAGAACAAAGGGATTTATGAGATTTTTGGAAAAATGAGTTACATTTTTTTGGGATTTTTGGGTCGAATTCACCTCTAACATTCGTTTGATGCTTTGAAAAAGAATTAACCTCTACTCCTTTACTCGTCCAACCAGCTATATTAGGGATGCGTCCTCTTTTTATCTCATTGTGGCATAATCAACTATGGCATGGTTCTCGTTCGAGAAGATGATGTTCTCTCCGAGCATGTGATTTATCTAAGCCGAGGCTTCGTAGGTCTTGAATTACAATATTCTCCTATAGAGAAATTATCTTTGGTAGTCGTCCATGATGTGTCGAAGGATTCTAGACATTAGATCCTTACTTCAAAAAAAAAAAATTTAGAGTTTTCATCCATTTCAAATTTTTCTAGATTTGGGGAAAATATAACATATGGATTGTTATTTTACAAGAATTTGATCTCGAGTTCTTGCCAGCTAAATCCAAGAAATATTTAGTATTCACGGAATTAATCTCGAAGTTTCCTTGTGAAGAAGAAATAGTTTATGAGGAATCATTCCCTGATGAACATATTTTCCTTATTTCCTCACAATATCCTTGGGGTGGGGATATTATTATATATCTTCAAAATTTTAAGGTTCCCCTCACATTTTCCAAGGATGAGTGGAGAAAATTGCGTCACTTGGAAAAATGTTATGTTATCATTGGTGACACTTTATATTGTCTTGGGGTTAACTCAATCCTTAGACACTTCTTAATTGTAGAAGAAGTTGAGTCGGTTCTGAATGATTGCAACAATGGAGCTCACGGTGGTCATTTATCTGGGTTTTCTATAGCCCAAAAAATATTGCGTGCTGTATTTTTTTGGCCTTTTCTCTTCATAGATTGTGTTGAAGTGGTCAAAAAATTCCATCCTTGTTAATTATATACCCGGAAGATGTGCACTCATTTAGCTCTGCATTTTACTATTATTACCGTTGCTCCATTCACAAAGTGGGGAATTGATTTTACAACTCGTAACCCTCCTTCGGCAAAGGGACATAAGTATATCATTGTATTCATGGACTAATTCACTAAGTGGGGAGAGGCTATGTCTACTTTTGCAAATGATGGTGAAACAAAAACCCTGTTTCTATTCAACCAAGTCATTTCTCATTTCAGTATTCCTAAAGAGATTGTCACTGACCATGGCAGTCATTTCGAGAACAACATGATGGATAAATTGGCTCTCAAGTTAGGTTTCTGATAGGAGCTTTCATCTCCTTACTATCCTTAAGCCAATGGGAAAGTGGGAGCCATGAATAAATATCATAATGTTAAAAAAAAACCAATTAATTCAAAATAAGTGTTATAATGTTTCAAAAAAACTCTTAGTTATTGTAGAAGTAATGCAGCGGAAAAACAACACACACAACAATGAAACATGAAGAAAACATATTTAACGTGGTTCACCCAACCAATCTTGGCTACGTCCACCAAATAGAGGTATCGGCTTTCTATTCATCAATAGGAGATTACAACAACAGAGTTTCTCATCTGCACTTCTGTTCCTCTCACCTCACATCCCTCATGCTCAGAAACCTCTACAGGCTTACATTTTATAGCTGGGAGTAGAAACTGAATCATAAATTAAATCACAACAAAATAGGATGCAATAACTCCACATCAGGATTAGATGCAGTCAATTTAGCAACAAATCCTATTGTTGTCATATTTATGAGATTTTCTCCAAATTATTATTAGAAATCTCAACAATCTCCACCTTGAAAAAAATTAGCTTGATACCCTGTTCCATTATTATTATTATTTTTATCTTTTCTACAAGCCAAGAGAAGCCAAACACCATTGTAGCTTCTTTAATAAAGCTGGTTTCGTGAACATGTCTACGCAGTTTTCCTTTGTATGCACTTTTTCAACAAAGACTCCGCATTCAGTGATAACCTGTCTTACAAAATGGTACTTTATAGGTATATGCTTTGATTTAATATGATAGGCTGGATTTTTAGCCAAGTGAATTGCACTTTGACTATCATAAAATAACTTGATGTTGTCCCTCAACCTACCAAACTCACCAAACAAACCTTTCAATGATACCACTTCTTTGCAAGCATGTGAAGCAGCTATGTATTCCTCTTCTGTAGTGGATAAAGCAACAATGTTTTGTAGCTTTGACATCTAGCTTATAGCTCCACCTTAAAGAGTAAAGACATATCCTGAAGTTGACCTTCTCTTATCCAAATCACCTGCAAAATTGGAATCAACATATCCACAAACAAGTTCACTACTTATGTTATAAGTGATACAATAATCACTTATGCCTCTCAGATACTGAAGCATCCATTTCACTGTTGACCAATGTTCTTTTCCTGGATTTTCCATATACCTTTTGACAACCCCAACTGCATGCGAAATATCTGGTCGTGTACAAACCATCGCATACATCAAACAACCTACTACATTGGCAAATGGAATTCGAGACATATATTCCTTTCTTCATTTATATTAGGACATAAAATTGAAGAAAGCTTAAAATGGGAAGCTAAAGGGACTGAAACTAGTTTCACATTGTTCATTCCAAAGCTTAAAAAGTATTTTCTCAATATACTTCTCTTGTGATAACCATAGCTTACCATTGCTCCTGTCTCTGAAAATCTCCATGCCAAAATCTGTCTTGCTACTCCTAGATCTTTCATATCAAACGCCATAGCCATCTGAGCCTTTAACCTGTTGATCTCATTTATGCTTTTGCTTGCTAAAAGCATATCGTCAACGTATAACGCTAAGATAATGAATAAGCCATTACTTAATTTTTTAAAGTAAACACAATGATCATATTCACTTCTTATATAATTTTGACTCATCATGAAAGAATCAAATTTCTTGTACCATTGTCGGGGCGACCGCTTCAGACCATACAATGATTTCTTGAGACTGCAGACAAATTTCTTGTTGCGATTTTGAGCAAACCCTTCAGGCTGTTCCATATAAATCTCTTCATATAGATCTCCATGTAAAAATGTAGTCTTAACATCTAGTTGCTGTAATTCTAAATCAAGTAAAGCAACTAATGCTAAGAAAATCCAAATTGAAACAATTTTAACAATTGGTGAAAATATCTCATGAAAGTCAATTCATGCTTTTTGAGAAAAACCTTTTGTGACCAGCCTCACTTTTTATCTATGTTCTGTATCATCAACACCCCTTTTCAATTTGAAAACCCATTTACATCCTACAGTTTTTCTGTCTTTAGTAAGTTCCACCAGATCCCATGTGGCATTCTTGTCTTTTGCCTTCATCTCATCCTTCATAGCCTCTTTCCACTTATCACTGTTAGAACCTTCTATAACTTCCTGATAGCATAAAGTTTCATCATCATTAGCGGTTAAAGAAACTAAAGTAACATAATCATCATACCTTTTAGGAGGACGTCTCAGTCTCGTGGACCTCCTTAAAGATGTTTCTAGTTCTTCCACAATTTGCTGATTATTATCTGTAGGAACCTCTTCATGATCTGCATCTGAAACATGTTCATGATCTACATCTGAAACTTGTTCATCTGAACTATCATTAGTATTTGAATTGGTTTCAAACTGAATATGTTGAAACTTAGGTACATTATCCTATTTCATTTTATCATCTACATCTGGATTATGGAGTAAAGATTCATTGAATTTAACATCTCTGTTAATGATGATCTTCTGAGTAGTAGGATCCCACAACCTATATCCCTTAGTCCCATCACCATATCAAACAAAGAAATATCTTTTTGATTTAGGATCTAATTTAGAACGCAGATGTTTTAGAATTAGAGCATATGCATCACAACCAAAAATTTTCAGTTTAGAATAATCGCATGGATGACCTTTCCATACCTCTTGAGGAATTTTTCATCCTATTGTAGTTGATGGTGATTAATTTATAAAATAAAAAGCCGTAGATACTACTTATGTCCATAATTCCTTCTGCAAATTGGCGTTACTAAGGATACTTCTTGCTCTTTCTAAAAGAGTCATGTTCATGTGTTCAACAACTCCATTTTGCTGATGAGTATAAGCAGTAGTTCTATGTCTTTTGATCCCAACTTCCTTGCAATAATTATCAAATTCCTTTGAATTAAACTCACCACAATTGTTATTTCTTAAACATTTAATGGTTCTTCCAGTGATGTTTTCAACTAATGCTCTAAATTTCTTGAAAACTGTGAATACATCAGACTTTATTTTTAACATATAGACCCACACTTTTCTAGATAAATCATCAATAAAAGATACAAAATATGACGATCCTCCATATGAGATTGTAGGAGATGGACCCCAAACATCAGAGTGGATATAATCAAGGATTCCCTTACTAGTATGTTTTCCAGTTTTAAATTTCTGCTTGCTTTGTTTCCCAAATATACAATGTTTGTAGAAATCTAACTTAGAAGATTTTAAACTAGGAAGTAACTTATGATCAGATAAAAGATTTAATCCTCTTTTGCTCATATGGCCCAACTATTGATGCCATAGTCGAATATAATCGCTTTTGTTTTCAGATACAGTAGAAGCATGATCTAACTCTGTTCTTCCTTCAAACTGACAAATATTTCCAATCTTCTTTGCTTTCATTACTAGTAAAATTCCTTTATAAAATTTCATTACTCCACCTTTAATAAGGGTTTTATATCCATTTGTGTCTAGTACTCCTAGAGAAATGAGGTTTTTTCTGAGTTCAGGCACGTGTCTTACATCAGTTAAAATTTTGTTTGTCCCATCAAACATTTTAATCTGGATGCATCTAATTCCCACAATATTACATGAGACAGCATTTCCCATGTAAAAAACTCCATCATTGATTGATTTATAAGATTTAAACCACTCTCTATCAATGGACATGTGATTTGACGCACCAAAATCTAACAACCAATGTTGATCATGATTAAACTAACTGATAACGCTTTATCACTCATACCTGAAACGGATGCTGAACCTGTATCTGTCATGTTTTCTTCTTTCTTATATGTGGAAGAGTCTCCTTTGGATCTTTTCTGTCTCTTCCAATAGTCCTTCTTCAAATGTCCCGATTTGTAAAAAAACCAACACTTTACCTTACTCTTCTTCCCTTTCGATTTTGACCGTGAGTTGTTATGCTTACTGAATCACATTTCTTTAGAACGACCTCTAACCATCATTGCTTCTAATGTAGAGGTTTCTGAATTTGACCTCTTTCTTGTTTCTTCAGATAAAAAATCTCCAACAACATCATCAAATTCAAAGTTTTCTGATGAACTAAGACTTATAGAAGTAACAAAATGATCCCGTGACTTAGGCAACGAGGATAATAAAGTTATAAATTTATCTTCTGAATCAAATTTTACATATATACTATCTAACTGCACCAGAAGAGTATTAAAGGTATTCAAATGATCAGTTATATTCATACCTTCCTTCATGCGCAAGTTGTACAACTGTCTCTTCAGAAGAATCCTATTGGTTAATGATTTCTTCATGTACAGTTTCTCTAACTTTGTCCATAAATTAGTAGCATTTTTCTCTCAAATGATGTTAAATAACACATCATCCGCCAAACACAACCGTATTCCACTCAAGGCTCTATCACCAATGTCACTCCATTCATCATCTGTCATGGCAAAAGGTTGTTTGGATTTTCCAAAAAGTGCCTTCACCACACCTTGTTGTACGAGTAGATCATGCATCTTCACTTTCCAGATCTCGAAGTTGTTTCTCCCATTAAAATTCTTGATCTCAAATTGAGCACTTTGAGTTTTTGCCATGTTTTCAACTTAACCTCTTCTCTATGGATCCTTAATTGAATTTCTTAATCAAATTAACAATTTGATAAAATCCCAAAAATTGTAAATTGGAAATACCAGGTATTAGCAATGAGTTTAACTCCATTACCATCACGTAGACGCCATGTCACTTGGTCGGAATCTGGTTGTCATGGGCCAGAAACAGACAACCAAAACTTTTAATTCGTCGAAATCCAAGTCCTTAGGCCCCCCAAGTCTTTTACATTATGCATCATTTTAATTACATTATGTTTTCAAGCCCTTGGAAAAATTCAACAATCTTATTTATTAATATAATTTAATTCCACCATATATTTGACTTTTCATGCAGCAATTGTCAAAGTTAACGTAGTGGTTTTTCAACAAGAAAAAACAATTTAAGGATACCTTACCTATGCCATATTGATCTGACAAGTGTAACAACACTATAAAAAAGAGCATCGATGAAGAGTAATCAGCTTACCCATCACCATATGGAGAGTTTTCAACGCATTTCAAATTGGATTATTTTGTAAGATGCAATAGAACCAACACATATTTTGCAGCCTTCACATGTATCTTAGGATGTTGATCCTCCAACTCACGTGCAACACCTCACCTGTTCCATATCGATCTACAACTACAACGTTGTCGGATGGCACCTCTTGGATTGGCGCCCACTCGACCGGCTATCACGGCCTCACACACGCATGCAGCTTCTATAGTGCTCTCTTTGTGATTCCATAGTAATTACGCTGCTCTCAGATGGTAGCGCTGCTTCAAAAATCCTTCAACACATTAGCTATTATGCTCATCAACTTAAAAAATTTGTTGGCTTCTGATTCTCGTACATCTCTAGCGTGGTTTGCTCCCAACCTCATGCACTCTCGACCGTAGAAAGAACCATACGACCTCTAGTCGAATGATTACAAATTGCATCAGTCCTGCAACTCGATCCATGCACACACAATATGCACATCAGTCTTCCACTCTGTTTGCTAAGTTCAAAACCATAGCCACACAGCCATGGGAATGAAGTCTCAGCAAACCTGCGGCCTGAGTGACATCTTCGTCCAACGTCGGCTCAAGTATCGATTTCACTATGTCTTCCAAGTTGTGGAAATTGTCCTTATAAAATTTCCACGAAATCCCATGTGAAGGCTTTGACAAATCGTGTTCATGGACAACTAATCCATTGGTAGAAATTATGCACGCAGAAACAAATACACAGATACCAATTGATAGGCTTCGATACCAATTGTATAAGTAATACAACAGAAAAACAATAAACCCACGCATCAATGAAACACAAAGGCAACAGATTTAACGTGGTTCACCCAACCAATCTGGGCTACGTCGACCAAATAGTGGTATTGGCTTTCTATTCATCAACAGAATATTACAATAGAAGAGTTTCTCATCTGCACTTATGTTTCGCTCACCTCACATCCCTCATGCTCAGAAACCTCTACGACCTTACATTTTATAGCTGGGAGTAGAAACTTAATCATAAATTAAATCACAAAAAAATAGGATGCAATAACTCCACATCAGGATTAGATGCAATCAATTTAGAAACAAATCCTATTGTTGTAATATTTATGATATTTTCTCCAAATTATTATTAGAAATCTCAACAGTTATAAGGTAATTAAGCCCTCTTCTTTATAAAAACCTATCTTAAAAATTATAAATGATGAAATAACACATGTACCATATCACTCTCGGTTCTCATGATCACCCTGATTATCTTCTAGCTTGCTTGGCATGATAATACTATTGTTCTCAAAAATGTGTTTTGATCTAGGGTCATGTCTCAATAAGAACCACCAATCCCTATCCAACAAATCTGGGTAAAAAAACACCTAGTTGCAGTGTTTGGGGAAAGCATAGGGCTCCTTATCTTCATCCCACATATTTCTAGAGTTGATACATTGATGTCTACTATCACAATCTTCCTTTACATTATTCTGATCAAAGGTGTCCCACCACTTGCACCTAAAAATAACAGAGTGGAAAGAAGAAAAATCCACTTCAATGATCTCTTGTATCATTTCGATGTAACCTAACGTTCATCATATTAGGTTTTGATAACAATGGTTAGATCAACTAGATTAATCGAACTTGACTTCCACTCCACAGTCTTGTGTCATGTGTCCATCATCAATATTTTCTATGCGAAAATGGTTTCCATATGCCAACATAGCTAGGAACAAATCCACCTAAAAAAAAGTTACAAAATCATAGTGTCATGTGTCTTATAATAAACCAATATGTATAGAGGCTATCAATTTTCATCTACCAAATGCACCTTGCGGTATGCTGCTCCTTATAAGAGCTTCTGACATTTTGGAGCTATTTGAATATTTTGTTCATCTGAACTTGATTATGAATCTGCATGAACCTACAAATTTGTATACATTAATTTTATTCAGCTAATCGACATGGATAAAATAAATAAAATTCAATTGGACAATGAAAATATAAATAAAATATGAAGTAAATAGTACGTCTCGATATGGATAGAGAGAACTTGATGATGGACTTTCAGAAATATTATGGAACAAGCTGGATTTTGAAGAATTTTCCATTCGATATAATTATGATATTCTCTTGCCTAATTTGAGAAAAATAAACAATAAATTTTGGTGTACATACCTTAAAATAATTTTGGCGCACTAAAAATGGAATTATTTTTATCAGTGCTAATGTATCGTTAACCACAATGATGCATTTTAGTTACCATGCACTAGTGTTGTGTTATTAATTGATGCGCTGGTGTGGTTAGATAACTGTAATATCCCTAATTTTACTGCTTTTATTTGACACTTGAACAATCCTAAAGGTTGAGTGGACCTAAAGGAAAACAATTATTGTGGACATATATATTTTTTTAATTTAATAAATGTGGAATTTGATCTATTGTGCAAAGAGTAGAGTATAAATAGAGATGAAGATTTCAAATCCATGATGATGGATAAGGTTCCAAAGACTTTTCACAAGTTCTCTAAAATTCCTTGGAGAAAATAAATTAAATTTAAATTATTATATTGAAGATAAAAATCTAAAAATGTACCTTAGTAAAGTGGAAAGTTACTCAGAAGAGGTGAAATAAAACTGGAAAGAGGAAAAAGATAGTTTTAAAGTACTTTTGTTGAAAAAGAAAGGAAAGCCTAGGGAAAAAGGAAAACAAGATCCAAATTAACTGGAGGCAGTTATGGAAACAAGATGAAGGGAAAGAAAGCTTAAATAAGTCATTCCTGGGTAGACAAGAGGTTGTGTACATCTTGGTGGAATTGGTCTCTACTCGGGGGGAGTTGTGGAGACAAAGCTCAAGGTTGGGTGGAAAATAGTCTTACTAAAATTGGTATGCACAAGTAATTCAATTCTGTATTATGGATTTTAGTATTGTATAATGTTTGAAATTTTGTATTGGTATGGAATTACGATTTATTTATAGTATATTGAAGTGTGTAAGAAACTTAATTTTATGAATGGTTAATTTCTATATAAAAATTATTTAGACAGTCTGATGTATTTAACAGACAACAAATATAGAAATTATAGGTGATATGTATGGTTACATAAACACTTAGAACTTACAAACCAACTCTCAGATTTTCTAAACCCCAGTAATAGGTTTAAATATGAGCTTAGGTTGTAAAACTTATTACTGTATATACAAAAAACATAGATAAAAGCATGCATAAAATTAAACATAAATCAAATTTCTGAGGATAAGTATACTATATACTGCATTAAATTAAGTCATGATATTCTTATGTACATAAGTTACAATATAATTCTATCATAAATTATAGATAGTGTCCATCGTCCAAGCTAAACATTTACAACATAAGTATCAAGTTGAATATAGTACATAATTTAATAGGATGAACTCTTGTGATATGGATCAACCTGTATAGAACAAACCATAATCTACTATTAATGAATGACATATTGATGTGAGCAAAAACTTACAGAAGTATAAATTAAACGGAAATAATGTGCATGGAATAAAATGGAGTACCTACACATACAAGCATACATGTAACTTAATATGTGTACAATTGTCTTTAAATGTATGTAAATAAATGAATACATAAAGAAATGACAATAGAAATTAATTATAGAAACTTTACCTTACTATTATGTAATAGAAAATGGTAGTAAACCTGCATATAAAATTGAGGAAAACTGTTAATTGCGGGAATTGATGAAATAGAAGAGAAATTAAAAATTAAACTCACGAGTTAGAAAGTAAAATACCTCTAATTTCGTTGAGAGAGTATATATGAAGAAATATGAGAATTTGGGAATATTTGATTAATTGTTCCTGTACAATTTAGAAATTTATTAATTTGAGGAAATTAATAAAATTCTAAAGATAAACTCTTAAAATTTTCAATTACATATATAACTATAAATATGAGAATTACATACAGAACAAAAATCTATAACCCAATAGTATTAAAATTCATATACAAATCACTAAGTAAAAGCGTGGGTCAACCTCATGAACACAAATATTGTTATGAGGAATATCACAGAGACAAACTAATTCAAAATTATACCGAAGGAATGAGGATCTCTAAGTAAATCCAAACATCATATTTAATTTAGATGGAGATATAATGACATTATGAAAATACAATTATAGGGATAGGGAAGACTAAAATAAATTGTCTCTAATACTACTATGAAAATTACTGCAACTCTCTATAATAGTTACTCGGAAGAGAAATCAAAATCCATTTGAAAACTAACATAAAGTATTAATAAAAGTACAAGAAGGTCGTCAAGAAGGCGAACGCAAATCAACTATGTATAATGTGAATTATTAAAGAAACCAAGATCAATGTTGGTTCTTTGAATCAAATTGGAAAAAAAATTAAATGAAATTATCATTGAAGGAAAAACCCAGAAGTCAATTCAAATAAAACTTGTAAACAAATATTAATGGAGAGTTAAGATAATTTTATAAATACACGATACAAACCTAGAGAACTCGTACTCATGAGAAGCATGTTGATGTCAAGACGAGAAAATGAAGACAAAATTCAGTAGAAATTACCCAATTTACTTATCAGGTAAAATTTAGGGTAACTACCATCGTTATCTTGCAAAAACTGGTGAAAAAAAAATGAATAAAAGGTTGGATTAAGCCATCGAATACTTCCTTACCCAATTAATGACTTCGTAAGTTAATAACTTATGAAATAAAGAACTCATCATGAAATTATAGATTACATACAAAATCTGATTTCTTTCTAAGTCTGCAAGAAAAACATAGGCAATAGATAAATATGAATAACCTGGTTTAGTGGTTACCATAAAACAACTTTGACTTTAGTATCCCAATGAGGACTGCATTAAATAATTTCGATTCTTACCTATTCCTGGCTACTTGGGAGAATACTTGATAACCTCATGATTCATGTAAGGAATGCAAGTTAAACATTCATTCAAATGGAATAGAACTCTGCAAAACCACAAAATGGAAGATTAGTTACTAATTAATACGTAAAGTAACAAAATAAAAACTACATAGGAACAACAATTTTTACAATGGAAATATGTTAAAAGAACATACATGTTTTACCTAAAGGGAATAGTGCCTCTGAATGTCATGCAAAGTTGTTAAAACTAGAATTTGAATGTGGGACATGATCCCACACCATCGTAGATGGATAATAAAAATTACCAAAGTCATGGGCTATGTCATAAATCAAACAAGGGTTTGAAAACCAGAGTCGAAGAGCCTAGAGGGCCAAATGAAAAATGAAAATTATGGATAGGGTCAGGTCTTCATCCATAGGAAAGATACGAAATAATCTGGACCATCCACTTGGCTCTAATCTAAGACAACAGTTGATAAAAAAATCTACAAGGCCATTTGATTTCATTTAATCACCGGAGTACAATCATAATTGTGAAAATCTTCAAACTTGAACCACATTAAAACCCCTGACCTGTAAAATATACGGATATTAAATTTGCATTACCAAATTGATTAACACCTATATTCACATTTAAGAAAGGTCGTTGTATTAATATATTGTATGGTTAATGTAATATTGATATCCCGTCGTAAGTCAAAACTGGTGAGTATATGTTATTATGTGTTAATAATGTATACCTTTAAATCATATCAATTAATTTCCAAACGATTGATATAACATGAAAATATGTAGAAGCATCAATTCATATTAATGGTGGAATGGTAAATTTATAAAATATTTTATATATTATGATTTCCTTCCAATGTTGTAGTTATTAAGAATTGAATAGGTTGGCAGATGTTTTAATAATACGATGAGTAAAGGATAGAAAGGGACTTTACATAATGGTTATATGATATATTATATAACTTATGCAATCCTTTGGAATGGATTCTATATACACTTTAACCTTAATAAAAGAAGATATGCATATTAAATGAGGAATTATAACAATATATTAATATTAACTCTTTAAGAATATTTAAATTTACATAGGGTAGCATACCTTATGTAAGTTTAGAAGTTAACGAAAGTAAGTCTAGAAGACCATAAGAATGTTAAAGTAGAAGGTAAAGTGTAACTTTACCATATTATACTATATTCAGTATAAAGATTATAAGTACAGTTATAGTAGAACAAGTGGATGATGAACTGTCGTCAACTGTAATCACAAATAAAAATTAATTATGAATTCTATAGGAAGGCAAGGATAGTAAATATCAGAAATATGCGATACCTGAATTAAGAACTTATGAAGGAAATAATAACAACAAGAAAATATAAGTAAAGAGTTTCGTCGAATAATGACGAACTAATTAAATGTCATTGACGACAAATTTAGTAGTTATGCTATAACTAAAAATGAAAATTGTGGTAACTGGAGTTGTTATAGATGGTATCAGATCCCATGTTAAAAAATTGGGCATATATGTGTCATCACACAAGAAGTTAAAAATCCAAAATTTTCTTGCTATAAATTCATTTAAATTGAAAAAAAGTGCACTAATTAAATTTCTGTGTAGAGTGGTTTAGTGCAGAAAAGCACAACTATCATTATAAGTGATGGAGGAGGTATATACGTAGATCTAGGTGGTGAGGGAAATCCACCAGATAAAAATGCTCAGTTGCTGGCTATGCTCATGAAGATGCAACAAGAATTGATTCATCTGAGAACCAGCAATGAACGATTGCTGCAAGCCAATGAAGAGCAAGAGAGGATGATTAAGGAAATAACCTCAAGGTGTAGTCATGAAAGTGAAGGCTCTGGTAGAAAGAGAAAAGAAGTTGAAACCAACTCAAAAGGATATAAGGATGGTGAAGCAACTGCACAATAGTCTAGAAAGAAAAAGGAATTTCAACGAGAATTCCAAAAAATTAAACCTCCCACTTATGATAGTGAAAAGGAGGAAGATGCAGAAGCTCGACTTATAGATATGGTAAAATACTTTCAAGTCTATGAATATGGAAATAACTTGAAAGCTAGATTGGTTATTTACCAACTACAGGGTAAGGCTACCTTGTGGTGGGAAGAAACCAAAATGGTACATGTACTAGATGAGAAAAATGTTACTTGGGAAGATTTCCAAACTAAATTTAAATCCATATATTTGAATGAGAGATACTATGATGAAAAATCCAAAGAGTTTCATGAGTTGTGATTGGGACAACTCACTATAGATGCGTTTGATACCAAATTCACTAACCTGCTTCACTATGTGCCTTATATTAGAGAAGATAAAGCCAAGGTACAATGATTTTTAAATTGGATACCTATTATCTATAAGGAAAGAATAGAATTTGATAATCCCAAGACAATGGATGAATCGGTGCAGAAAGAAAGACTGTGTTATCAATAGTCCAAAGGCAGAAACGATCAGCTAAAATATTGGAAAAAAAAAAGAAAAAGGGAAAGGTGACTCTAGTGGAAAAAGAATAAAACCAAGATAGTTGAAAAACTTTTGGAAAAATCATCAAAGGAGGAAGTTTAACAAAACTGTAAAAAATCAACTAGTCCAATCACAAATTGGCTCTAAAAATATGGATGTAAAAGACAAGAAAGAAGGAACTGTAAAAATGAACCAACCATTGAAGTGTTGGGGTTGTGGAGAACCACGTTTTTTACATGATTTTTCTCATTGAACAGTTCAAAATATTCAAGTGTCAAGATAGGCAACTACTATAAATGATGTTGCTAGAAACATTCTAAGAATTGGTGCTGCACAAGAGGACCACCAAGTTGAACACCAATCAACCATGATCGAAATCAAAGGTACAATTTCTGAACAACATGTTTCTATTTTGATAGATCCCAGAGAAAATTGAAGGTATATAAGTCCATAGATGGTGGAAAAATGCAAATTAAAATCAGAAAAAAATCAGCAAGCCTGGTTAGTTCAGTTAGCTACTGAAAGAAAAGGAAAAATGACCCATAAATTACTAAATATTTTTGTAAATTTTAATGGGTATGAAACTGAATTGAACTTAAATATTTTACCTCTAAGCTCCTATGATATGTTAGTGGGAATTGATTGGTTATAAAAAAAAAAATCTTGGTTAGAAGAACTAAGCAAGCCTGATGAGGAATCTCTCAGATTTACATTAGCATGTGCAACAGCCTTTTAAAACAATTCACTGTGTAGATGGTGAGGTAAAACCAGTGATAGTAAAAGGAAAACTAAGAGCCATATCAATAAGACAAATTTTAGCACTACAATTGAAAGGGATATCAAGGAAAGGCTATCAACTCTATGATGTACAAGTGGAGGAATTCAGACAACAAGCTGAAAAAGAACCTGTAGAAAATTTACCAGTACTAGAGAATTCAAATATGTGTTTCGAGATAAAATACCTCATTTACCCCCTAAAAGAGAAATTGACTTTTCAATTGAATTGGTACCCAGAGCTACACCTGTCTCTAGAGCACCCTACCAAATTAGTACTCCTAATTTGTTAGAATTAAAACTGCAATTACGAGAGTTGTTGGATAGAAGTTATATGAGGCCAAGTGTGTCTCCTTGGGGAGCACCTGTACTGTTTGTTAAAAATAAATATGGCACATTCAAGATATGTATAGACTACAGACAACTTAATAAATGGACTATAAAGACTAGATATCCTCTACCCAGAATAAATGAATTATTTGATCAAGTAAGAGGAGCTACTATCTTTTCAAAGATTGATTTAAGAATAGACTATCATCAACTAAGAATTAAGGATGAATACATCAACAATACTGCATTTAGAACTAGATACAAGCACTATGAATTTGTAGTTATACCTTTTGTGTTGACTCATGCAACTGCTACATTCATGTGTCTAATGAATAGTATGTTACATAAGTATCTAGACAAAAAACAAATTGGTGTTTATTGATGACAATATGGTATATTCCAAGAATGAAGCAGAACATAAATAACATTTCTGAATTATCTTAAAAACACTTAGAGAAAATACGTTATATGCTAAACTTAGAAAATATGTGTTTTATAAAGATAAAATTCAGTACTTGGTTCATGTAATTTTAGAGGAAGGATTGGTAGTAGACCCAGAGAAGCTACAAGCTATCATGGGTTGGCCTGTACCTACTGATGTTCCAACTATAATATCATTCATCGGTATTGTTGGATACTACAGGAGATTTTTAGAGGGATTTTCAGCCTTATCTTATCTTATTACATCTCTACAGAAAAAGGGAGTGAAGTTTGAGTGGAAAACAAAGTGTCAACACAGTTTTGAATAAGTAAAACTTAAATTAACAACTGCTCCTATTTTGAAGATTTCTGATCGATACAAAGAATTTGTAGTATGTACAAATGCTTATGCATAAGGATTAGGAGAGTTATTATTAGAAGAAAACTCAGTAATATCTTATGAATAGAAAAAATTAAAGAAACATGAACATAAATACACTGCATATGACTTAGATTTAGATGTTGTAATACATCCTTTGAAGATGTGGAGACATTATCAGTTAGGAAAGAAGTTTGTACTGATGACAAATCACCTAAGATTGAAATACTTTTTCATGCAACCCGATTTAAATGCTAGATGGACTAGATGGTTGTCTTTCCTTCGTGAGTTTGACATGGAAATTAAACATATTAAAGGAAAGGAAAATAATATTGTAGATTCTTTGACTAGGAATGCTCATCAAATTTTGAATAGTGTTGGAACTAGTGTGAAATTTGACATAGAATGATTGATACAAGAAGTGGTGAGTTAAGATTCAAACTATGAAAAACTCCAAGAAAAAATGTAGAATACTGAAATATTGGGATATACTCAAAATGAGAAAGGGATGATTGATTATAAAAACAGATTGTGTATTCCAAATGTGAGATCATTAAAACATGAAATTTTAGATGAGTATCATAAACAACCCTATGGATGGCACTCTGATTATAAAAAATTGATTTCAGCATTGAGAAATAATATGTTTTGGTCTACTATGAAGAAAGATGTGGCCGTTTACTTAGCTAAATGTTTGGAATGTCAATACATAAAAGTACAACACCAGCATCCAGAAGGATTGTTGAATCCATTACCTATTCAAGAATGGAAGTGGGAAATATTTTCCATAGAATTTATTGTTGGTTTTCCTAGAAATAAATAACAACATGATTCTATAATGGTATTTGTATACACAATTAATACATATGCACACTTTTTACAAATACAATCTACTTTTGGTACAACTCAAGTAGCCAATGTATTTATGACAGAGATTGTAAAGATACATGGTATTCCTAAAGTTATTATATCAGACAGAGATGCAAAGTTTACTTCAGCTTGATAGAAGACTCTCGTTGGAGGAACGGGTACCAAATTGAAATTTAGAACTGCCTAACATCCCCAAAAAAATAGACAAACCGAATGAACAAACCAAATTCTAGAAGACATTTTACGCATGTATGTTATGGACAAACCCACAAGATGGGAATATTTTCTGCATCTGGAAAAATTTTCATATAATAATGTTATCAATCCTCAATAAAGATGAGTCCTTTTGAAGAATTGTATGGAAAAAAGTTCCACACACCACTTATTTGGAGTCAATCAGATGATAAGCTAATTCTTTGACAGGATGCATTGCAAGAGATGAAAGAACTATGAAGAGAATTCATCAAAACATTAAGACAACTGAAGTCAGACAAAAGAGCCATGCAGGCAAAAATAGAATTCATAGATTAATTAAAAGTAGGAGATCATGATTACTTGAGGGTTAAACCCAAAAAGATTAATTTATATATGAATAGCTATACTAAATTAGCACCACGCTACTATGGACCATTTGCAATTCTAGAAAGAGTGCGGCCAATAGCTTATATCTTGGCTCCACCTAGTCACATTAAGGTTCACAATGTTTTCATGTTTCCTTATTGGAAAATTATGTACATGATCCTACTCATGTAATTGATTGGAATGTGATATAGGTGGAACCAGAAGGGGAATGTCTTCCAGAGCCCTTTCATATACTGGCACAGGAAGAAAGAAAGCTCCAGAATATGACGGTAACTAGGGTGAAAGTGAAATGGATGCACTTTTCAACTGAAGAAGCTACTTGGGATCGAGAAGAAGAAATGGAGGAAAGTTATCCATCATTGTTTCGAAAGTGAATTAATATTTTTCAACACCAAGGATGATGTTTTGTGTTAGAGGGGGAATATGTAACATCCCTAATTTTACTGATTTTATTAGACATTTCATCAATCCTAAAGGTTGAGTGGACCTAAAGGAAAACAATTATTGTGGACATATTTTATTTTATTTTAATTTAGTAAATGTGGAATTTGAATTATTGTGCAAAGACTAGAGTATAAATAGAGACTTATATTTCAAATCCATGAGGATGAATAACATTCCAAGGAATCTCCCAGATTCTCCAAATTTCCTTGGAGAAAATAAATTAAATTAAAATTATTATGTTGAAGATAAAAAAATATAAAAAGATGCCTTGGTAAAGTGGAAAGTTACTGCGAAGAGGTGAAATAAAACTAGAAAGAGGAAAAAGCTAGCTTTAAAGTACTTTTGTGGAAAAAACAAAAGGAAAGCGTAGGAAAAAAGGAAAAGAAAATCATGATTAACTGGACACGGTTATGGAAACATTCTGAAGGGAAATCAAGCTTAAATAAGCCATTCTTGGGTAGACAAGAGGTTGTCTACACCTTGGATGAATTGGTCTCTGCTTGAGGGGAGTTGTGGAGAGAAAGCTCAAGGTTGGGTGGAAAATATCCTTACCAAAATTTGTATGCACAAGTAATTAAATTATATATTATGGATTTTAGAATTGTAGAAAGTTTGAAATTTAGTATCGGTATGGAATTATGATTTAGCTATAGTAGATCAAAGTGTCCAAGAAAGTTAATTTTATGCATGGTTAATTTCTGTATAAAAATTATTTAGATAGTCTGTTGTATTTAAGAGACAACAAATATAGAAATTATAGTTGATTTGTATGGTTACATAGATAATTAGAAACTTATAAACCAACTCTCAGAATTTTTAAACCCTAGTAACATGTTTAAATATTAGGTTAGGTTGTAAACCTTATTATTGTATATACAGAAAACATAGATAAACACATGCAAAAAAGTAAACATAACTCAAATTTTTGAGAATAAGTTTACTGTACTATACTGCAATAAATTAAGTCATGATATTATTCTATACATAAATTACAATTTAATTCTATCATAAATTATAGAAAGAGTCCATTGTTCAAACTAAACATTTACAACAGAAGTATCAAGTTAAATATAGTTAATAATTTGATAGGATGAACACTTCAAAGTGATATGGACCAATCTGTATAGAAGAAACCATAATCTACTGTCAATGAATGACATATTGAAGTGCACAAAAATTTACATAAGTATAAATTAAATAGTAATAATGTGCATGGAATAAAATACACTACCTGCACATATATGTGTACATATAAATTAATATGTGTATAATTGTCCTTAAATGTATGTAAAGAAATCAATACATAAACAAAGGAAAATAGAAATTAAATATAGAAACCTTACCTTAGTGTTCTGTAATATACAATAGTAGTAAACCTGCATAGAAAATTGAAGAAAATGATTAATTGCAGGAATTGACAAAATAAAAGAGAAAGTAGAAATTAAACTAATGAGTTAAAAAGTGGAATACCTCTAATTTTGTTGACAGAGTACCTCTGAAGAACTCTGAGAAATTGGGAATAGTTGATTAATTGTTCCTATACAGTTTAGAAATTTATGAATTTGAGGAAATTAATAAAGTTCTAAAAATAAACTCTTAATATTTTCCATTAGATATATAAGTGTAAATATGAGAATTACATACAGAAAAAAAAAGGAAAAAAATAAAAAATAAAAAAATCTATAACACATTAGTGTTAAAATTCATATAAAAATCACTAAATAAAAACGTGTGTCAACCTCATGAAGATAAGTATTGTTCCGAGGAATATCACAGAGACAAATTAATTCATAATTCTACTCAAGGAATGAGGATATCCAAGTAAATCCAAACATCGAATTTACTTTAGATAGAGATATAATGACATTACAAAAATATAATTATTGGGACAAAGAAGACTAAAATAAACTCTCTAACACTGTTATGAAAATTATTACAACTCTCGGTAATAGTTACTCTGAAGAGAAATCGAAATCGATTTGAAAACTAAAAAAAGGTACTAATAAAAGTATAGGAAGGTCGCGAGGAAGGACAACACAAATCGATTATATATACTGTGAATTATTAAATAAACCAAGCTCAATGGTGTTTCTTTGAATCAAATTGGGAAAAAATTTCAATGAAATTCTCATTCAATGAAAAACCAAGAAATCAATTCAAATAAAAATTGTAAACAAATATTAATGTGGATTTAAGATAGTTTTATAAATACACTGTAAAAACATAGACAGCCCATACTGATGAGAAGCACACTGATGTGATAATGTGTAAACGAAAACATAATTCGTTAGAAATTACCCAATTTACTTATCAGAGAAAATTGAGGGTAACTACCATCATGGTCTTGAAAAACCTTGTGAAAAAAAATGAAGAACAAGCCAGGTTAAACCCTCGGCTACTTCCTTACCCAATTAATGACATCATAAGTTCATAACTAATGAAACAAATAACTCAGAAAGAAATTACAGATCACATATAAAATCTAATTTCTTACTACGTCTTCAAGAAAACGAGAGACAATACATAAATATGAATAACGTGGTTCAACAATTAACATAAAACAACTTTCACTGTAGTATCCCAACCATGACTGTGTTAAATAATTTTGATTCCTACATATTCCTTACCACTGAGGAGATTACCTCATAACCTCAGGATCCGTGGAAGGAATACAAGTTAAATCTTCCAATGGAACAAAACTCTAGAAAACCATAAAATGGAATATTAGTTACGAATTAACACATAAAATAACAAAATAAAAAAGACAAAACATGACAAATTTTACAATGGAAATACGTTAAAACAACATACATATTTCACCTAAAGGTAATAGGGCCTCAGAATGTCACACAGAGTTGTTAAATCTGGAAGTTTAATGCGGGAAAAGATCCCACGCTAGTATAGACAGAGAGTAAACATTACCAAATTCATGGGTTGTGTGGTAAATTGAATGAGGTTTTGAAAACTAGAACCAAAGAGTCAAGAAAGCCAAATGAAAAATGAAAAGTATGGATAGGGTTAGGTCTTAGTAACATTCTATAGTAGAGATATGAAATAATCTGGAACATCCACGTGGCTCTGATCTAAGACAAGAATTGATAGAAAAATCTATGAGGCTATGTGATTTCATTTAATCATCAGAGTACAATCATAATTGTGAAAATATCGAAACTTCAACCACATTAAAACCCCTGATCTGTAAAAAGCTACAGACATTATATCCAAATTACCAATTTGATTAACGCCCATCTTAACATTTAAGAAGGGTGGTTCTATTAATATATTGTATGGTTAATGTAATGCTAATATTTCTGTTAATAACGTATACCTTTAAATCATATCAATTAATTTCCAAACGATTCATATAATGTGACAATATGTAGAAGGATGAATTCGTATTAAGGGTGAAATGGTAAAGTTATATTTTTTTATATATATTATGATTTCCTTCCAATGTCATAGTTATTAAGAAGTGAAAAGGTTGGGAGATGTTCCAATAATACAATGAATAAAGGATAGAAATGGACTGTAAATAATGGTTATATGATACATTATATAACTTATGCAATCCTTTGGAATGGATTCTATATACCCTTTGACCTTAATAAAAGAAGATATACGTATCAAATGAGGAATTATGAGAGTATATTAATATTAACTCTTTAAGAATATTAAAATTGACATGTAGGGTAACATAGCTTATGTATGTTTATAAATTAATGAAAGTAAGTCTAGAAGACCATAAGAATGTTAAAGTAGAAGGTAAAGTGTAACTTTACCATATTATACTAGATTCATATAAAGATTATGACCATAGTTATAGTAAAACATGTGGATGACGAACTATCGTCAAGTGCAATTACAAATAAAAATGAATTATTAATTCGATAGGAAGACAAGCATAGTAAACATCACAAAGATTTTATACCTAAATTCATAAGTTATGAAGGAAAGAATCACAACATAAAATATAATGAAAGAGGTTCGTCGAATAATGACAAACTAATTAAATGCCATTGACGACAAATTTAGTAGTCATGATATAATTAAAAAAAACAAATTTGTGGTAAGTGGAGTTGTTACAATAACAAACATGTTGAATAGCCAAAAAAAAAATATGCAACTTTATTTTTTTAATGTGAAAAAAAATGGTAAATTGAAAAATGGCTAGAAAATTATTTTCGGAAATCTAATTTCATAGAAAAAATCTTTAAATAGTAAAAATGATTAATTATTTCATTATTTTTGCAAAACATTTCATGGAGATATTTGCACGAGAGCACGAGAGCACTGTGGAGCAGCGAAATACTTTCGAGCAACACTATTTAGAGAATCAGAATTTCAAACATCTGGTGATTCAAGCCTTGTAGTATAGTAAAAGTGTCCAACTTTACTGTAATATATATATATATATATATATATATATATATATATATATATATATATATATATATATATATATTTTACAGTTTCTGTTTGATTTAATACATGGTAATTAAACATTTTAAATTTTACTGTTCATTTTCAAAAAAAAAAAAATCCATTCTTATGGTAAACTCTTGATTCTTTTTCTTTATTCCCTTGCTTCTTCCTATCTCTATGACTTCAGAATTAGGGCTTTTCATTTTATATTTATAGGGTTTTTATTTATATATATAAGCCTATGACATCTAACTCACAAGATGACTTGCACAATGATATCCCAATCCATGTCGGCCCTTGCATGAATTTTAAAAAAAAAAAAAATTTCAATCGATGCACCTTGTGTAAACTAGAGCACTGGTTTGCTATTTTATTATAGGGCACCGATTAAAAAATATACTATTTGATAAAAGAAATTTAAAAACAGATTTTATTTTTAATGCACCAGTGCTGTTAGATAACAAATGCACTAAATAGCCGCAAAAAAAAAAGTTAAAATTTATTTTTTAAAGTGAAAAAAAGGTAGTAAATATAAAAATGGGGGGCAAATTATTTTCGGAAATCTAATTTCATAAAAAAATCTTTAAATAGTAAAATATATTTACATGAGAGACATACCTGGAGTAAGTGAGCAGGATATCACTGTGGAGCAATGAATTACTTTTGAACATCAACATTATTTAGAGAATAAGTATTTGAAACATCTGGTGATTTTAACAGTGTAGTATAGTAAAAATGTTAAATTTTACTGTAATAATTGTTTTTTTAATGTTTTTGTTGGATTTAATACATTCATAGTACAAAATTTAAATTTTAATGTGCATTTCCAGAAATAAAAAATATCTAAACAAATCCATTCTTACATTAAAACCCTTTCTTCTTCTTGTTTTTTCCCTTCCTTCTTCTTGTTTCTGTGACTTCACAGTTAGAGATTTTCATTTTAGATCGATAGCATTTGTATTGCTATATATACAGGCGTCTGACATCTAACCCACAAGAGAACATGCTGAGTTAGATCCCAATCCATGTCGGCCCTTTCATGAATTTTTTTTAAAATAGACTTTTTTTAATCGGTGTGCCTGGTGTAAAATAACGCACCAGTGCGCTATTTTATTATTGTGCACCATGCAAGTATTGTTTCATAAAACCAATTTAAAAATGATTTCATTTTTTTAATCTGAGAATTCTCTATAAAATAGTGCACCGGTGTGCTATTTTATTATAGCGCACCATGCATGTACTATTTCATAAAAAACATTTTTTATTAATCTATGTCTATGTTAATCGATGCACTGGTTAACGTATAACACACCAGGTCTCCTTGTTTACATACAGCACCATAAGATGTTTCTAGTTTTTTGGCAGTGTGTTTATAGTAACATGTCGCACCGCTGTTGGCGCGTACTTCTTGAAAGGTGCACTATTTTCTTGATTTTTTTTTTTGACCTGAAACATTTGTGATTAATTTTAAAAGTATATTAATAAATGGTATGGTACAGGTTTCATCTTGATAAGTAAATAGCTGACAACATATCAAGTAACAAATACTGATAGCAATAACATGAGCCTAAATAGGACTCATCATATCGTTTGCACCAGGCTGACCTCCATGACCTAGGGTTTGAGGGTTTCTGCATTGGCTGCCCCAGGCAAACCTCCACCCCCAGACTGTAAGTTCATGATCCCTCTATTGTATATCTTAAGTCTTACCGATGACTGAATCCAGTGGGGGGGAAGTTGTGCCCCCCATTACAGGCCAACCTCGCACAGGGGCGGCGTTAGGGGCTCATACTATGAATCAACACAACTCTAGCCTGTCTGAAGAAACTACATGGGTGACTCCCATAGCGCAGCCAAAAAATATACCAACATCAGGAGAAAAGAATACAAATTTAGCAACATGCATACCAAATAACTCCAAGAAAATAGTGATCTAACTCCCAACACATCGCATTAATGGTAGAATCTAGTTCATGAAGGATCATGCACTGATAGGAAAATTCATGGGATTCTGACCCACAGAAAAATAATTGAGGGTGGATAGGTTCGAAATGGAAACCCAAAGACCACATTGACCTACAACTGTGTGCTAAAGGCTTCTTTGACATGCTCTTCACTTGCACTGAAGAAAAATATAGAATCATGGACGAAGGCCCGTATTCCTTCAACATTGCAGGTCTATACTTGAGACCCTAGATGGAGAAATTCAACCCTGAAAAATAGGATGTTACTTGGGCTCCAGTCTGGATCCAGCTCTAATTGCTCCCCTAGGATTATTGGGATGAGTTGATCCTCAAAGACATCAGCAATGTCATATGGGAGTTTTTCAAGATCACAGAGGAGACCAAGATCAACTGCTATGCAGCATATGCTCACATTTGCATCTACATGAACTTGGTGGAACCGTTACCATGCAAGGTAACTATGTTGCATGAATATTTTGAATGGAAACAAAGTGTATATTATGAGCACATTCCTTTTAGATGTAGGAAGTGTCACCAACACGGGAATCTCTTCAGAGACTGTCCCGTAAAAAAGAAAACTATGGCTAAAAAGGAGTCCAATGATCAAGAAGCAGAAGGATTCACGAATGTAGCAATGAAAAAAAGGCACAACAAGAGAGCTACCCCTCAAAAGAATAAAAAATGACCTATGAATAGCAACAACTTCACAACCTTAAACCAGATAAATGAAAATTAAAATGTATCAGTCATCGAATCTGGGCATACCCCGAAGGAGCAGGCCCAGTCCTCAATGAATCAATAGGACATGGTCCCCCTTGAGACCTTCTTCAAATATCCAACTGAAATCTATGCAGAGGATAAAAATGTGTTAAAATGAAAATAAAAGATCACGTAGTCGATCCCATAATCCATGGAGGAAGAACCAGAAGGAATTGATCTCGAAGGCCTAGATCTTATAGGGTTAGATGATGCCTGCAGTAAGAAATAATTCAAATATATCCTGGAGCAACAAGTCCAAAATATGGAAGAAATCCTAGCCAGAGCATAGTGACTCCCCTCTCTGGGTATCTAGGGGGGCACGCTCATTAACAACAAATACTTCATGAAAGAGTCAAGAAAAAGGGGCAGGAAAACAAATCTAGAAAGAACTATATAATTAGCAAAAGAAATAGTGGATTTAGGGAAATTCGCCAAGATGAAAAAATTCTTCATCTATAATATCAATCCTATCCCATGAGGATCATTTTCTAGAACATAAGAGGGCTAAATAGCCCCAGAAAGCACACTAAAATAAAGGAAAGGATTACTACGGAACGGCCAACAATATTCTACATGCAAGAAACCAAATGTTCCAGCTCCACTATGGATACAATCTTCAAATAAATTTGTAAAGGTATCAATACAATAGCGATTGATGCCAACGGAGCATCTTGAGGCCTGGAAATCATCTAGAACCCCCAAATCATCTCCTTATATAACTTTCACGCTAACAGGAACTCCATCCAAGCCAAATTTCAACTCATTGGCACAGATATCCATGGTCTTCTCACAAATGTCTACTTTCCACAAAACACCCAACACAAATTGGAGCTCCTTGACAACCAACCAGAACTCAACAAACAGAGAGCCTTTCCACTCTGGCTTCTGGGAGGAGACTTCAATATGATAACCAATCTTCAGTAAAAGAATGGAGGAAGGATGCAACTGGACTCAGAAAACAATGGATTCAAGAACTCTATTCATGGTAACCACTTCATCGATCTACAAACCTCCAATGGAATATTCACATGGAAGAAAAAAAGAGGATGTTCCCATTAGATAGCCTCAATAATAGACATATTACTCATCACATAAAACTTCATTTGGCTAGGGGGTGACATAGCTGATACTATTATCCTTTTGGCAGGCTCTGACCACTGGCCAATACAACTACAATGGTTATGACCAGGTAAGCATGCTCCTAAACCTTTCCTCTTTGAACACTACTGGTTCCAGCACCCAGGGTTCAAGGATATGGTTTCCAAATGGTGGACCTCCTTAGTACCCCTGCAAGGCACTAAAATGATCCAGTTCTATAAAAAAGTGAAACTTATCAAAGGAAAATCGAAATTCTTGAACAAAACAACCTTTTTCAATATCTTCAGAGAACAGAAATAACTAGAGGAAAAAATGAAGAAGTTCCAACAAACTATTATCTAGGAAGGATGCTCAGCTGAGTCAGAAAGTCAAGAGAAGACCTTAACTATTAAGATGGAAGAAAGACTGAACCAGGAAGAAGCTCAATGGAGAAAAAAATGAAGAATGTGATGGCTCAAAGAGGGAGAAAGAAACACTAAATTCTTTCATCATTCTACCTTTCAACACAGGATGCATAACATAATTACTATTCTCAAGAACCAAACTAGGGAAAGGCTAGAAACGCAAGAGGCCATCACTGAGGAGCTAAGCAATCACTTTAGGGACATTATCTAGGAACCTAATCACCAGAGGTATGAGGCCATTGGGGAAACAAATCAACACATTCCCAAGATGATAACTGATGAACACAACAAGATGTTGCTCACAGCTACTACTCTGGCTAAGGTGGAACAAGAATTATTTCAGCTAAAGGCAGGGAAAGCTCTGGTTCCTAATCGATTTACCACCAACTTCTTCCATTTTTTTTGGGACACCATTGAAAACAAAGTCCGGGATGTAGTGGAGAAATTGCGCACTACCCATTGGCTTCTACCCTTGCTAAATTCTACCTTCATCACTTTGGTTCCAAAAGAAGACAATGCAACCTTTCCAAGTAAGTACAAACCCATAGCTCTTTGAAATGCTATTTACAAAATTATCTCCAAACTTATTGTTGATAAGCTAAAGCATATCCTTCCCATATTTATCTTGCCGGAGAAAATAGGTTACGTGGAAGGCAGGAAAATTCTTGGTGGAATCATCTTAAACCATTAAGTCATTCACTCTCTCAAAACCTCCAAAAATACTGGCATTCTTTTCAAAATTGACCTATCCAAAGCTTTTGATAAACTCAACTAGGAATACATCAAAAAATTTCTCATAACCTTTGGCTTCAGCCACAGCTTGGTACGCTAGATAATGTGTCTCATCACGTCCCATTTTCTCTCCATTTTTTTCAATGGTAACCCCTATGCTAACTTTAAACCCTCAAGAGGCATCATCATGGCTGAAGGATTGGGTCGTCTTCTCAAAAGCTCCATCCACTCAGGTTCCTTTCTTGGTTTACCCCTCCACAACATGCCCTCCTCCTCCCACCAACAATGTGTGGATGATAATATGATTATGGGTTACCCTTTGGTCCAAGAATCCCTCTCCCTCAAATCCATTCTTGACTCCTTCTCTGAAGCCTCCGGCATAGAGGTAAACCCTGAAAATTGCAGATATTTTTCTTTCGTTTCCCCCCTCTCACTCAGCACAACATTTACTGCATCTTGGGATTCTACATTGCCTCTCTACCTTCCAAATACCTAGGAGATCCTATAATTGACTCTGCCATCAATCACTCCTCCTAGCATGCTCTGTTGGACAAAATGGAAACTTGGTTATCCAACTAGACCCATCGCTCTCTCAATCTTGCTATTCACTTGGTCCTCATTAAATGTTTCTTGCAAGGACTCCCCATTTACCTCTTCTCATTCCTGGCAGCCCAAAAATGGGTCCTCAAGGCCATGCACAACTTTCCAAGATATTTCCTATGGGGCGACACCAAAGAAAAAAACAAATTGGCTTTAGTCAACTTGAAGGATGTTTGTACCCCTAAAACTCATGCGGATTAGGATTGCACGATCCTGAGCACAATAATAACATAATGGGAGCCACCATCTGGTGGAAATGGGTCTCCAACCCCAACACTCCATGGTCCAACCTATGGATGGCCAGGTATGCACACTCCTGGCCTAAGGAGGACCTCATCTGGTACAACTTATAATATAGGGGATCCCAAATCTGGAAAGAAGCAAGTAGCCAAAAAAGGATGACACAAAATCACAATTTCTTGGAGCTGTGAAGTGGTACCCAAGCAAGACTCTGGGAGGACTCCTGGTAGCATATGCCAATCCTTTCCTCAATCTCCCCAAACCTATATGGAGTGCAGCTCTCCAAGGAAGCAAAAGAAAAAATGTACAAGACTTCTGGACATGACACCTCCCAAGGATATAGGAAATGGATACACACAAACAGATGGAAATACGACTGGAACAATGAGGGCCACGCATACATCTGGGAGGATCTTAGCACCAAAATAAAAATCAAAGTAAAGACAGGACCTGACATCCTTCGCTAGGGGCATATGCCTAGTGGAAACTACTTGACCAAGGAAGCTTACAATATACTTCATCAACAGAACCCTGACCCAATAGATCTCGTCTAGAGAAAGATATGGATGGCCAAAATTTTGCCTAAAGTAGCCACCTTCCTATGGCTGCTCAGTAAACGATGCATCCTCACATCGGAGAATATTTTGAATATGGGGCTTTTAGGCCCCTCTAGGTGCCCTTTATGTCAAGAAAACCTGGAAACCATTGACCACCTGTTGGACCAATGTCCCATCACTAATTTCCCGTGGGATACAATTGTTGTCTTATGTCAGCATTCCAACCGAATATGGGGCAATACCATCAACACCATCAGTAGCTGGAAAAATAATTCGTATACCAGCACTCTCCCGAATAAACTCTAACAGATCATTCCAGGCATCGTCATTTGGAACATATGGAAGGAAAGGAAAAACCTCATCTTCAAAGAGAAAGCATTACATCAGAGAATCTCTCGGACCGGATTCACATCAACCTATCTAAAAAATTGGCCCTAAATGCTTGGAGTCAGGAGGACCTCCCCACCTCTGCAATAGAGCAGCACATATGGAACAATTGGCCAATGAGTCTAAACACCCCCCTGGATATCAATCCTAAAAGTCTAGGTAGAACTCCTATACCTGAAAAATATAACCCCCCCCCCCCCCCCCCAAAATGGCTTCTTCAAATGCAACTTTTGATTGTGCGTCCAAAGGCAATCCCATAAATGTAGGATTCAGAGGCATTATAAAGAACTCCCAAGGATATCCTCTATGGATTTACTACGGTAACATAGGTTGGGACAACAATAATTTTGTGGAGTTGGAGGAGCTGATACAGTGTATTAAACTTGAAATTGAGTTTCATTACTTCCCCCTGGAAATGGAGGGAGACTCGCAAGTCATAAATATGGCAGCCACATGAATCCTCCAAGGATCATCTTCCTCAAAGGCATCCAAAATCTGAAGGCTTACCCATAAACTCAAGATTCTAGAACAGTTGATACTCAACCACAGAGCCATTACGTTTTTCCATGTGCACAGGAAGGAAAACATCATTGTGGATCTCCTTGCGAACAAAGGGGTGGAAAATAGCTGTGAGCTGTATCATTCCAACCTAGCTTAGGTTGAGGAGGAATCATTCAGACAATAATGTAACACTCTCATTCAGAAGGATCTTCTCCCCCTGGATGCGGGTGAAATAACTGAAACGAATGAAAATAATATCTCACACACCCCAGAGGAAAGATATATTCTGCACAGAGCCTCACCTGCTATGGATCCTCAAAATTTTAGTCATCCACACGAGACTAATAGAATGAAAAATGATAATGAGACGTTGGGAACTGTGTCACCCTATCTAGGGAACCCTTCCACATCTATCACCATAAATGATAATAAATATTGACTCGTATATCAACCACCCCCTTCCCTCAATCCTGCTCAGGTGATCGATCATGGCACACAACTATGTGTGAGGCATACTCATTGCCATCCTCCTCGCATGTGTCCAAGCCCCTTCAAAATAATGAGCTCTCAACCCTGAGAGACCCATAGTATCTTCGCTCTAGTACTTCCTTGATTTCAAAAGGCCACACAACCCTATTCTCAGCGTTGCGTCATGTAGTCCCCTCTAGGCTGTGACATCCCAATCTGCACATCTCTTCCCCAACCCTTACAACCCCCCGAGCCCTAGAACTACTTGTACCCCTACTACATATTCCTCCCTTGAAATATCTGCCATGCCTTATTATGCAATGGTCCCAAATTAAGCCAGAGAACTATCTGAGGTGGACAAAGAGGGGCTCTTCCTGGTCATTATCACCGTGGCAAGGACAATTGACTGGAGTCGATGGAGCGCTCCTCCTTCATCATTTTTGCACGTCAGAGCCCCAACCCCAAGCAGGAGGAAGCAACCCCTATGCAAGTTGTGTAGAGGGGCAGGTGCGGCCCGCAGAAGTCCACCATCGCTCATGAGGCACACCCCCAGCTCCGCAAGATTGACCTATTGCCGGTTCAGGAAAAGCAAGACGATCATTCATATTTCTGGGTAATGGATTCTGATTGCAACTAGATGCGTGTCCCTGACAGGGTAGATCCGGAGTCCCCTGTCCTATGCACACCAGTCCACAAACCTAGGCATTCAATGTAAGAGTCAGAGAAAGTGGCTGTGTAGGCACCTACTTGCCCCATTAAGGAGGAGGTCCCCAATAGTGATGATGAAGATTAATACTGAGGCTTCTACAGCTGCACATATCTTCCATGTTTTTTTCAAGCATGCCACCAAAAATGTTTTTTTTCTTATGCACAATTTATGCTACTTAGATAAATCAATGCTATAACACATTCTATAATTTTCTGTCTTAATTTGTGTTCAGGCTGGTTTCCTTCGCAGCAGCAACCCCGAAACTGAGTAACTAAAGCTGGGATTGGCTAAGCACAACTTTCCAACCTCGCCTGTAGCATTTTTAACTTCTATTTTTTTCGAATTAATAGAATAGACTAACTTACCAAAAAACAAATACTGATAGCACATCGAGAAAAAAAAAAAAAGCAAGTTCTTTGTAAATTATCTATAAAAAATATTGTTTTTGAACTATATGTAAGTTTAAATAATATGTATTTTTTACTGTATATCATGCAGAGCCACAAAATGAAAAATATCGATACGATTATTTTTTATCTAAGACTAAAAAAGTGTAAAAGGTTGATGGAAAAATTGGAGAAGGATGAATCAAGTGAATGAAAAAATAATATCAATCTCGTATGATTTTTTTTATTTTATTTTCATTAATGATATACTTGAAAATATTAGATAACATGTTTCAAGAAATCTATTAAGTAAAATATCTTTAATATTCTACAGGGACCAACAACAAAGTGAATGAATGTTGTTGTAAGAAATTAAAACAAGTAGAACATGCAAATGAAAATAAATTTCTCCTTAGCTCATCTGGAGTGGTATTGGAGATTAACGAAAGGGGGAAAAAAATTACAAAACTTTGAGGGATCAATTGGAACAAATTTATAGATTTTATTTCCACTTACAATACAAAAGTCAATCCAAGGATTCCAAGAACCAAATTTTATCTGTACTGCAGGATGAGTTTCGAGAGAAATGGTCAATGAGACATATCAGACTTTTAATAGAAAAAATGTACAACAAAAAAACATAAGGAATGAAAAAGTAATATTCCTTTACATGCTTTTCTAGAATTATATGTATATATTACTAGAAAGAAATCATTTATAAATATCAATTTTGTTATTTTTACTTTCCATATATCAATATAAAAATTGAATAGTTTATTGTCATGTTACATTTTCAGGAAGATTACGAAAATATCAGAGGATGAACAAGATGATATTAGAAATATGCCAGTAGAAATGTCCAAAAAGGTGTACAAGGAGATGGTAAAAGAAATGGACATAATTGAATCGGACGAGGAGCCATCTTCCTCAAAACATTGATGATGAGAGAGAAAATTTCAAAAGAGAAAGTGAGAGAGATATTGAACCAATGATTGAAGATGTTGAGAATGTTGAAAAAAATTCAAGTAAAGAAATTGAATCAACATGTATGTATATATATGTTGAAAGTGTATTATTGAAATTATACATATTTATTAACTTAATTATTTATTTAATATGTAAACTCATTTTCTACATTTAATTCTAATATGTACAGATGAAATCAATATCGATGATGCGATGTTACAAAATGTTGACACTTATACATATGGAGATAAAAAAGCTAACCATGTTATATGATATCATGTTAAGCGTTATTGATACGTTCTTCAAAGATGAAAATGTGGTAGTTCAAGCCCAAATTTTGAAAAGTCTCTTAGTATCAAATAAATTAAAATAAGCTATGACTTTATTTGGTATTCGAAAACCAAAAAAAGATTAAAAAAAATGAAGGAAAATGTGATACAAAATACAAATAGTGCCATAAAGTCAATTGGAAGATCTAGAAAGAAAATTTATTTGGATGCATATATAGCAATACAAATGTAAATGGTTTCATCAAGTACAAAAGAGTATTTTTTGGTAAAATGTATGGCACAAGCATTGGGGACCTCACGAAAAACGTTGTACAAACATCAGAAATTTCTATTGCAAATAGATGTAAATGATGAACTCGCTTGTTCGATAGTTATTTGTAGGCAACCATACAAAGGTAGACTTGGAGAAGATGTTAAAAAATAATCTATGAATGGATGAAAAATTCATGTGTTTCACCAAAAGAAAGGGATATGATGTGATGAAGAATAGAACAAAATCAGTACGAAGAACATGCAAAACACACCTTGGACACCACTCAGATAGATTTGTTCAACAATTTCATAGAAGATAATCATGAAATTAATGTCTCAATCAATGATTTTGTGCAACAAAAACCATGGTATGTTAAACCTATCATTGTACGTGACACTTGTTGTTGTCGTTATAATGTGAAATTTCAATTATATTATGACACATTCCTTAATTTTGGTAAAACAACTTCGAAAGATTCACCTCCTCCTTCCACTATCCATGATTTTATATCTAAAATTCCATGTGGAAGGGAAATCCATGAATTATTTTACCAAAACAAATCTATTGGTGGTAAAAAATGCGATGATTGTGGAATTTTCACTTTATTTCAAAACAAATATTGTTCTAATATAAATCATCAATAATTGTCCAATATAAAAGTAAAATTGAAAATATATGAATATATTCATACATGGATTGGTTCAAGTAGTACTACACGTTCTAAAATAATTCATTTACAAGAAGAATAAACTTTTTTGATAGATTTTTTAAGAATGTTTGAGGCAGAAAGTTATAAATACACCAAGCATTCCCATAGAGCTCGATGGCAGGACTTGCAATTCAAAAACTCCCATGAAGTTTTTCCACGCGGGACTATTTTCTCAATAGATTATTTTTCAAAGAACTACACATTTTTTCCACAAAAGGAAATGCAAAGTGAATAATATCATTCTGACCAAGTCTCCATGCTTGTCCATATTCTTTATAGACACAACGAAAAAAATGTTGATCATATAGAAAGCACCAGTGAAAATTCACATGTCATTAAAGAATATCACTTTTATATCAGTGACGATCATACACATGATGCATATTTCATACAACATTATTTTGAAAAGACTTACGACTCCTTGAAAAGCTGTGAAATAAGTCAATTCAAATCTTCATTATCATTCTTTTTGTTATGTCATCTTCATATGAAAATCCACACTAAACATTGTTGGAATTACTTTGAGACTCTTCCTGGAATAAGAGAACATGATGGTGCAGGGGCATGTATAAAACAAACACTTCGAACAAGTTGTTCAATGGTGCATCGTTGTACTATCTTGTGAGACTAACCAGTCAAGGAAAGTATGAATGTACATGTACACACACACACACACGTGCACACACACAGATATATATATATATATATATATATATATATATATATATATATATATATATATATCTGTGTGCGTGTGTGTGTGTGGAAATTTAATATGTACATGATCTTCTTTTTATTAAGTTTCTAATTTTAAACATTATTTATCACAATGATTATCTTTTATGGTATTTTGAATATATATATATATATATATATATATATATATATATATATATATATATTTTTTAATTTTCCATATAGGTTTTTTTGCCATATTGGGGTCCAAGATGTAGATATATCAATTGGAGATGATGTTGAAACAATAAAAGGGACTCAGAAATTGCATTGAATTAAAACAAAGTAGTGCCAAAATGTGTTTTCATTCGATAAAAGAAAATATTATTGTTTTTTTCATGTTTGAATAGACAACACAAAATCCAATGATGTTTGTGAAAAAAAATGTATGTAAAAGATTGGTAACATACAGAACTAAATACAAAGGTGAAAATGTCCCTTGCAAAATTTGAAGAAATGCAATCTAAGGAGACTATAGTATCATCTGAAGGTGATCGAGTTTTTGATATTGTTAGAGAAGGTAACATTTTAGTTGCTTTGAAATGAAAGAGACTTATAAATAGATAATAAACTAAAATACACATGTTAATTTTAAAGTTAATTTTTCATGTTAATTATGATCTAAATTTATGTAAGCTTGTTTTATTGTGCATGATTTTTTTTGCTATAGTTACACCTATTACCAGCACATAAAATGTGAAGTATTATTCGATGCGTTGCATTGAACAAAAGATGAAATTATTGGAAAACTATGATCATAATAGGTTTATATATGATAGAGGGTCTATTATACTGAAAGGTTATTTTTTCCAAAAAACACATCAAAGTCAGGATTATTTTTACTTTCAAGGCTATGAACGTGATTCCATAAGTTGTCAATATAGTCACTTGGTGTGTGTAGCACGAATAAATTTGATAAAAGTTGAATCAATCAAAAAATTTAAAATTAAGAAATGGAAAATGTCAAAAGCCGAACATGAACAGATCATTTAAGATGGCATTACATTAGAATATTTTTTATTGAAATTTACATTAGAATATGTAAGATGGCATTACATTAGAATATTAATGAAAAATGTGATGTACTATATATTTTAAATGAAATTTTAAATTTTTATGATTGTTTGACACATCTATGAACACCTAGAATTTTATGATTGTTTTTTGATATATACATAGATATGTATTGTAATTCAATCATTTTTACAGATATTCAAATTTAATTTAATAATTTTCACATATATATTCAAATGTACTTCAATAATTTTTACATATATTCATAAAATTAAATATGTAAACCATCTATGATTATATTAAATGACACATAATCATGAAAAATGTACCCAAATATCACCTTTAATAGACATCCTAATTATATAACATTCGCACATGTTCAAATGCATAACATGTACCACATTTGTTTTGTAATTTGAAATTTCCATCTAGATTCATTTTAAATAACAACAGAACAACTTGAGTTTTAAAAACAAAACATTATATCAAAACATGTTATCACATGCCAAATGTAACAACTATCCAAAATTTAAAATCATTCCTGATAAAGTAAATGTAGTTCAACTATCCAAAATGTAAAATATGTCCAAAATTTATATCATGAATAATAAAAGTAAATATATAATAATGTATAGTATTACAAGTATCAAGTTATATATAAAAGTATCTGCATCATCAATAAATTAAAGAATCTAGCAATGTCCTGAGCCTCATTGTGCTACCATTTGAAGAATGGGGAACTTTTACACAATGTGTAAACATTAAAATTTATTTTTTTTAAATTGAATGAAAATTTATAACTTCATTAAAAATAAAGATAAAAAAATTCATGCAATACCTCGTGTAGTTCCCTCTCCATTGTCCATGTTGGTCTTCCATCAATACATCCTCCACTAAGAATCGAACAAAAGATATATATATATATATATATATATATATATATATATATATATATATATATATATATATATATATATATATATTAAAAATTCAAATGAAAATTCATAAACTAAATTGAAATAATATGAAAAAATAAGTTAGACAACTTCTTATTCAAATTGTTTGGATGTTCCTATCTCCATCATACACTCCATCGCTAGAGTTCTTGGAGAATGGAAATCATGTCCACCAACCTAAAATTCAAAAAATTTAAAATTGTAAAATAACTCAAGATCTAGATTTCATTTTTAATGAAACTTTCACTTCAATTTATAACTTAAAAATAAGTGAAAAATTAAATACATCTCATGGTGGATTTGGCACATCTCCTAATAGAGAAGAAGAGGGTGGCTCCGAACGAAAATCATCTCCAGAAACCTAAAATTTAGAAATTTTAAAACTATAAAATAACTCAAGATTTAGATCTCATTTTTTAATGAAACTTTAACTTCAATTTATAACTTAAAAACGTAAGTAAAAAATTAAATACTTGTGACAGTGGAATTGGCACATCTCCTAATAGGGAAGAAAGGGGTGGCTATGAATGAAAATGATCTCCACAAACTTAAAATTCAAAAATTTTAAAACTGAAAAATAACTCAAGATCTAGATTTCATTTTTTAATGAAAATTTCATTTAAATTTATAACTAAAAGACATAACTAAAAAATTGTCCATGCTTGTGATGGTGGATTTATCTCCTAACAGGGAAGAAGAGGGTGGCTCCATTGCAAAAACATCAAACAAAATCAGAATCTGTTAAAATTTAATTAGCGTCTCCATTTCAACATAATTTTTTTTTTCCATTTATAATATTAACATCAATTTCCTCCTATAGACAGATTATTTTGTGTCATATTCTGATGTACATCTGCCATCAATAATTTACCTTACTGTACAATTACATCTTTCAATTTATGCATATAATAGTTGGGACTAAGACTCTGATGTACCAACTCCCAATGTGACTCTAAGGTTAGGAATTCATCTCGATTTTAATTTACATGGATACTTGTCTCGCAATAGTTAAATTCCCCCTCTTAACTGTTAATAACAAGTTTCTTTCCCATTCTAATAACTTAGATATTTTCTAAATCTAACTCCCTCTCCACCATATACACACTATTCCCACTTTACCTTAAAATCTATCCTGCATATTTATATATATTTTGACACATAAATATTCAATTACAATCCAACCTATTTTAGTATGGTTCCTTTACAAAAGTTAGCAACTGTCACCATAATATATAAAAATATGTATTAAACCTCTATTCCACAATTCTACTTATCTAATGTTGAGTGAAACTTCCTCTCTCAATGTGAACAACCTCAAGTGCATCTCACACACTATTTGAAATTACATGGAATTTCATATCATATTAGTAAGAACTGGTAAACTAACCCATATTATTTTATAGGGAGGTTCATATGGTAACAATTACCTTTTTTCTTCCTTAAATATTAACCTGCCTTTCTTGCTCCACTAACTACTGATATATATATTCTAATATTAAATCATTTAGCCACATAGTTCCATCGTTCTCATATATATACCTTGGTTTAAACTTACCTTCGTTCTGAAGGAACATGTCAGTCCCATACAGTTGAATCTCTACCCGAACTTTATTAGGATTCCTGACAACACCTTATGTTCAACTCTTTTTTCCAATGCACATGATCTACTCATCGAATGTTTATAATTGAATTCGATATTAAATAGGATTTTTGTACCCCCCATTTCATTAATCTTTCTGACATGGTCTTACCCATGGACCATTTATGGGACACTGCCAGGGTATAACCTATGAGATTTTACATTTGATTTAATTTACTGCTTCAAATTTTATACAACACTGTCAGCAATCCTTTCCTTATTGGAACTTCAAGGTATGATAACTCTTTTAGTTAAAATTGAGCAGTGCTTTCCATATGACAGTACCCAACTCTTAATGTGTGGTTTTACTCAGGATGTCTTGGCATTTATGTGATAGTACACCATCACATGGCTCATCTGGCTATTTATTAAACCATTAAATCCATGGGAAACTCATCCACTAGTTGATTCCACACACATGGATGGTTAGGATCTAACCTAGCTAGGGTTTTATTTTTTCAATAAATGTCTGCATTTTTGTTTGGAAATTAATTTTTCATTTTATTATTTCGGCTGAGTAGCCTCTTGCCCTCTGCATATACTAAGCCCGAACAACTTATTGTTAATATTTTAATTTTGATGATTCAACTTCCTTGATTACCTTGGAGATATCACTGCTATTTCACTTGAACCTTCGTTCTACTGGTTATCAGGTTTCATTTTAATTTAACATTGGTAGTAATCTCTCTCAGCTCTATACCAACCATGTTTTCACTATCCGGAGGGGAGAAAAATTCGTTCACTGCTCTGCTCATGAATTCAAAAGTCCCGCCATTCTCTTAGGTAATCATTCTTCTATTCTCTAGATTTCTTTTAATTTTTTTTCACGCTATGGTTTAAAATTTCAAGGTTAGAATTTAACATAGATGATTACTATGCATAATTCATTCTGCTTTATCCTCTCAATTTTTATTTCACCTATTTCATTTATTGATAAAACTAATATTCGATAATTTATACCAAGGTTCTGGACCTATCCATGATTTTTGCGATGACAGCGTCACTGGACCATGGCATTTTGGCTTTGGAATTTCCTTTTCTCTACCATGGTCAAACCTCAACGAAGACAGTGAGTCCCTACCTCATGTGTATGCTACTGCATATTTTTCTTTTCGTCCTTATTTCTTCCTATGAATTATAATAACGAACATATACAGAGTAGTTGAATTTCATTTAAATAAATTATTAGTTTCTACATTTTCCATAGGGTTTTAATATTTTCTCATTATGCTGTGTAGGGCATCGATTCCTTTTAAGGCACATCCCTTTGTAATGCCAATTCAAAGGGTGAGTAACTAACTCATCATTTATGGTGTTTATTTCGATTTTCACCATGCATCATATATTTTTGACATTTGGATTTTGCATTGACTATGAAAATCGAAATATGTTTGTGACTACGGTTCTTGATTAACTCAAGCAGCTAGACAGAGACTCCCTCTCGTCTTACCATTTCTGTTTCAAAAAATGATTGCCAATTAGAGGTAAATTTAATACCACTATAGTTTTCTGTGATGGTTTTTCTTGAGCATGAAAAATTTTCTTTGCTAAGACCTCTATAGGCTTGTGACTATATTTGAGGTCCAATTTTTGACTAGGTGTATTAGGGTTCTCAGCATTCATTCCCAAATGCATGCCCTTCAATTATGAATATACATTTTCATTTTCATAAGATACTTGAGACTTAGCTTTCTAAATCACTAGTCTTAATAGAGATGTATATTTAATTTAATATATTTAGAGAAATGATAATGTTCCATGTAAAATTTCTTTTTACCGAATTTCCATAAGTAGAATTTTCAATGTGTTTGTGGTCCTAAAATGTACTCCTTCACATTTTTATTCCCTTTCATACATGGGGATGTATTTCATTCTGATTTTAGATTTCAACTATGGTCATAATACTTGTTAACTTCCTTTCCTTAAAAAATGAATGCTACCCTTACTCTTCGCAGATACACCCATTCATAATTTCTCTAAGATTCAATTATACTTTAAATATTTTCTGTGTATGAATTTCATTATACCCTTTTCTACAATAATAATTTCTCTTCTTATTATTGTAGGAGGATATCGTGTATCTATGCTTAAAGTAACTAATTTACTCTTATGGTTTTTAAATCCTTTCTTATTTCCTTTTATTTTTATATCCCTGAACCAAAACTAATTTCTTGTTCTTTCCTTTTCAGGTATTTCTCACATAATTATGGAGTTGCATACTATTATTTGTCTTACTTTTGTGCAATCATAATTATGGGATGTTTCTGTTCCGGTTGGTTCAATGACTCACTTTTGAGTTTCATGATATACTATCTTATTATAGTTTACCAAGATATTGTACAATTTGTTTTGTATGAGATAGATTTCTCCTTCTATACATAATTATTTTACTAAATTGTAATTTAACTATGTAAAATATTGGGGATTATAAACCTAACCTTTATAACTCTATAGATATGTTTGGAGAACACTTTTCCTTTTTAATGAATGTATGTTTATGTTTCAGAATTCATAATTTTCTTACAGATTATATTTCATTTTTTAGTAAAAATTGCTACTTCTTCCTTGCAATCTATGACTATGCTCTCAGCACTATAACATTTTATTCCTCAGTTCTATTTTTGTCAATGATTTAGTTGATTGTGCGATATATATTTCATATTCCTTGTAATACCTCTTTACTTTTATTCTATACTAGTTGGTTCAATCATACTCCAGAATAATAAATATTAGACAATACTAATTCCAAACTAGATGTTAGGTATAATCATTTCTATTCTATAATATTTTATTTATAGTAGTTACTGATTTGAAAATTCATAATTAAAGAATAATTTTATCCAGTAATAAATTTTGAGAGTCACCTAACCTCATATCTGAACCTTCATAAAGGTTTAGACATTCTGAGTGTTGGTTCTCTTGAGATTTTTGTCTATACAACTATAAGGAGGACTACTCTAGTTAATGTAGTCTACTTGGTTAAATGTACATAATTTGAAAATTATTTATCAGCTACTCTTTTAACCTCTTCCTTAACTAAAACATCTACTCATGCACATATTTAACCTAATTCATATATGTAATATCTTACTTCATCATAATAATAACAACAACACTAATCTTCTAAGTTAAAATAAGCTAATTTGTGCATACCATTTAAGCTAGATAAGGTTCCACCGAACCTTTGACCTCTTTCTCCATAGCTCCTCCCGAGCAGAGATCAAATCCTCCAACTATATATAACCTCCTTTCTATCATGAATCTTCTTATTTAAGCCTGCTTTCCCCTCATCTCATTTCCTTAACTGCGTCCAGTTAATCAGGATGTTGTTTTCCTTTTTCCCTTGGATTTCCTTTTGTTTCTTCCACAAAATTACTTTAAAGCTAGCTTTTCCTATTTCTAGATTTATTCCACATATTCCCAGTAAATTCCTCTTTACTAGGGTAGATTTTTATATTTTTATCTCCAATCTAAATTGCTATATTTAATTTATTTCCTCCAAGGATTTTTTAGAGATCTGGGAAAGTCTTATGATCCTTATCCATCCTCATGGATTTATATTCGTGACCTCTAATCATTATCTATTCCTTGCACCATTAATTGTTTTTTCATTTTGTTAATTTAATTTAATAAAATATATCCAAAATAATTATTTTTCCTTGGGTCCACTTCACATTTAGAGCCTTTTGACTGCCTATTATTATAAGCATAAAATTAGGGACATTACATATTCCCCCTCTAAAACAGAACACCATCCTCGGTGTTACCAATTTCAAAGTTGATTTCTAAACTTGGGATGAGGAATCCTCCTTCATCTTATCCTCTTGCCCCTATTAGTTTTATTAAGAGTACAAGTACCTTCCCCTGCTATTACTCTACTTGCTTCTTTACTCTGAAGTTTGATTTCTTCTTGCTTGAGTATAAGAAGTATATCTGGAAGAATCTTTTATTCTTGCTTCCACCTATCCATAGTTCTTATTAATTCATATTAGTAGTATTATATACATATATTGATAAGAAGTAATCATGATAATATCCTAGACTTTAATAGTTTTTAATAAAATCACTTATAGCAAAACCCTTTACGTTCATAGTAGTATAGTGCAATTTTAGCACAACTACTTATCATTCCATGTATTTCGGTGAGACTTCCTTGTCATGAACCCATGGTGTCATTTGAATTTCTTGGTGATCTCTTTGCACGTCTTCTCACCTTGACTTCTTTTATCGGAGTTGTACAATTCTTGTAACATTTAGCTTCACAAAACAAACACCTCTTAATTAGAAGCTCATGAATTTTAAAAAAAAAAAAAAAATTGTTATCATATGTAGTGGTTCTGCTTAGGTTTATGTTCCTTTTTCCTGTTCATACATGCACCTCATGTACTCAATATTTTTTTGACTTTCTCAATATTTTCATATGGTGACAAATAATGCTTAGGTTCAACTTATTCATGGTTTTTCTATTACATAGTTTTGTTGAAAGTTCACTTGAGTTTTTCTTTATCAATTGTATTAATTATCATCCACCGTGAAATTTCATATCAGTTTATCATTTTGGTCTTGGATACATTGACTATTATTTTTAATTTCTGGTCTTCAGCCAACCAGTTTCTAATTTTTTTCCAAACAACTTCCTATTTCCATTTTGGAATAAGGATAGTATCCAAATTTTCGATTTGATACTTATGTTTCGTTATCTCTTAGTAACATTTTCCACATATAATTTTCATTATTCTTTCATCATATTAGGTCAAACATGTCTTGTTTTAAATCTCGAATTTAATTTTAGTCACAAGTATGTCCTATGTGAGGACATCTATGATATATTTCTAAAATTGTTGTTGTACTGAGGTCACAATGTTAATGTACCCTCTATTTTTTAAATTATCAATTCCTCCTAATTTGGAATATCTACCAATATCTTAGTATATTACAATTTTTTCATGGAGGTTTTTCCTGTTTTACTGCTGCACTCATTTATTTTTATCTCCATTACTCATAGTCAGAGTTTTCATTACTCCAGTTCTCTTCAAAATTTGACATTCCTCTTTACAAAATCTAAAATATTATTTTATTTTCCTTTTTCATGTTTGATTTCTATTTCAAACTTATTAAGGAAAAATAAATACCTAGTTTCTTAACATTTTTCATATTTTTGAAGAATTTAAACTTCAGAAAAACCCCTTCTTTCTTTATAGATAATTTCTCTACTTCCTTCAGCATACATTTCAGCATCAAATCTAAGACATACTCAGTATAATTCTGTTCATTCGTCTTAATTTTCCTTGAATCATATGCTATAATTGAGTGATCCTATTATTTATAATCCTTCCTCCCAAGCCCCAGTATCACTTACCAGCACTTCGATGGAGTCAGAATCTTAGAACTAGGAGTAGTTATTAGTTTAAGTCCTTCATGCCTTCTATGACCTCTAAATTTTTCTGAATTGTAAAATAATTCTAAGTTTTTCTTTATGTTCTCTTTCACTTGACCCATAAAGGAGAAAAACGTTATCAACCCAATCCTGTAGGATTTATAGCTCATAAATTATCTATCTTGTCCTTTATATAGCTCTTCTTATTGATCATTTATCCTGGGTAGAGGATATTCATTATTGATCATCATATTATTTCATTTTCAATAGTGTATACTTTCTCCGGATGTTCCAACTTTCACTTTGACCAACATTACCAGTTTTCCTAGTACGGATATACTTGGTCTTACATAATTTCTATTTAGCAAATTTTATAGCTGCATTTTAATACTTACAAAATTTGGGTTACTCTTCCTATATGCTCTAGATATTGGTGTAGCTTCTAGACTTAATTTTATTTAACAATCAGATTCCCTTTTTGGGGGACATATGAGGAATTTGATCTACAATTACCTCCTTATTCTCTCTTATGACTGGTAACTTTTCTACTAGTTTATTTTCCAGGTTTTTGTCTTAATTCTACAACATACTTTTTCCAGCCTTTTCTTGTTGTCCTTTTTACTATCACTGGTTTTTCCATCACCACAGATACCCTGTAGTGTTCTTTTTTTATAATCATTCCATTCCTATCAACACTGCATAGGAAATGAGAGGGGAAAAATTTAACTTTAACTGATGTTTTTTTTTTTTTTTAAAACCTATTTGCCTTTCAACAACCTTATATGTCACTTCGTTAAAAAATTTCAGCTTACTGGAAATTTTTTGTTTCCTTGCTAAATTTCACCTACATTCATCAACCAGAATAGGTTGATTATCATTCATACCTTTAAATTTCTCTTCAAATTTATCCAACCCCTTTTCCTACAATAGATTCTATAGTTCTACTAATAGAAGGTTTACAATTTTCAATTATTTATAACTCTCTTCGTCAATTTTTGTTTCTAGAGGCAATTAAATCAATGATAATTGGTTCATCATCCTTATCTTCCATTTTATTCTCATTTCTTGTATGCTTGAAGTATATACATGAACTTTGGAGAAGAATCTACTCAATTTATAGTCCTTCCATTCACACTTTTTCTCTTTCTTTTTTTCTACCTAACACAGTTAATTGAACTTTATCATGCATTTAGTAGATTTCAGATTACTGTTTCCCAAATTTCAGGAGATAGAATCCATCATTCGTCTCCTTATAGCTAGTAGGTAGGAAATTTTTTAACATCATCCCACCCTTGCCTTTTCTTTTGGTATATAAGGAAATTAGCGAAGTAGGTTGGCGAGTTTGGTAACAAGTCAACAATAATAAGTTGTTCCAACCTAAGTTATTGAAACTCTTTCGATTTTCCATCCTACTATCTGTCATTCTGATATCTATTGTTAAATTTAATTTGAACATCTTTCTAAGGAACAATTTTTCTCACTTGTTTTCCTACTACTACAAGGTAGCCTTCTCTGGAATTTGTAAATAGAGATCCATGATTTCAAGTTACTTTCATACTCACAACTTGAAATACTTTACCATGTTTAGAAGCCAAGCTTATGTATCTTCCTTCTTCTCTCCATCATAGGAGGGAGGTTTGAATGTTCGAAATTCACCTTGAGTTTCCCTTTTCCTTCTAGACTCTTGTCTAAAGGCTTCATCTTCCTTAGAATCTTCTGATAATTTTTCAGTTGCATCATTTTCTCTGCATAAGATTCATCATAGCCACCAATGGTGCATTAGGATCTGATTTTCTTCACCACCCAGATCCACATACAGCTCATGCCCTTTTCTCATGGTTTTCATATGTATTGTTCTGCACTATTTCACTATACATAAAAGTAAACATTAGTGAAAATTTAATTTAATAACAATTTATAGCAACATAATTTTTTTTTCTGGTGTGAGCACACATTATGGCCCAGTGTTTTAACATGGGCTCTGATACCATTTGTAACGTATCCATTTTGACTGAATTTTTTTTCTATTTATTATATTAACGCCAATTTACTCCTTTGGCCAATTTACTCCTTTGGATAGATTATTCTATGTCATATTCTGATGTACATCCGCCATCAATAATTTTCCTTACTATACACTTACATATTTCAATTTGTTCATATACTAGTTGGGACTAATACTCCAATGTACCAACTCCCAGTGTGACTCTAAGGTTAGGAATTCATCTCAATTTTAGTTTACATGGATACTTGTATCATAATAGTTAAATTCCGCCTCTTAATTATTAATAAAATTTTTCTTTCCCATGCTAATAACTTAAATATTTTCTAAATCTAACTCCCCCTCCACCATATACACACTATTCTCACTTTACCTTAAAATATATCCTGTATATTATATATATTTTGACACATATATATATTCAATTACAAGGGAACCTATTTTTGTATGGTTCCTTTACAAAAGTTAGTAATTTTCACCATCATATACAAAAATATGTATTAAACCTCTATTCCACAATTCTACTTATCTAAAGTTGAGTGAAACTTCTTCTCTCAATGTGACCAACCTCAAGTGCATCTCATACATTATCCTTCATTACATAGAATTTCATACCATATTAATAAGAACTAGAAAAATAACCCATCTTATTGAATAGGGAGGTTCATAAGGTAAGAATTACCTTCTTTATTCCTTAACTATTAACCTGCCCTTCTTGCTCCATTTGAATAACTATTGATATATTCTAAGATTAAATCATTCAACCACATAGTTCCATCCATATCATATATATATCTTGGCCTAAACATACCTTGAAAGTTGTAATTTATCCAAGGAATTTTTTCATATGCATATATTCTATCACAACAGAGATGACCTTGTCTAGTTTCGTTATGAAGGAACATGTCGGTCCCATATGGTTGAATCTCTACCCAAACCTTATTAGGAGTCATGACAACACCTTATGTTAAACTCCTTTGTGCAATGCACATGATCTACTCATCGAATGTTTATAATTGACCTTAATCTTAAATAGGATCTTTGTACTCCACATTTCATTAATCCTTTTGACATGGTCGTACTCGTGGACCATTTATGGGACACTGCCAAGGTATAACCTATCAGAGTTTACATTCGATTTAGTTTACTATTTTAAATTTTATATGACATTGTGAGCAATCCTTTCCCTATTCTAACGTAGAGGTATGATAACTCTTTGGGTTAAAATTGAGCGGGGTTTTCCGTATGACAGTACCCAACTCTTAATGTGTGATTTCACTCGGGATTTCCTAGAATTTTTGTGATAGTACACCATTACCATGAATCTGCGGGAAACTCATTCAGTAGATGATTCCATACACGTGGATGGTTAGGATCTAACCCAGCTAGGGTTTTAGGTTTTCAATAAACATCTGTAGTTTTGTTTGGAAATTAATTTGTAATTTTATTATTTCTGTTGAGCAACCTCTCATCCTTGACATCTGCTACGCTCGACCAACTTACAGTTAACGTTTCAAATATGATGTTTCAACTTCCTCGTTTACCTTGGAGATACCACTGCTATTTCACTGGAACCTTCGTTTTACTCGTCATCAGTTTTCATTTTAATTTAACATTGGTAGTAATCTCTCTCAACTCTATACGACTATTTTTTTCAATATCCAGAGGGGAGAGAAATTTTTTCACTGCTCTGCTCATGAATTCAAACGTCCAATCCTTCCCTTAGGTAATCATTCTTCTATTCCCTAGATTTTTTTAATTATTTTTAACGCTATGGTTTAAAATTGCAGGGTTAGAATTTACCGTAGGTTATTACTATGCATACTTCTTTCTGCTTTATCCTCTCAATATTTCTTTCATCGATTTCATTTATTGATAAAGATAATTTTCGATAATTTATAACCAAGGTTATAGAACTTTCCACGATTTCCTTTATCGTGGTATCACTCGACCATGGCATTTCTGGCTTTGGAATTAAAATTTTTTCTGTCGTGGTCAAACCTCAACGACGACCGTGAGTCCCTACCTTAGATGTATTCTACTGCATATTTTTATTTTCATCCATATTTCTTCCTATGAATAATAATAATGAACATGTACAGAGTAGCTAAATTTCCTTTAAATAAATTATTAGTTCTACATTTGCCATAGGGTTTTAATAATTTCTCATTTTGTTATGTTGTGCATGGATTCCTTTCAAGGCACATCCCTTGCTAATGCCAGTTCAAAGGGAGACTGACTAACTCAACATTTATGGTGTTTCTTTCGATTTTCACCATGCATCATTTATTTTTTACGTTTCACTTTCACATTGTCTACCATGACTTGGAGATTTCTGTGACTACGGTTCTCTATTAACTCAGGTGGCTAGATGGAGAGACTTCCTCTCTCGTCTTACCATTGTCGTTTCAAAAAATGATTACCAATTGGAGGTAAATTTAATACCACTATAGTTTTCTTTGATGGTTTTTCTTTAGCATGAATAATTTTCTTTGCTGAGACCTCTATAGGCTTCTGAGTATATTTGAGGTCCAATTTTTAACTAGTCGTATTAAGGTTCTGAGCGTTAATTTACAAACGCATGCCCTTCAATTCTGAATATACATTTAAATTTTCATAAGATACTTGAGACTTCGCTTTCTAAATCCCTAGTCTCAATAGAGATGTATATTTAATTTAATATATTTAGAGAAATGCTAATGTTCTAACATTTGGAAAATTTCATTTTACTCAATTTCGATAAGTAGAATTTGCAATGTGCTTGGGATCCTACGATGTACTCCTTCACATTTTTATTCCCTTTCATACATGGGGATGTATTTCTTTCCGAGTTTAGTTTTCAACTACGGTAAGAGTACTTGTTAAATTCCTTTCCTTAAAACATGAATGCTACCCTTATTCTTCGTGGGTACATCCATTGATAAATTCTCTGAGATTCAGTTATACTTTAATTAATTTCTGTGTAGGAATTTCATTACACACTTTTCTACAATAACAATTTCCCTTCTTATTATTACAAGAGGATATCATATATCTATCCTTAACGTAACTAACTCACTCTTATGGTTTTTAAATCCTTTCTTATTTCCTATTATTTTTATATCCCTGAACCAAAACTAATTTCTAGTTCTATCCTTTTCAAGTATTGCTCACATAATTATGGAGTTTCATACTGATGTTTGTCTTGGTTTTATGAAATCATAATTATGGGATGTTTCTGTTCAGGTTGGTTCAACGACTCACTTTGGAGTTTCATGATATACTATCTTATTACAGTTTACCAAGATGTTTTACAATTTATTTTTTATGAGACAGAGTTCTCCTTCTGTACATCATTATTTTAGTAAATTGTACGTTAACTATGTAAAAATTCAGGATTATAAACCTAACCTTTATAACTATGTAAATATCTTTGGAGAACCTTTTTCCTTTTTAATGAATGTATATTTATGTTTCAGAATTCATAATTTTCTTACAGATTATATTTCAATTTTTGGTAATAATTGCTACTTCTTCCTTGCAATCTGTTACTGTGCTATCTCCAATATAGCATTTTATTCCTCAAATCTATTGTTGTGAGTGATTTAGTTGATTGTGAGATATATATTTCATATGCCTTGTAATACATCTTTAATTTTATTCTATATTAGTGGGTTCAATCATACTACAGAATAATAATTATTATAAAATACTAATTCCACATTAAATGTTAGGTATAATGATTTCTATTCGATAATGTTTTATTTATAGTAGTTACTGATTTGCAAAATCATAATTAAAGAATAATGTTATCCAATAATAAATTCTGAGAGTCACCTAACCTTAAATACAAACCTTCATCAATTTTTAGACATCCTGAGAGTTGGTTCTCTTCATATTTTTATCTGTACAACTATATGGAGGACTACTCTATTTAATGTAGTCTACTCGATTAAATGTACATAAGTTGCAAACCCTTTTTCACCTAGTCTTTTAACCTTTTCCTTAAGTATCACATCTACTCATGCACAGATTTAACCCATTTCATATATATAATAAATTACTTCATCATAATAAGAACAAGAACACTAATCTTCTAAGTTAAAATAAATTAACTGGTTCATACCATTTAAGGTAGACTAGGTTCCACCCAACCTTTGAGCTCTTTCTCCGAAGCTCCCCCTAAGTAGAGATCAAATCCTTGAGCCATAGACAAACTCTTGTCTATCCTGGATCTACTTATTTGAGCTGTATTTCCCACCAATCAATTTCCTTAACTGGTTCCAGTTAATCAGGATGTTGTTTTCCCTTTTGACTAGGCTTTCCTTTTGTTTCTTCCATAAAAGTACTTTATAGCTAGCTTTTCCTCTTTCTAGCTTTATTCCACCTCTTCTCAGTAACTTCCTCTTTACTGGGGTAGCTTTTTAGATTTTTATCTCTAATATAAATTGCTATATTCAATTTATTTCCTCAAAGGATTTTTTGGAGAATTGAGAAAGTCTTATGATCCTTATCCATCCTCATGGATTTAGATTCCTGATCTTTAATAATTATCTAGTCCATGTACCATTAATTCTCTTTTCATTTTATTAATTTAACTTAATAAAATATATCCACAATAATTATTTTTCCTGGGGTCCACTTGACCTTTAAATCCTTTTGACTACCTATTTTTAAAAGCAAAAAATTAGGGACATTATATATTCCCCCTCTAAAGTAGAACACCATCCTCAGTGTTACCAATTTTGAAGTTGATTTCTCAAATCAGAATGAGGATTCCTCCTTCATCTTATTGTCTTGCTCCCAACAGTTTTCTTTAGAGTAAAAGTACCGTCCCCTACTATTACTCTACTTACTTATTTACTCTCGAGTTTGATTTCTTCCTGCTTCAGTATAAGAAGTATATCTGGAAGAATATTTTATTCATGCTTCCACCTGTCCACAGTTCATATCAATTCATATGAATATTATCATATACGTATATTGATAAGAAGTAATCATGATAATATCCTGGACTTTAATAGTTTTGAATAAAGTCACATGTAGCAAAACACTTCAAGATTCATAGTAGTATGGTGCAATTTTAGCACAACTACTTATTATTCCATGGATTTCGGTGAGACTTCCTTGTCATGAACCCATGGTGTCATTTGAATTTCTTGGTGATTCCACTGCACGTCTTCTCACCTTGACTCTTTTTATCAGAGTTTTACAATTCCTGTTACACTTAGCTTCAAAAAACAAACACCTTTTAATTAAAATCTCCTGAATTTTAAAAAAAAAAACAACTTTATCATATGCAGTGGTTCTTCTTAGGATTCTATTCCTTTTTCCAATGCATACATGCAAAACATGTACTTAATATTTGATTGATTTTCTGAATCAAATATTAATGGTGATAAACCATGCTCAAGTTTAACTTATTTCTGTTTTTCTTTTACACAATTTTGTTGAAAGTTCACTTGTGTATTTCTTTATCAATTGTATTAATTATCATCCATCGTGGAATTTCATATCAGTTTATCATTTTGGTCTTGGATACATTTACTATTATTTTTAATGTCTAGTCTTAAGCCAACCAGTTTATAATTTTTTTCTAAACAAATTCCTATTTCCATTCTATAATAGGGATAGTATCCAAATTTTTGGTCTGGTACTTATGTTTCATAATCTCTTAGTAACATTTTGCACATAGAATATTCATTATTTTTTCCTCATATTAGGTGATAAATTTCATGTTTTAAATCTTGAATTGAAGCTTACTCACAAGTATGTCCTATCTGATGACATCTAAAATATCTTTCTAAAATTGCTGTTGTACTGAGGTCACATTGTTAATATACCTCTGTTTTTGAAATTATTAGTTCCTCATGATTTGGAATATCTACCAATATCTCAATATATTGCAGTTTTTTTTCTTAGAGGTTTTTCCTATTTTACTGTTGCACTCATTTCTATCTATCTCCATTATTCACAGTCATAGTTTTTATTACTCCAGTTTTCTTCAAAATTTGAGGGACATTCCTCTTTACAACATCTAAAATATTATTTTATTTTCCTTTTTCATGTTTGATTTTTATTTCAAACTCATTAAGGAAAAATAGACACCCAGTTTCTGAACATTTTTCATATTGTTGAAGAATTTATACTTCAGCATAACCCCTCTTTCTTTACAGATAATTTCTCTACTTCCTTCAGTATACATTTCAGCATCAAATATAAGACATAATCAGTATAATTATGTTCATTTGTCTTAATTTTCCTTGAATCATATGCTATAATTGAGTGATCATACTATTTCTAGTTCTTCTACCCAAGCCCCGGTATCACTTACAAGCTCTTGGGTGGAGCCAGAATCTTAAAAACAAAGAGTAGTTATTATTTTAAGTCCTTCATGCCTTCTATGTGCTCTAAATTTTTAGGAATTTTAAAATAATTCTGAGTTTTTCTTCATGTTCTATTTTACTTGACCCATAAACGAGCAAAAAATTATCAACCCAATGCTATAGTATTTCCACCTCGTAAATTTTGTATCCTTTTCTTTATAAAACTCTTCTTATTGATCATCTATCTTGGGTATAGGACATTCATTCTTGATCACCAGTTTATTCCATTTTCAGTAGTCTATACTTACTCTGGATGTTCCAATTTTTTCTTTGACCAACATTACTGGTTGTTAGTATGAATCTTAATTCCAAGTGTATGGAAAAAGACCACTTTAGCTGCGCATAAAAAAAAACCCTAACATCAAAAATGACTGTTAATATCTTCAAATCTGTAGTTAGGTGATCAAGATAAATGCTGCAAAAATCTAGATCTATGAATTAGAAGACGTTAAATAGTAGAAAAGATAAGATTTACACCATGCATCCAATAGACAAGACAAGAATATATCAAATAAATTTTGTATTGATGGCACCTGGGAAGAAAAAACAAGAGGGTTTTCCCTGTTCTCCTCAATGGGATGGGTTCTTGTAAATCCTCAGCACTTCATATCTAGAATTCCTTTTTCTTTATGGTGTAGAAAACCCAAACAAAAATGGAAAACTATGGCTATGATGGTGGATCAATATCCAAACAAAAAGTTTAGATCTAGAGTGATATTTAGGAAACAAAAGGTGATAAATGAATGGGAAAAGCCTTCTATTTATAACAAAATATTGAGTTAGTCTAGCTATTGGTGCATAGTTAAAATATTATTAACCAAATCAAGATCCAACTTTTATGGAATATTTCATTATATTTGTTGTAGGGAAAAGGAATTTGACTTGGGTCTAATCCCTTTATTTGTAAATAATAAATAAATAAATGATTTATTTATCATTTTGAGGATGTGGTTGAGTAATAATCAAATAAATAATGACTTATCTAATTATTTAAGGGTGAATTAGTCATATCTAACAAAGAATATTATTTAGATAATATTTAAAAAATTATTCTTAGAAAATAATAAGATAAATAATGATTTATCTAATTAATTTCCTTGTTTTGGGTTAAATATAAGTAGAAATATTAATTAAACTACTGTTTAACTAATTATTCCTTGAGGAAAAATAAAAAAAATGTATATTTATTTAATATTTCCTCGTGGGATTTCCTGTTTAGACCATAAGAAACTTAATAAAGGTGGTTTAATAAGTTATTTTCATAGTGAAAACAATTTTACTTGGGGTAAAATTGGTCTCACATGGTGGATTTGGGTCCGTCTAATGATAATAGGTTAGATGACCAAAAAATGTTGTAACACTGGTGCTCCCAATAGGGATATACTTTGTCTTACATATTTTCTATTAATCAACTTTTATAGCTGCAATTTTAATACTTACAAAACTTGGGTTACTCTTCCTGTATGCTATAGAGACTAGTGTAGCTTATAGTTTTAACTTTATTTAACAATCAGATTCCCTTTTTGGGGGACATATGCAGAATTTCATCTAGAACTACCTGCTTATTATGTCTAATGACTTGTAAGTTTTCTAATAGTGTATTTTTTAGTTTGTTTTCTTAATTATATAACATGCTTTTTCGAGCCTTTTCTTGCTACCGTTTGTACTATCACTAGTTTTTCCTTCACAACAGATACCCTGTAGTGTTTTATTTCTAATCAGTCCATTCCTATCAACACCGCATAGCAAATGAGAGGGGAAAAAATTAAATTTAACTCATGTTTTTTTTTTCATACCTATTTATCTTTCAGCAATCTTATATATCACTTCATTAAAAAATTCCAACTTGCTGGAAATTTTTTGTTTCCTTGCTAAACTGCACCTACATTCATTAATCAAAGAAAGTTGTTTATCATTGATACCTTTAAATTTCTCTTCAACTGTCTCCAACCTCTTTTCCTACAACAGATTTTATACTTCTACTGATAAAAGGTTTACAATTTTCAATTATTTATAACTCTCTTCGTCAGTTTTTGTTTCTAGAGGTAATTAAATCTACGATAATTGGTTCATCATCCTTATCTTCCATTTCATTCTCATTTCTTCTATGCTTCAAGTATATACTTGAATTTTGAAGAAGAATCTTCTCAATTTATATTCCTTCCATTTACACTTTTGATCTTTCTCTTTTTCTACCTAACACAATTAAGTTAAATTCATGCACTTAGTAGATTTCATATTACTATTTTCTGAATTTAGATTTTATATTACTGTTTTATGAATTTTAGGAGACAAAATCCCTCATTCATCTCCTTATATTTACTAGATAGATAGTTTTTTAACATCATCCTACCCTTGCCTTTTCTTTTAGTATATAAGCCAATTAGCGAAGTAGGTTTGTGAGTTTGGTAACAACTCAACAATAATAACTTGTTCCAACCTAAGTTCTTGAAACTCTTCAGCTTTTCCATTCTACTATCGGTCATTCTAATATCTATTATTAAATTTAATTTGAACATCTTTCTAAGGAATAATTTTTCTCACTTGTTTTCCTACCACTACAAGTTAGCCTTATCTAGAATTTGTAAATAGAGACCCTGACTTTTGAGTTACTCTCATATTAACAACTTGAAATAGTTTACCATGTTTAGAAGCCAAAGCTTCTGTATCTTCCTCCTTCTCTCCATCATAGGAGGAAGGTTTGAATTTTTTAAATTCACCTTGAATTTCCTTTTTCCTTCTAGACTATTGTCTAAAGGCTTCATCTTCCTCAGAATCTTTTGAGAATTTTTTAGTTGCATCATTTTCTCTCCATAAGATGCATCATAGCTATCAATGGCACATTAGGATCTGATTATCTTCACCACCGATATCCACATATAGCTCATCCACTTATCTCATGGTTTGCAGTTGTATGGTTCTGTACTATTTCTCTATACATAAAAGTAAAAATTAGTGAAAATGTAATTTAATAATAATTTACAACAACATAAATATTTTTCTAGTGTGAGCACACATTATGGCCTAGTGTTTTAACATGGGCTCTTATACCATTTGTAATGTTTCCATTTTGACATATATATATTTCTTTTCTATTTATAATATTAACGGAAAATTTCCTCTTATAGATAGACTATTCTGTGTCATATTCTGATGTACATCCGCCATCAATAATTTACCTTACTGTACAATTACATATTTCAATTTATGCATATACTAGTTGGGACTAAAACTCCAACATACCAACTCCCAATGTGACCCTAAGGATAGGAATTCATATCGATTTTAATTTACATGGATACTTGTATCACAATAATTAAATTCCCCCTCTTAACTATTAATAACAAGTTTCTTTCCCATGCTAATAACTTAGATATTTTCTAAATCTAACTCCCCCTCCACCATATACACACTATTATCACTTTACCTTAAAACCTATCCTGTAGATTTATATATATTCTGACACATATATATATATTCAATTAGAATCCAACCTATTTTATTATGGTTCCTTTACAAAATCTAGTAACTGTCACCATCATATATAAAAATATGTATTAAACCTCTATTCCACAATTTTACTTATCTAAAGTTGAGTGAAACTTCCTCTCTCAATGTGACCAACCTCAAGTGCATCTCACACATTATCCAAAATTACGTAGAATTTCATATCATATTAATAAGAACTGGTAAAATAACCCATTTTATTTTATAGGGAGGTTCACAAGGTGAGAATTAGCTTTTAGCTTCCTTAACTATTAACCCGTCCTTCTTGATCCATTCAAATATATATATATATATATATATATATATATATATATATATCATATCATATTAATAATAACTGGTAAAATAACCCATCTTATTTTATAGGGAGGTTCACAAGGTAAGAATTAGCTTTTAGCTTCCTTAACTATTAACCCATCCTTCTTGATCCATTTAAATATATATATATATATATATAATCATTCAACCACATAGTTCCATCGCTTCCATATATATATCTTGGTCTAAACATACCTTGAAAGTTGTAATTTATCCAAGGCCTTTTTGCATATGCATATATTCTATCACAACAGAGATGGCCTTGTCTAGTTTAGTTCTGAAGGAACATGTCGGTCCCATATGGTTGAATATATACCCAAACCTTATTAGGAGTCATGAAAACACCTTATGTTAAACGCACTTGTCCAATTCACATGATCTACTCATCGAATGTTTATAATTGAACTCAACCTTAAATAGGATTTTTGTACCCCCAATTTCATTAATCTTTCTAACATGGTCTTACCCATGGACCATTTATGGGACACTCCCAAGGTATGACCTATGAGAGTCTACATTCGATTTAATTTATTGTTTTAAATTTTATACGATGTTGTCAACAATCCTTTCCTTATTGGAACTTCGAGGTATGATAACTCTTTGGCTTAAAATTGAGCAGGGTTTTATGTATGATAGTACCCAACTCTTAATGCATGATTTTACTGGGGATGTCTTGGCATTTATGCAATAGTACACCATCACATTGCTCGTACATCTATTTATTAAACCATTAAATCCGTGGGAAACTCATCTAGTAGCTAATTTCATACACGTGGACAATTAGGATCTAACCCATCTAGGGTTTTAGGTTTTCAATAAACATCTGTAGTTTTGTTTGGAAATTCATTTTTAATTTTATTATTTCGCTCGAGCAAACTCTCGCCCTTGACATATTTTAAGATTTACCAAATTACTGTTAACATTTTAATTCTCACGTTTCAACTTCCTCATTTACCTTGGAGATACCACTGTTATCTGACTAGAACCTTTGTTTTACTGGTTATCAGTTTTCATTTTAATTTAATGTTGGTAGTAATCTCTCTCGGCTATGTACCAACCTTTTTTTTACTATCTGGAGGGGAGATAAAGTCCTTCACTACTCTTCTCATGAATTCAAAAGTCCCTTCCTTCCCTCAGGTAATCATTCTTCTATTCCCTTCATTGTTTTTTTTTTCATGATAGTATGGTTTAAAATTGCAGGGTTAGAATTTAACGTAGATTATTAATATGCATACTTCTTTCTTCTTTATCCTATAAATATTTATTTCATTGATTTCATTTATAGATAAATATAATTTTAGATAATTTATAACCAAGGTTCTAGACCTGTCCAGGATTGCTGTGATGGCAGTATCGCTGGACAACGCAATTTTTGGCTTTGGAATTTCCTTCTCTATGTCATGGTAAAACCTCAACAATGACAATGAGTCCCTACCTCATATGTATGCTATTGCATATTTTTATTTTTTTCCTTATTTCTTCCTATGAATTATAATAATGAACATATACAGAGTAGTTAAATTTCTTTTAAAGAAATTATTAGTTTCTACATTTGCCATAGTGTCTTAATATTTTCTCATTATGCTGTGGAGGCCCTGTATTCCTTTCAAGGCACATCACTTGCTAATGCCAATTCAAAGGGTGACCGAATAACTCAACATTTATGTAATATCCTATTTCGGGGATATCTATAAAACATGACAAACTCCAACTAGAGATAGACTGGGAGGGCATTCACCGGATATGTTGCCTCTAAAAGAGGACAAGATCCAGAGGCTACCTGGCCCTTTCCATACTCTATCTAGGAGCGAAGGATAAACACACCAAGTGGTATAGAACTAGAGTTCTCAAAAAAAATAATAGAAATAGAAAGAGAATACAGCAACTACGACAACTCAACCAGAAAACATAGAGAAAAAATGTTGAGCCATTTTATTAATCTGAAAAATGTAATGAAGTACAAGAGGCGATCTTGCCCAAAGCAAGTAAGAAAACACTCTCAGAAAAGAAAAGAAATGGCTGCTCTATGAACTACATCCCAGCTGCTAGAAAAATGTCATTTAGCTGCTACTGATAGAATGGGCTGAAGGTTAGGGGTTGATCCCCTTGCCGGAATGAGCTGAAAATCGGCAAATCTCCTCTCCTCAACAACCCAGACAAGATCCAAAAACCATTCCAAGAATGGCCAACCCCATAAATCACCATAAACTACCTCCAAAGTGAATTACGCTGGCCTCCGAGGCTCTGCACAGTGGCTAGATGAAAATAGCTGAAATACTGCCAAAAACTCTGCCAAAAGTCTCCTAGGGGAAAAGGCTGACCCCCTGCTCAAAATCCCAGTGAAATCACCTACAGAAACCCCAATCTGAAGCTCCTTCACAATGGACTTCATCCTCTCTCCCAGTGATTACAGTCTCTCTAAGCTCCAGCTCCGCAACAAACCCAAAAAATAAAACAACTCACAAAATACTGAAAAACCAACCTTGCCCGAGCAGGAACTCAAAGTCCCCCGGGGTTAAGGGTGAGATCTCCGACCAGAGACACTCAATGCACTAAACAGTGCTGCAGATAGGCTAAACAGCTAGCGTGCTTAGGAATACAAGTGTCTCACTCAAAAATCATCAACTCAAGAATGAATGAAATGAGTAGGCTCCTCCATCTTTTATAATGTTGGTTTCCCTCCAAAACCCAATGTAGCCTCTATCTCCTCCACATACTCATCCTTATCTGCACAGAAGATTGTAGAAACTTCTAGAGTGTACGTAGGCCTCCCTCCTCTATGTGGTGTTAGGCCCCCTTGGCTCCCCCTTAAGTCACAACGTTGTGCTACTAAGAAGGTGTTTTATTCCATCTAAGTGAGTTAGACCCTCTCAAATCACTTTTTATTTATAATTTAATTATATAAGGAAAAAGTGATCAAAATTAATATTTCCAATTAGCTGCTACTAATTGGGAATATTACAATTTATTGTGTTTCTTTCAATTTTCACCATGGATCATTTATTTTTGACGTTTGAATTTGGCATTGTCTACCATGACTGAGAGATGTTTGCGACTGTGGTTCTTAATTAACTCAAGTGGCTAGATGGAGAGAATTCCTCTCATCTTACCATTGTCATTTTAGAAAATTATTACCAATTAGAGGTAAATTTAATACCACTATAGTTTTTTGTGATGATTTTTCTTGAGCATGAACAGTTTTCTTTATTGAGACCTCTATAGGCTTGTGACTGTAATTGAGGTCCAATTTTTAACTAGCTATATTAGGGTGGTGAGCGTTAATTTCCAAATGCATGCTATTCAATTCTGAATATACATTTCATTTTTCAGAATATGCTTGAGACTTCTTTTTCAAAATCCCTAGTCTTAATAGAGATGTGTATTTAATTTAATATATTTATAGAAATGATAATTTTCTGGCATTTGGCAGATTTCTTTTTACTCAATTTCCAGTCCTATGATGTAATCCTTCACATTTTTATTCCCTTTCATACATGGGGATGTATTTATTTCCAAGCTTAGTTTTCAACTACGCTCATCATAGTTTTTAACTTCATTTCCTTAAAACATGAATGCTACCCTTCCTCGTTGTGGGTACATCCATTGATAAATTCTCTAAGATTCAGTTATACTTTAATTAATTTATGTGTAGGAATTTCATTACACCATTTTCTACAATAAAAATTTCTCTTCTTATTATTGCAGGAGGATATCCTATATCTATCCTTAAGGTAACTAATTTACTCTTATGGTTTTTAAATCCTTTCTTATTTCCTGTTATTTTTATATCCCTGAACCAGAACTAATTTCTATTTTTGTCCTTTTTAGGTATTTCTCACATAATTATGAAGTTGTATAATGTTGTTTGTCTTGTTTTCATGAATTCATAATTATGGGATGTTTCTATTCAGGTCTGTTCAATGACTCACTTTGGAGTTTCATGATATACTATCTTACTACAGTTTACCAAGATGTTGTACAATTTGTTTTTTATGAGACAAAGTTCTCCTTCTGTACATCATTATTTTACTAAATTATACTTTAACTATGTAAATTATTGGGGATTATAACCCTAACCTTTATAACTCTATAAATATGTTTGGAGAACCTATTTCCTTTTTAAGGAATGTATGTTTATGTTTCAGAATTCATAATTTTCTTATATATTATATTTCAGTTTTTGGTAATAATTGCTAGTTATTCCTTGCAATATGTTACTATGTTATCTCCACTATAGTATTTTATTCCCCTGTTCTATTGTTGTCAGTGATTTAGTTGATTGTGTGATATATATTTCATATGCCTTGTAATATATCTTTAATTTTCTTCAATATTTGTGGGTTCAATCATACTACAAAATAATAATTATTAGAAAATACTAATTCCACATTAGATGTCAGGTATAATCATTTCTATTCTATAATATTTTATTTATAGCAGTTACCAATTTTCCAAATCATAATTAAAGAATAATTTTATCCAGTAATAAATTCTGAGAGTCACCTAACCTCGGATCTAAACCTTCATCAAGTTTTAGAAATTCTGAGAGTTGTTTTTCTTTAGATTTTTGTCTGTACAATTATACAGAGGACTAATCTAGTTAATGTAGTCTACTCAGTTAAATGTACATAACTTACAAATTCTTTGTGACCTATTCTTTTAACCTTTTTCCTTAAGTACCACATCTACTCATGCACATATTTAACCCAATTCATATATGTAATATCTTACTTCATCATACTAAGAAAAAAAACACTAATATTCTAAACTAAAATAAATTAACTGGTGCATATCATTTAAGGTAGACTAGGTTCCACCCAACATTTGAGCTCTTTCTCCATAGCTCCCCCCAAGCAGAGATCAAATCCTCCAGCCATAGACAACCTCTTATCTATACTGGATTTTCTTATTTAAGCCTAATTTCCACTCAGCTTATTTCTTTAATTATGTCCAATTAATCAGGATGTTTTTTCTTTTTTGCCTAGTCTTTCCTTTTGCTTCTTCCACAAAAGTACTTTAAAGTTAGTTTTTCCTCTTTCTAGCTTTATTCCACCTCTTCCTAGTAACTTCCTCTTTACTGGGGTAGCTTTTTATATTTTTATCTCCAATCCAAATCTCTATATTTAATTTATTTCCTCCAAGGATTTTCTGGAGAACCGGGGAATTCTTCTGATCCTTATCCATCCTCATGGATTTAGATTCTTGATCTCTAATCATTATCTAGTCCTTGCACCATTAATTATTTTTTCATTTTATTAATTCAACTTAATAAAATATATCCACAATAATTCCTTTTCCTGGGGTCCACTTGACCTTTAGAGCCTTTTGACTTCCTATTTTTAAAAGAAGAAAATTAGCGACATTACAACTCCGAACGAAAATCATCTCCAGAAACCTGAAATTAAAAAAAATTAAAACTGAAAATAACTCATGATCTGGATCTCATTTTTTATTAAAACTTTAATTTAATTTATAGCTTAAAAACACAAGTGAAAAATTGTTCATACTTGTGACGGTGGATTTGTCACATCTCATAATAGGAAAAAAGAGGGTGGCTCCATTGCGAAAACATTGGATGGAATCAGACTCGTTAACATTTAATTATATACATACATGTGTATACAATTACTTATTTAAAAAATATGTCATCATGATATCGATATAGTAATAAATTATTAATTGTACATCAACATCATGAACACTTAAAAAACACTAACACTTTCTAACATATCATCTTTGTTGTGATAACCTGAAGCTTCGACCGTGATATTATCAAAATCTTCATTCATCAAGCGTCTTAATTGAAACTGGTGTTCACATATGATACATTTTTGTTATATTAACATATAAAAACAAACATGTATATGTATTTATTACAAATTACATTAAAATATTCACCCTACCATTAACACATACTGATCCCATGCCATTTTCCTCATGAATAATTAAGTCCTGCCAACCATTTCAACAATTCTTTGCATATTTTTTAAGCACTTCAATACTCATGTTATCTATATAATCATCTTTATGATACACAACATTAGCATCTGCAGTCTCTTGTGCTCTTTTTCGATTTAGACAAACATCAATTCCACCAAGTGCACTCTGAACATTGTCTATGATGGCATCCCTTGCTTCTCGACTAATTTGAGAAGTGTCATCCATCTATTAATACAAATTTTCCACACGAACATGTCAACTTACTAATGGTGGCTCGGGGCGAGGAAACTCAGCATCACGCTTAGTGCCCCTACGGTCACATAATCGAGCTTTCCAAGGACCAAAGCATTGATAGGGGAGGTCATTATAATTGGGTTTCATTGTAAAAAATAATTCTGTATAAAATAATTTTGAAAAATAAAGATGAACCTTGTCATTCAATGGTAGTATTCCATAGGCAGCAAGGTGACTACTATAAAAATGGAAAGCTATATTAGGGTGCTTGAAATATTTCACCTTAACACCTTTATTTTCGGTAGTTCTTTGAAAATAAACATAGATTTTAGAATTTCTTTTGTAATTGTGTGTTTAATGTCCTCCCATGTATGGGGACCCATCATTTTTTCCTTTCTTTTCGTCATCGCATCTACAAAATTATCAGGGGTTGGCCCAAGAGTTTTGTAAACATATACAAGTGTGCTTAAAGATTTCCTGACTACTTCTAAGATTTCTCGACTCTTAGCAGGGATTTTGAGAGGCAGGAGATCTTCTTCAATTTTGAATAAAGATGTTCACAATTTTGTAATGTGCATTGTTGGATGCTTGTTTCACAAGGTAAATTGAAAATTTCGAAAGGATAAGTTAGGTTAGGTGTACAACCTTCTTCTTAAATAATGCAGTCTAGCCTACATCTTTTTCAAGCGATATTTTCCACCTTTATATCAATATATAAAATTACATGTATAAATAAATAAACACATGAATAAAATTCTACAAAAAAAAAATTAACCATAAAAAAATTATATAAATAATTTAAAACAAATTAATAAATGAATGAAAATAAAATTCATATTTATGGCCACCTCAAGAGGGCTCGAAAATAGCATGCCCACCCTGAGATCATTGAGAACCAACATGACCACACATTTATTGTCCATCACCCATTGGTTGAGAACCAACATGACCACCCATTGATTCGCCACCAGGGGCATGTATACAACTACCCTCATGCGATTGGCCACCAACTATTGATTGGCCACGAGGGGAATGTGTACAACCACCACCCTCATGTGACGAGAGCGAAGCTTGATGAAGAAATATGAATTTATAATCAATTCAAAAATACATACATACATATAAGTACATACATATGGTTGATTAGATTGTGTGAACCATACAACGATTGCGTGAACCATGGCCAAGCTCCATTGATGGAGTAGATACTATTTTCCTCCAAAATCCTAAAAAATAAAAAAATGAAATTTATTAAAAACTAATTTAACCCAAAAAGTTGATAAAAAATCAATTCCATATGTATACATGTATCTGCATGGGAATAAAATTATATATACTCAATAAAATAATTAATTCGACATGTATACATTTATGTATGGGGATAATATTATATACTCAAATGCCATTTAAAAACATGCACATTTAATATACATACCATGAACATCCCTCGATCCATGATCCCCCTCTCTTGTAGAGGCATGGGGTTCTATTGATGTTTGCCTTTAATCCGCCACGATATATATATATATATATATATATATATATATATACACCTATAGTGGACATTTTCAATTATTTTTTAAATTACTATTTATAATAAATTCAAAAGAATTCAAAAAATTGATGTAATTTTGTACATAAATGTTGAGCACAAACACAATTTATGTAAAACACAAAACTTTCGAAGAACAAATTGATGTGTAAAACTCACTTTAAACAAAAATTTGTTGAATTATTGCACATTTTAATGTTATAAAACATGAATCTCACCAAGTTTTTCTTACATGATGGGAGCACACTTGGTATATAATTGAAAAAAAACACATAGTCATTAAAAATGATGCATTTATAAGTAAAAAATACACACATATCAAAGATATGTTACAATGTCCATCAATAAATTTTGAAGGGTAGCGCCTCAACACTAATTCATCTTTGACAAATGAATCTTGAATTTTTATTTTCCCACACAATAGATAACCACACATCTTATTTACATTTGCACAATGTCTTATACTAAAAATTGAATTTCTCTAACAATATTGTTTTCTTTTCCATGCAGTTTTTTTACCCTCTCCTTCTTTTCTTGGTACACACCTTTCATTTGGTTACACACAAGTTAACAATTGGTTAGAACTACAATTCCATTTGATCCATGCTCCCTAGCTCTTCCCAAGCCTTCTATCAATGCAATATAATATTCTTCATTGTTTGTTGTTCTTCTCGGTATATTCATTTTACATTAGAGGACCTTGTTAGTTGCAATATTACAAAGAAAATATGTAATCATTGCTTTCCCTAGATTGGGATAGAAAGAAACATATATGCATAATGTCCATTTTTCAACCATGTCTAGTGGGCTTTTTGATCCCTAAAAAAAAAACAAATTTAATAAAATATATTAAATGAAAATTTATTGCAAATGCCTTAAAGTTTATTGAAAATTCCTTAAATTTTATGGGAGAAATGACATGTACATGGTTAAAAAAGACACTATAAAATTCCTTAAATTTTATGGGAGAAATGACATGTACATGGTTTCCAAAAACTCTAGCATTTTCCTTAAAAATATATCAAATGAACGTTTATTGAAAATGCCTTAAATTTTATGGGAGATATGACATGTATATTGTTTTCCTTAAATTTTATGTGAGAAATGGCATGTACATTGTTTTCCTTAATGTCTATGGAATACATGACATGTACATCGTTTCCTTAATGTTTATGGGATAAATGACATGTACATTGTTTGCCTTAAAGTTTATGGGGGAAATGACATGTACATGGTTTCCAAAAACACTAGCATTTTAATTAAGAACATATTAAATTAAAGCTTATGGAAGAAACAACATGTACATGGTTTTCCTTAAATTTTATGGGAGAAATGACATTTACATGGTTTTCCGTAAATTTTATGGGGGAAATGACATGTACATGTTTACTAAAAACACTAGCAAATGCCTTAAAGTTTATGGGAGAAATGGCATGTACATGGTTCCCAAAAACACTAGCAAATTCCTTAAAGTTTATGGGAGAAATTACATGTACATGGTTTCCAAAAACACTAGCATTTTCCTTAAAGTTTAAGTTTATGGGAGAAATGACATGTACATGGTTTCCAAAAACACTATCATTTTCCTTAAATTTTATGGGAGAAATGTACATTAGAATTTTCCTTAAGATTTATGGGAGAAATGACACATACATCATTAAATTTTATGGGAGAAATGACATGTACATGGTTTCCAATAACAATAGCCAATGCCTTAAAGTTTATGGGAGAAATTACACATGTACATGGTCAAGTTTATGGGAGAAATGACATGTACATGGTTATGTTTATTGGAGAAATGACATGTACATGGTTAATTTTATGGCATAAATGACATGTACATGGTTTCCAAAAACACTAGCAAATTCCTTAAAGCTTATGGGAGAAATGAGATGTCCTTTCATTTAGCTAGAAGTTTTATAAATATGATGGACATGTGATTTTGAAATAATCCTTTTATTTCTATATAAGTTTTATAAAGGTTATATACATGTGATTTTGAAAGCATCCCTATTGTTAAATGAATAACAACACATCGTAGTGATTATGGTTGGTTGGGTAGGTGATAGCGGACCCCTATGAGATGATAGACACATTTAGATAAAAGTTTTATAAAGGTGATATACATGTGATTTTGAAATCATCCTTGTTGTTAAAAAGGTCAAGGGCTAAATGAGTAACAACACATCCTATACATTATGGTTGTTAGGAGATAATGGACCCCTATGACGTGATATACACATTTAGCTAAACATTTTATAAAGGCTATAGATATGTGATTTTGAAAGCATCATTGTTGTTAAAAAGGACAGGGGCTAAATGAGTAACAACACATCCTAGCCATTATTTTTGGTTACGTGATAGTGGACAACCCATATCTAGGTGATGTTGTTAAAAAGGACATGGGCTAAATTTGTAACAACACGTCCTAGCCATTATGGTTGGTTAGGTGATAGTGGACCCCTATGAGGTGATAGACACATTTATCTAGAAAAGTCTTATAAAGGTGATAGACATGTGATTTCTAAGACATCATTGATGTTAAAAAGGACAAAGGATAAATGAGTAACAACACATCCTAGCCATTATGCAGTTGGTTTAATTGTTATGTGGATAGGTTTAGTCTCCATATGTCTCAAACTTGAGAAGTACACCGTCGAATTGTCATCAATCTTATGGAATGTGTCATATGTTTCATATATTGAAACATAACTTTGTTGAGTTTGACCAGTAATTTCATATATTGAAATTAGCTTTGTGAGTTGGAGTGTAGTAATGCTAATTTCAAATGGATTTTGAAATGGAATGGTAATTTAGGCAATCATTTAGGATGGATGTTGATTTGGTTGTTTGGTTTTTTATATTATCCAATGTTTTTTCACATGGTATTATAATTTAGAGGTGTATGAGTGAGAATTAAAAATGAGATGAAGTGGATAGAATATTAAACTCTGCAAAATATAAAAAGATATCATTTCTTTCCTTGGCTAGATATTAGCTCTGTTATGTATAGTACACTCTTCTTATCACTTAGGAGACATATCTGGTCTAATTTGGTGTCAATATGAAGATCATGTAACCTCTCAAATGTTTTTTTAGTTGGTACTTCAAATCATGTTCTCTAGTTTACTTTTAGATATGGTTAAAATTTAGAGGTCCATGAGTGAGCATGAAAAATTAGATGAAGGAGAGAGCACATTCAACTCTGAAAAATATAAAAGACAACATTTCATTTATTAAATATAAAAATATATCATTTCATTTATTGGCCAAGTATTAGCTCTCTTATGCATATTACTCTAGCTCAATCTGAAAAATCGGAAAAATTATATAGACTTGAGAGCTACTCCAATTGAATTTCTTTAATTGAAGAAAAAAATAATTGTTTTTTGATACAAAATTATATAAATACTGAAAAAACAGACAAATTAGAAAAACTATATAGACTTGAGAGCTACTCCAAATTTTTCTTTAATTTAAAAGACAAATAAATGTTTTTTAATACAACATTATGTAAATATAGACAGATGGGCAAATTAGAAAAATTATATAGACTTGAGAGATACTCCAAATGCATTTCTTTAATTGAAAAAAAAAATCATTTTTTCCTGATACAAAATTATGTAAATACACACAAATAGAAAAATTAGAAACATTATATAGACTTGAGAGCTACTCAAAATCCATTTCTTTAGTTGAAAATAAAATTATTGTTTTTTGATACAAAATTATGTAAATATAGACAGACATAAAAATTAGAAAAAATATATAGACTTAAGAGCTACTCCAAATGAATTTCTTTAATTGAAAAAAGAAAAAATCATTGTTTTCTAATACAATATTATGTAAATACAAACAGACAGACAAAGCCACATTTCACATAGATTAAATAACAAGACTATACACCCAACCTTATACAATATAGAGCATATAAATAAGATAATAATCATAGAGATTAAATAGCAGGACTATACACTGAATCTTATACAATATAGAGCATATAAATAAGATAAGACGCTACTTATCTTTTATTTATTTTCATATATATATATATATATATATATATATATATATAATAACCAAGCATCATTGACTCTTAAATCACTTTCAAAATCATTGACTCATAAAATAGAAAGACTTCTAACGCTAATCAGAATTCAATCTCATCAAAACACTGCTGACATTGCTATACAGAAATCACTTGCATCTTTTTTTAGTTATGAATCCAGATTCTATATGGAGCTATACATTATATAAGAAACATATTGATGATTTAATGATGTATTTAATGATGCTTAAATGCCTAGAAGAATTAATATAACAATTAAGCCTAATGAAATGAAACAATAAAAGAAACCTATGAAAGTAATATAAAGTTGTAAAGGACCTTAAGAAAGTAACCTAATGATTTTGGTTAAAATCACATATGAATGAACTTTTTCGACGTGTTTCAAACCAACTATTTTGGTTCATCTTCAGGACGAGATGAGAGATCAGATATAAACATTAAGCTTAAATAGATGTAGAGAGGTCCCAAACTAGCTATTTGGAATAACAGCTAGTTTGAATTAGACAGAAAAAATCAGCTAAATTTTATATTTAATAATTTTTTAAATGTCATTTTGTTAAAAAAAAATTAATATTACAAAGATTTGATAAACCCCAGGGATGGGATTGGTGTCGACATCATTTCATTCTCCAGTGGGACTCCATACATTGGAGAAATGGGTCAGTCAATAAATCAAAGGATTTGTGAGCACATCGTTGACATCAATCATAGAAGATCCTACTCCTCAGCCTTAGATGAACATGTAGAAAATATGAACCATCACATTTGCATTGAAGAGGCTAAAGTTATTGCTAGCATTGACCATTTTTGTCACTATAACTTAAGGGAGGCTTTAGAGATTGAAAAAATACCTGTCAATCTCAATCGAGATGATGGATGGAATATTAGCAGGTGTTGGATCCCCACCCTTTATTCCTAGTCATTGATGTGATTGGTTTACTTTTAGCTACCCACCCCCTCTCCCCCCCCCCCCCAACTTTTTTTTAACCTTTATCAATATGTAAATAAATAAATAAATTTATTTATGTGTTTTCTCGGAAGGTTTGTTCTAAAATTATATAAAACTTTAAATAATAATTTATTATTTATAAAAATTATTTAGTGTATTTAAATCTTTAACAGAATGAAATTTAAAAATATTAAATATAAAATTTAGCTTATTTATTACGACTCAGTAAAATTAGTCGTTATTTTAATTTGCTAGTTTGAGTATTTTTTTTTTTTTGAAAATGTATTGTATATACATATATATTAAAATTCTTATTTTATATTATATAAACCTTTAACAAATTAAATTTAAAAATATTTATTAAAATTATTTGTAATTTTTTTTTTTTAAATGAAATTTTAAAAATTATTAAACATAAAATTTAGGTAACTTTTTTTGACTAAGTCAAACTAGTCCTTATTCCAAACAAGTAGTTTGAGACCTCTCTACATCTATTTAAGCTTAATGTTTAGATCTGATATCTCATCTCTTCCTAAAGATGAACCACACTTGTTGGTTCAAAACGCGTCAAAAAAGTTCATTCTTATGTGATTCTAAACGAACATTTTCTGAAAATTCCTATGGATCACAGAAGCCTCAATTCAATCTATAAGGTAAAGTTGTAAAGGACCTTAAGACATAACATAGAAAGCAACTGTGAGGGCATGAAAAATCTAATGAAATGAAACAATAAAAGAGACCTATGAAAGTAAGATAAATTTATTATACACGAAACATATCAATGATTTAATGATGTATTTAATGATGCTTCAATGCCTAGATGAATTAATCTTACAATTAGGCCTAATGAAATTAAATAATAAAATTAGCTTATGAAAGTAAGATAAAGTTGTAAAGGACCTTAAGACAAAACAGATAAATCAATTGTGAGGGCACGGAAGCTCTAATGAAATGAAACAATAAAAGAAACCTATGAAAGTAAGATAAATATGTAAAGAACCTTAAGAAAGAACAGTGAGAGCAATTGTGAGGGCATGAAAACTCTAAGATAAGAAGGTTATATTGCCGAGTTAAGAAATTAGGTTGCCCGAGTCTCCATTTGGAAAGAGAATATAATTGAGTTGGATAAGAAGTGAAAAGAACATGATATTTTATAGGTAGAATACCTCAGGACCTCTATAGAAGCGAAGGAGAAGAATATAGTTCCTTTTAAAACTCAATTATCCCAGGGAAAAGGGCCTTAAAAATGCTCAAGGAACCAACACAATAAAGATAAATTTGAAACAATGGATAAGAATTTCAGCACACTTCTATGAAAATCCATTTCAAATAGACGTACAGTTCAGAAAGTTGAAATTGTGTAGATTAAATAAGAGGAATATACACCCAGCCTTATACAATATAGAGAATATAAATAAGATAATAATCAAAGAGATTAAATAACAATACTATACACCCAACCTTATACAACATAGAGAATATAAATAAGATAAGAATATATCTGTCTTTTAATTATTTTCACACACACACACACACACACACACACACACACATATATATACAGGTATTAAGCCAAGTATCATTGACTCTTAAATTACTTTCAAAATCATTGACTCATCAAATCAAAAGACTGCTAAGTCTAATCATAATTCTACCTCATCAGAACACTTGTGACATTTATATACGCAAATTTCTTTCATCCTTTTTAGTTATGAATCCAAATTCTATATGGAGATTCAGATTATATATGAAACATATCGATGATTTAATGATATATTTAATGATCCTTCAATTCCTAGGGGAATTAATCTTACAATCATGCCTAATGAAATGAAACAATAAAAGGAGCCTATGAAAGTAAGATAGAGTTGTAAAGGACCTTAAGACAAAACATAGAAAGAAATTGTGACGACATGAAAACTCTAATGAAATGAAACAATAAAAGAAACCTATGAAAGTAAGATAAAGTTCTAAAGGAACTTAAGATAGAACAGAGAAAGCAATTGTGAATGCATGAAAATTGTAAGATAAGAAGGTTATACTTCCCAGTTAAGAAATCAAGTAGTCCAAGTCTCCATTTGGAAAGAAAATATAGTTTATCTCGATAAGTGGCCAAAATAACATGATATTTTAATGGTAGAATGCCTGAATTTATCTGTACAAGCCAAGGAGTAGAATATAGTTTCTTTTACAACTCAATTGTCCCCATGAAAAGGGCCTTTAAGCTACTCAAGGAAACCACTCAACGAAATCATATTTGAACCAATGGATAAGACTTACAACATACCCATTATGTTAAATTCCATTTCAAATAGATGTTCAGTTCAGAAAGTTGCAATTCTATAGGTTAAATAACAGGACTATACACCCAACCTTATACAATATAGAGAATATAAATAAGATAATAATTACAGAGATTAAATAACAGTAGTACCATAATATTATTTTCTATTGGTGAGGAGCTGAGGTGAGGAGCTCAAGTGAATTCACTTATAGGGTTTTAGGTGAGGCCTGACTCTAGCTTTGCTAGATTCCTTACCACCCTAGCTAGGAATCTTCCATCTTAGGTGGGCATCATTTCCACCTAGTAGAGCTCTTTCTCATTGATATTTCATGAGGTTATAACGAAATTTATTTGTAGGAGATGGTTTCATTTTGATTAAGTATTTGGCGGGGTATTTTATGCATATCAAGGTGCCAAGAAAAATTTCTCTTGGAAGGGTCGAAACGAGATCCTTTGTTAAACAAGGAGTTCAATAACGAAGAAACTTCACGACCTTTACTATCCTAGTGCACCTAAGCATCTAATCTTTGAGGTTGCCTTTCTCACATCGAGATGCAGGGGAATAAATATATTTTAGGGGAAGAAACAAATCTTAATTACATATATAAATAAGCAGGACATACTAGACTAACAAATATAGGCACGAAGACAGGGAAAAGAGTTCATACATCACATCCCATCCCATTCCATCTCACTTCAACGGAAACAGGAAGCGGATATAGGGCGACAACATAGAGAAACAATTAAGGTAACAACTCTTAACATATCCCTAATATTATACATCTAACAGTTATACCTCTATAGGCAGCAACGGTGACTTCTATTCATACCCATACCTTACAATTTGGCACTCAAACAACATAATTTTGAATTGGACATAAGGATTTGGAAAGAAATTATGAAAAGGGTGGAATTTATTTATGTGAAACTGAGGTAATATAATTGTTATATCTGAGAATAAAATATATTTAGAGGGCTATGTACCTGGTAATAGATAGCGCGTGCCAAGGAGGAAAATGACAAGAAAGTGAGACAATGCACGACGATTAGGAAGAGCAGACAATGAGGACGCATAGCAACAAGAGCATTCCAAGCAGTAAAAGCACATTAAGGATGTAGAGAAGACCCTACAAAAAACTTTCAAACACAACAAACTAAAAATAATATTAAAAAAATAAAAACAACCATAAAGAAAAATAAAAATAAAAATTTACAACCTCTAAGTTACCTTCGCACCTTCTCTTTCTCCCCTGCTAGCCCCTATAACAATGCAACATACCTAAATGATAACAAATAGCTCTGCAACAACGTTGTTGAGAGTTTTAATTATCAGATTAAATATCTCAATATTAATTGTCAATCCGGGAGTCGTATGCACGAGTTGTACTGCATTTTTGGTTCAACTTAATGATTAGAGTATATACTTTTCCTTAATGATGATTGATAATTATAGGATGATAAAAACACTCTTCTATAAATTAAGTAAACTATCACTCATCTCACTCTTATAAGCAATTCGAAATAAATCTACGTAATTCAATCCTTATGTGCTACTTGACTCAAACAACTTAGCATTCACAAGGAAGAATTGATACTCTTCTAATTCATAACTAATTTAAGTCATTGCACACAAATTTAACCTATTTTAAGAATTATTCTAATTATAACCTTCTATGGAATGAAGCAAATAACTAGCTGATGATTACACTATAATTAAAATAAATCTCGCACAAGAAATCAAACTAACTAAGTTGCAAATGTCACATAATTCTTCAAAGAAATAATATACGACCTATGCTACAATTAATACTTTGTTTCCAATCAATTTTGGGTGTGCCAAACAAAGAAAAAACTATTGGAGCCTCGTGTCAGTGGTGTATAAATGATGGAAGCACCTTCGGTTCAACACAAATATTTGTTTTCAGAAATGTATTTCGAATTGAAATTCATGAATTTAAAGTGTGATCACAAAGGATATGTCTATAACAACGCTCCACAACTTGCACAAACTTCAGCAATGATACATTTGTTATCAAATTTATGAAAGAAGTGAAACAACTTAAGTATGAAATGACACACTGGAAATGGAAATAAAACTTATTCTAGATTTTTAGGAATAAAAACTAGATGTTAATGACTCAAATTAAATCACGCTTAAGATGCCTGAAATGAATCACTATTCTATTGTACTCGAAATGGAAATAAATATGAGATGTTGGAAATTATTATTTAAATTGAAATCACACACAACCTGTAAATGGAACCATGCATTCAATTAACGAAAAACATCACCATTAAATCAACTACCTCAATGCAAGAAACAAACAATATTGTTTGATATCAAACACACACATCTTTGGATAGGATTATGATAAAATCAATCAATACACACACATGATCTATTAACACTATAATTCACAACCGCTATCTATATATATATATATATATATATATATATATATATATATATATATATATATCTGGAAACTCACTCACCCAACTATACTTCGAATTGCAAATTAAGCACTGAATAAAAATTTATTCAAAATCTTGTTATGCATTATGATCTTATATGAGAGTGTGCTTCAAAATGGATCATTTAACACTTCAATGATGATTAGATTGATTTTTCTTTTTCAAAGAAAACAGAGCATGGTTTTGTGCACTATCTATGTGATAAATAGCAACATATAAATTTAGATGTAGTTTTTCAATTAATGAGTGCAGTTCTTATAATGATAGAAACACCTGGAAATCAATTATATACCTCATACAATGAAATTGAAGAAACTCAATTAATTCACACATTAACAAAATGAATTGATTGATTCTATGAATTGATCGCGCAACTATCTATTTTAACTAATAATGAAGTTTGATCCCACATGGTGGTGGGCCCTACCACACATGGGCAAGCTTAAAACTACTTACAGTAAAGGAAGGATTAAAACACTTAAATAAAAGACTCATAGTAAACAATAACTCACAGCGATATGAATCAAAGCATACCCACAATCTATTACTAGAACGAAGTCTTAGAAATACACAGTAAACTAATTGTAATTATAGTCCATGAAAGATAATCTCTAATTCTCCCCCCTCCCAAATCAATGTACAATAATCGCTTTTATAGCAATAATTCTGCCCAAATTAGTAATGTTGCCCAAATTAAGATGGATCGACTGTGTACTGAATTTAGGATTATGGTTAATACTAATTAGTTAAAATCAGAATAAAAGGTTTTTGATGCCAAGATTCTTCTATAAAACAGATACTAGCATATAATAGAGTGTGTGTCCCCTTTAAGGAATTCCTAATCCCTAGATTATCTACCTAATTCAACTCCACTCATATCCTTAATTTATTAAAAGAATATTTACAATAATACTCACACTTACATTTTTCTCTCTTAATTTATTAAAAATGAGCATAATAATTTATAAAATAATTAAAAATACATCACCCCCCTAATTACACATATTTAAATAAAAATCAAGCAGGATGCTCCTGCATCAGACTCCCCATGTACAGAAGTTTTCATAGATTCCTATCTATGAGGTTTGTCACTTTTCTGTAATAATCCAACAACCACAAGTCTTGATGACTTTCTCCCTCCAGGATTCCAAAATTTTTTCTATCATTGGTCCATTAAAGTATCAACTCTAACTGGTAACTCATCACTCACTCTGTCAATTAGATTCCATCGTCCTTTACAACAATTTATTCCACCAATTCCTTGAAGTAATTCCTCTTTGTCTGATGCTTTCGTCTCCAATTGCGCTAAACACTCAACTTTTTGAAGTGAAGAATAATCAAGAATTTCTTCTTGATCCCAACTATAGTCATTGATTGCTTTTGTAGTAGCAAATTTCTCATCCGGTGTTGTACCTTCATTCATCAAAAAATTGTTAGTTTTAAGAAGATAAGACCTTTCGGCCTCTTTTAATGCTTCAAGCACCAATCTCCCATCATCAACTTTTTGGATTACAACAAATCCTATTTTGAATGGTTGGCTACTTTTATCTTTATCCTGATGGATCAATACCTATGTTTCCCTTATGTCTCTAAAGACATAAATTTCTTGTTTCTCCTAATTTTTCATCTCATCTCCAAATAATTTCTGCTCAATTTATCTAATTTAAACATCATATTTATTTATTTTTCCTTCTGTATCTATAGCCATATTATCATTTGAAGAATTAAAACATTCACTTAACTCTATAAATGTTAAAAACATGTCATCCCTATCATGCACCGTAACTGCAATCTCTTCAATATCAGGTCTTGCAAGTTTCATCTCCCCTTCAGGCTCCTTAAGCCATCATTCTAAGAACTCTATTTCCTTGTGAAATCTTTCCAGCATTTCATCACAACCTTCATTCCTAGCTTCATTCTTCTTCTGGAAATCTTCCTGAGTTATCCTAGTTTCTGTATCATCACATTGTAAAATTTTGTCAATAATTTAATTTTAAAAAATCGTTTGTTTACCTCCTTGGAACATCACTTCAACATTTTAATTATTCTTCTGCTCCATAACAACTTCAACTAGTTGCCTTACACCGAACAAGAATTCATTTATGATTTCTTCCTGCTACAACAAATTAGTGCCTTCCTCCTATGAAAGGCATTCTCCTTCATACTTCACCTTAAGAGTTTCATTCATCTCTGTGAAAGTTTCATCACACTTTCCACTATCCTCCGCACATCCTCCAGACATACATTAAATATGAGATTTAAAAATACAAGGCTTCATAGCCTCATCTTCTTTTCTTGTCAACATATCTTCCAATTTTTCTAAACTATTCCAATAGTTCATGAGATATTTCTCGTTGATCTCTTCACCCAAAATTTCACCTAGTTCTGGGCCACAAATGGAAACATCCACTTTCAACTCAACCCCTCTCAGTTCTTCACATCTCAATTTCACACTCATCATCTGCTTGAGCTTCCTTAGCTCTTCTGTCAACTGTATGTTTAGTTGTTGTTCCCTATTTGCATGTAGCCTTTGCCATTTTAATTTCTTGCTCATGTTCCAACCATGTGTTTGGCCTTTCAAATTTATTTGCAATAACTCCATCAACAATTCAAGGTGAACTATTATCTCAGCCTTCTCCTGCTTATAATATTCATCAGTCAACTGCTTACATATGCCAATTTCCTTGGCATCTTCATTCTTCTTTCTTATGTTACGGTCTTCCTCAGAACCTTTTAAATGAATATCAACAGTCATCTTCTCCTCCTTTGCGAACTTCATTTGTTCACTTATAGATTTCATTCAAAGCCCCTTTTCAGCAAGCCTCCATACTTTCCATTCAACAATACAAGCTCTCTTCTTGCGCTTGACCTCTTTCAGTTCTCTGCCTTGGAATCATTTTTGGAAACTCTCTTGCCCCTCTTTGTTGTAAATAACAACTGCAGTATTTCATGTGTTATAATGACCAAACTCTTTGGGTGTTGGGCTTCACCGATACTGTGACTTGATTCAATACTTTTTGACCCGGAATTTACATCAACTTTTCATCTTCGATAAAAAAATACACTCTCTTGTACAATAATTCAATCTTAAATCAAGCTATCCAAATTTTCATCTGACCCTAACATCTGTTTGACTTGAAAGCTTAACCCAATAATTACAATAGTGGATATTTGACTTAATTCAGGTTATACAATGTACCCATGAACATCCACCTTTCATACATTCATGATGTAAAATCTTCACTCTCTCTCATAATCCATTGTTCAGAAAATATCACAAATCACCACTTATATCATATCCTATTATCATTTACTCACATGATACTTTAGCCTTTAGATTGAAATGCAACTCACTTTTCCCAAGATTTATTTTAAAATAAAATAAATCATTTAATTTTCACATTAAAATACCTTTTCAGAATGAAGTATCATACCTTATGCTCCCTTCAAGGTTGTTTAAAAACCTCCTCTTTGCAATTTCAACTCTTCGGATTTCACTCTTCTGTGTCATCTTTATCACTATGAATATTCACTTGCCCTTCATTTAACAAGCTCATAATCTTAAGTATACAGTTTTCCTACACTTCTATGCAGCTCATTCTTTGCCAAATCTCTCTCCATAGTTTGCCCTTTCTATCACTTTCTCAATATATGATGAAAACCTTTAGAAATGGTTTGTTTTGATAGACCACAATTGTTACAGAATGGTTCCAAGCTTACCGCAATTTTGAAGGTTACACTTCCTCTTGTTGTTCTTTTTCTATAATAATATTCTTCAACTATAATCACCTGCACTTCAAGAAATTTTTAGAACCAAAAACCATTTCCTTCATCCACGAATTATAATAATTCACACACCATTTTCCCATCATCAATCTCAAATTAGTACTCCCGATTTCTAGGGAAATTCACAACAAGCAAGTCTAACCCATATTCTTCAATACAAGAGATTGGATAGACGGAGAAAATGAAGAAGTAAAGAAAAAATACTTGGGCTACCCGTAGTGGTGATATTGTTGGACTATAGTGCAAACAGGAGCGGAAGTATCTACACATATACAATACTCAATAAAAAAACCATCCTATGTCAATGGTAATAGGGAAATAAAATGGATCAGCTACATGCACCTCAATAAGTAAACAATTTTGTTTCTGTGGTTTCTAATTCTCATTTTGAACTCTTAATTCCAAAAAAAATGGTGCTCTTGACTCTAACGCTTCATTGAGAAATTTTCACAGAGGGATTCTTCAAAAGCCCCTTACCTCGAGCCGAAACGAAAAAGGAATCAACTTAACTATCTTTGACATTGGCACCGGCTGTATCATCTCCATCAATAATGGTGCTCTAAATACCCATATAAATAGTGAATGTATCCATGTAGTCTTTCATTGCTTCATGCTTTGCAATCTTCACAACATGGGAAGCTAACTTATCCTTCTTTTCACACTATTCAATTCCTTGATGCAAACCATATGATGCTAAAATAACAACAGAATAAAGGAGGAAATTTTGTTTTTTCTAGGCTCCCTTCGCTTGGAAAGCGTGATGGATCACAGGAAATTTCTTCCACGCTGCTTACTCAGTTTTTTACAACACAACACACTTTCAAAAATATTTTCAACTGTTTTCAAATTTGAGACCCTGTAATTTATGTTCAGATGATTTTTCCGCCAATCTCCTCATCCCTTAGTGTGAAAATCAGACATGGAATAAATGCATTTGGCAGAAAAGTGTTGCACTGTTGCATTCATTACAGATACAAACCACCACACATGGATCAAAGCAATTGCAACCAAGGATGACAAAACAATACGATGTCCAAGCTTACCTGTGTATACGAAATCGAAATGGCACTGCATACATATATTTCTGTTAACATAAAACGAAACGCTGGCCCATCACCATGACCCCATGGGGACTGTGTTTAATTCCTCATACAGTCTCGCAGGAAACTTGAACCCATTGATTCCAAAACACAGTATCATGCAATTGCCTCCATGATTCCATGATGACTGTCAAACTTCCAATGCATACCATATGCTGGTCGCACACCGTGATCCACATGGACTGTGTCTAAAATTTCACACAGCCTCATAGGGAATTAAAGCTGCACATCCAAACCGCAGTAGATATATCATGCTACTGGCTCCATGATTCCATTGCAACTGTACTATATTGAATTCAGGTTGTGTTGGTCGCACAACATATCTTCATGGTCTTCAACTCCTCCCTCTGCACAGATAAACGTATCACATCTATCAATCCAGGTTCTGCTCTAAGAAATGGTGTTTATCGTCATCTTCCCTGAAATACTTTGCTAGGGTAGGGCAACATTGCAAAACTTTTACGCTTTGTAGCAAATCATGTTGAACATGGTAATTCTCTTTTCGAGGGATATGTGGTCGATCCCTCTTCGATAGAACACAACCTTCTCGAAAAAGAAAATGGGTTGTTGTTGATCATAATATTCGAGTTTCTCAACCATAATGGAAAAATCCCATTGAAACACCCAACACGTTCGAAATCTAGGGTCACATGGTATCCACCAGCTCCCCACTATGATAAAGATGAATCAATATGGCAACGCACCAGATAAATTTTGAGAAACTCAAATAGTCTTAGATCTCCAACCACGCCGATGACATGATCCTACAACATTTCCATGCTCATTTCCACTGATCGCTATTACTTCCCTTGCAAACGTGACTACTTATAGATGCATTTCCAAGAATTGGTTGTTCTTGCAATAAACAAGTTTCTCCACGTTGACTGGATACACATTCTTCTTCAAGTAGAAATTTCCATAGATATGTGCTATCCGTAGCTCTTTATCTAATTCTTCGCACAAGCCTCATTTCTCAAGCAATGGTCACATCACAAACAATGATCACATGACACCAAGGCTCTGATACGAAATGATGCCAAGATTCTGCTATAAAAAAAATCCTAGCTTATAATAGAGTGTGTGTTTCTTTCATGCAAAAAATCCTTAAGAAAACTCTTCATTAAAACTACATTTGAATCAGCTCAAAATATACATAAAGAAAAGAGATACATACAAATAAAAAATAATGATATATAATAACACAAGAAATTCCATATTCAAACCAATTGGCCGAATATTAAAATGGATGGCCTCTCGACTCTTGGCCCTTTTACAAAAGCTCCCAAACTATTTCTCTCTCTCTCTATATATATATTCCTGATTTTCCTTCATCCTCACACAATCCTCACATTTATACATAATTATTAATTAACTCCAATCCATGATTTTCTCCACACAAATATCAACCAAATTCTAAAATAGATTTATCCCTTTTTTGGACTCAACTAAGTCCCCTTTAAAGAATTCCTAATCCCTATATTATCTACCTAATTCAACTCCACTCATATCCTTAATTTATTAAAAGAATATTTACAATAATCCTCACACTTACATTTTTCTCTCTTAATTTATTAAAAATGAGCATAATAATTTATAAAATAATTAAAAATACATCACCCCCTTAATTACACATATTTGAATAAAAATCAAGCAGGATGCTCCTGCATCAATTTGTTTTCCTATTTAACTTGGTGCACTCCTAACTTCTGGAAGAATTTTTACCATCACATAGCTGGCAAGCTCACTTCGCAAGATTCTCCATATGTAGTCATTTTCCAATGCACAAAGATATAAAATCACACAAAATATTTTAACAAATATGAAAAACTCGTGATGAGAGTCAGTGTTTCTACAACATGCCGTTCATTGCAAAACCTTGTAGTGTTGCAATTGGGACTATCATTCGAATGGAAAAACGTTTCCAGTATGTCCACTTGAAAGTCGTCCAAATTGACCATGGGAAAACAAATACAAAAAAGTGTTGGAGTTTGACCATTAGCAGTACTAACAACCATCCATTTTTACATATCACCTTGAGGATCAGTTGGAACAACTGGAACTTGAAGAACCATGGTAGAATTTCAACCTGGTTTCACAAGGTGTTGTCGAGGGATTTCCTACACGTATAATACCACATTCTCATGACATAAGGGTAATGCCATCAAATACAAATTATTTTTCTTCCTACAAATCCCCAACTGGCATTCAAATAGGTACATTGCGGTGGTTGTATTTCATGGATTGAATCACCAAGCTTGTTCGTGAAAAATTCACTCATGTGCACAACCTAGAAAAATATGACTGTCATGGTACATAGGTAGGTTCCAATTGCAAATATTTCCCTTAAATTCCAGCTCTCAAGCACAGTCCTTGGATATTTTCACCATAAGGGGAGAGCGATCAACGAGAAGCAAAGTATGAAAGACTGGTTCCTTTTCTTCTTGTAAATCAATTATAGGAGAAGAGATCGTGTTATCTCCCAAGCCAACTTTGTCTAAAATAAGAGCCCATAATAGAAATTTTTCTCTATTTTAGGAATGTAAATAACAAGATCACCATCTATGCCTTGTAATAAGATGTCCTCTATGATTAGAGGTTTGGCCCATCCAAATAACATCGACTTTATTGAATCTTTGCTTGGGATTACTTTGTTAATCAAGAACTTTGCTGTGTGAAGCCCAGTAGACCATGATAACAAATAAGGTGGTCTAATAATGAACAAATACATAAGCAAACTAAATGTTGCAGTGGCTCTTAGTAGGTGGAATAGAAATTTTTTCATCCATTCTGTGAGTATGCTAGTCCGGTTGCTAACCTTTGTTGCAATACACTTGGAAAGTTGATTGAATTTGTTGGTGTTGAACGAATTTTGACTAAAATAACTCCTGAATTCCCCTTGGACTAGTAATTTGAACTATTGAAAAAAAGCTTATAATTTTGTTCAACATATAATGACCAAGGAATCAATTGAATTTTAAGAAGGTCGATTAATTATCTTTTCTTGGTGTTGTTGATGCTAGAAATCTCATCTTGAAATGAGGCAATGGGTTCAAAACATGGCTCTCAATATTTTTCATAGATTCCAAGCTATTGCTTCTTGCATGGGGTGAATCTATATGTGAATATGTTTCTGCCCCCGTGCATGAATCTATACTTAAATGTAGCTTTTCACTTGGCTTATTCACCTGCCATAAATAAGGCATTTGTTAATGAAACTACTACACAAAACACCCTTCAATTTAATTAATAACAAGAATTTATAATTTAATTGTAAATGCCTCTAATCATCAACTTAATAAGAGAAAAAGGATTAAAAGACTAGGTATGATCACAAAATTATCTGATAAAATTTGTAAAATTATGGACAAAATGGAAGCTCAACATTCCCCCACGTTGAACTTCTTTCATGTCCTCATGCAATCCAAAACTATAAGATGATGAAATAATGCAGGGAAAATGTTAGCAAATATTTTAGTAAGGATGAAGGTCTTCAAAATCAGAGCTCGAATCTCCACAGTTTCTCATTTTTTAGTCTACGTTTCGGGTAATAAGCAAGCACCCATCAATGTTACAATTTCGCAAAAAAAGAGAGACAACTAGTGTTAGTTAAATTAGCCAATTTCGCCTGGATGAAGGCTCGATATTGTAATTTATTCATTAGCCCGCAACATTAATATTATGTTACCAACTAAAGAGAGACAATTCTCGCAAGGATGAAGGTGCCTGATATTGTAATGCATTCATTAGCCCGCAACATTAATATTATGTTACCAACTAAAACCATGTGAAATGATAAAACAAGATCGGGTAGAAAATATGGAGAAAAGAGTGTTGCACATACATGTTACCTTGTCCCAAATGAATTCCATATTTTTTTTCTGCCGAAAGTCTTATGATAGGAATCAAAGTTTACTAAAGAGGTGAAATTTCAAAAATACTGACACAATATTCTTGCACCTACTATAATAATCTTGTACCTAGGTTATGAAACACATTTAGAGGCAACTACAATCAATACACATTGTTGGAAACAAACACCTTATGATCAGTCATCATTGAGTAATTCATCACTCTCAATACCATGAAAATTAAAGTGAGTTATTATACCAATTAGCAAAATATTTATTGAACACTCTAAATTTCGTTATTATCCAGATTCAAAACTAAATTTCCTCCTAATATAGTACAAAAAATAACCTTCACTAAGGGTACCACATCATTAAATGTTCTTGATTTTTGAAGATAGAAATCAAAGCAGCATGTTAAAATCGTCTTAAAACCATTGCCTAAGAAAAAGGATGATTTTTAGGGAAAGACAAGGATAACCAAGAAAATCATAGTATGTGATTAAGTTTAATACCACATACATGGCCCTGTTGCACGTAGGTGTCCATAACCTCAGCAGGGATGTATTTTGACCCAGCGAAATGTTTGTGTCCCACTTACTAGGCATATATTTAGAGTTGGATTATTTGAATTTTAGATGAATGCCACTAACGTGGCTTGGTAACTAGCTAATGGTAGTGCCACTTACAAGAAGTAACATGGATGGTTTTCCAAATTTTAGGCTAAAAGCCATTACTCTGGCTTGGTGGCTAGGATTAGTAATGTCGTGCATGCTAGGTATCATGATCGTGGTAGGTCGCCTCATCACAAGACCTATTATATTCCCCTAAATATTTTCTAAACATTAATTATGATTAACCTTGAAGTTTACTTAATAAGTGGGGAGATAGATCTACTCCTTATGATTAAAGGATGGTGTGAAAAGTTTTTAATGACTAATCATTAATTGCTAGGTCCTCTAACCTATATAACTATTAAAGATATCTGAGACAATGATTGAAATATTATTTGAGTTAAGAATGCTAGTGTTATCATGAATAGCTCATTATTATTTTTACAAGAGTGGTCCATCATAGGGGGTTTCCCAGTAGTACCTTCTGAGGGAAACTAAAAATACATATTCAAGATCACAACTTATTAGACTGATTAATAATGGTTACTTTTGCAAAATCATGAGGTATTAGAGTGAATTTTACTCAATAAGATTTGTCACAAATGTGTGTGTTAACAACTAATGGGGATCAAAAATATTTTTAACAGCCATGATTTAAAATTCAAAACCCTAATAACATTATAATAGCTTTATTCATTTATTCTCCTACCCTACTTTACCCTAAGAGGTGAACGACTCCCATTTAAGTATAGGAGTACTTCAAATGAAGCCATGTGCATAGAAAAATGATAATTATACTCGCACATAGCTTTAAAGATTATACTTCAAGATGTACCAAAGCATGAGAAATGAATTGCTTCAATGGATATGGTACCAAGAGTTTCTGAATGTTGGGGAAACGATATGGCTTGATGGTTGCTCAGAACCAGGATTCAATGGAATCCACATATTTAGGATTGTCCAAGTGATGGAAATATTACATACTTTGATAATAACTCTCCTAGAGGCACAAAGAATATGGTGAAAGAGAAAAGATAAATCCCTCAAGTTCAAGCTCAAATATTTGACTTTTAAATTGACAAGAATGGCTGAGAGATATTCTACAGTTTTGAGTTTCAATAACATTTTTATAACAAGCTCCAATGAAATATTGTTCCTCTGGTGGTATTTTAATTACATCTTCCCGGGGTTAATGTTCCGTGATAATGGGGGAAGTTTCCAGATTCATTCCCTTTTCCAATATGGAAGGCGTAACAGTTTTTTTAATAGGGAATTAACAAAAAAAATAGGTGGTTCAAGTTTTTGTGCAACCTAATGGTTTAGATTAGAGTTTAGGATGTGGTGTGGGCTATGGTTTTGGTCAATTCCTGGACTAAGGATTGGATTTGGATTGGGATTAGGCTTTGGACTAGGGTTAGGTCTAGGTTTTAAATTAGAATTAGGGATAGGTCTAGGTTGTGGATAAGGGTTAAGTCTAGGGTAAGGATTAGGGTTAGGCTATGGATTAGGGTTTGGACTGGGACTAGGGTATGGATTAAGGTAGGAATAGTGTTAGGGTATGGACTAAGGCTAGGGTAAGGTTTCACATGCGATTGTGACCATGGAGGAGGATAACTTAATGGTGCATTAGAAAGGAATTGTGGTTGTTTTTGGTGCTCGTGTGATTGAATTTTCATGAGAGATATCTCTAGAGGAAAGGATCCAAATGATTCCTAATGCCATGGAGATATGTGGCTTGAGGATGAGGCCCAAGGAGAGGGCCACTGTGCCCACAAAATAGGATATTTAATTGAAGGAGGATCAAAAGTTTTCCATGAAGCTGCAGGATTACAACCATGTTGAGGAACTTGCTCAGGAAAATAAGCATTATTCCTAGTATTAAATGATAATGAGTTTTGAGTTATAGCTAGCAGTTGATTTGATTCCTTAGCTGGTTTCTTGAATACCTATTTTAATCCTGATAGTGATGAGCAACGTTCTATTGAATGATCCTCCTCCTAACTATTGCAAACTTTCAGGCTGCTAAGTGGGCACTTTCCAAGGAAGTGATTATTTCTACAATTGGCGCAAAGGATAAGTAATGGTTCTTCATCCTTCTTTTGTTCCTTCAAATCATTCAATTTATAGTTTAAATATTTAATAATATATAATCTGCATTCAAGAAAGGTGTTAAATTCTGCTTTTGTCAATTCCTCATTGCATGAGTTGTTTGTCTCTATAGCAGCATGAAAAATCCTCATTGAATGATTCCTCAAAATACTATTTTATTGTTTTCAACAAGCCAAGTGGTATTTCTTTCATCACATGGATTAGTACACAAGAGTTCTTACATCACCCCAAGAATGATATAATGTTGAATATTGGATTCTGAATATAAATGAATTTAAAAGCTATTTTTTGAAATAAATCTCACCACACTTGCATAAAAAAAGATTGCATAAAATGAAAGGAATGACGTGTTGGGGAAAATTCTAAATCAAAGAAATATTTAATCTATTGAAAGAAAAGAAATTTGGAAATTAAATGTCTAAAGCCTGCTTCTACAGGAAAGGAAATAAAAGCTCAAGAGATAAGCAATATGGCCAGGCAGGACTTGGGCCTTATAATAGTGGATGTGTGACTCTTCACTCATGTCCTACCGTACTCTCTCCATCCTCTGAATGCCCTACAATATCCTTGAAACTCTGTAAGAAAATTTTACTTGAGCCAAAAGACAACTCCCCAGTAATGACACCAAAATTTTGAGAGTTTAAATTGTCAGATTAAACCTCTCAATATTAATTGTCAATCTGGGAGTCGTAAGCACGAGTTGTACTTCATTTTTGGCCCAGCTTAAAGATCTAAGTATATAAGTTTTGTTAATAATGATTTTTAAGTACAGAATGATAAAAACACTCTTACATTAATTAAGTAAACTATCAGTCATCTCAATCTTATAAGAAATCTAAAAAAAAATGTACTTAACCCAATCCTTACGTGCTACTTGACTCAAAAAACTTAACATTCGAAAGGCATAGTTCATAATCTTCTAATTCAGAAGTAAATTAAGTCATTGTAGACAAATTAAACCTATTTTAGTAATTATTCTAATTAGAAGATTCTATAGAATGAAGAAAATACCCAGCTCATGACTACACTATAATTCAAATAAATCTCACACAAGAAATCAAACTAACTATGTTGCAAATCTCACACAATTCTTTAAAGAATTAATATACAACCTATGCTACAATTAATACTTTCCTTCCAATCAATTTTTGGTGTCCTAAATAGAGCACAAGCTACTGTAGCTTTGTGTCACTAGTGTATAAGAAATGGAAGCACCTTCGATTCAACAGAGATATTTATTTTCAGAAATGTATTTCGAATTGAAATTCAGGAATGTAAAGTGTGATCACGAAGGATATTTCTATAACAATGCTCAACATCTTGCACAAATTTGGGCAATGATACATTTTTTATTAGATTCATGAAAGAAAAGAAACAAATTTTGTATAAAATGAAGACTGGAAATGGAAATCAAACCTATTATATTTGATCACGAATAAAAACTATATTTTAATGACTCAAATTAAATCACACTGAAATTGCCTTCAATCAATCCCTATTATATAGTACTCGAAATGGAAATAAATCTGACACGCTAGAAATGAATATTTAAATTGAAATCAAATGTATCCTGTAAATGGAACCATGCATTCAATTAACATAAAACATCTACATTAAATCAAACTACCTCAATGCAGGAAACAAACCATATTGTTTGATATCAAACACACACAACTTCGGATAAGATCATAATAAAATCAATAAAAACACACACATGATCTATTAACACTATCATTCACAAGCACTATATCACTATATATATATATATATATATATATATATATATATATATATATATATATATTTGAAAACTCACTCATCCAACCATACTTCAAATTGTAAATTAACCACTAAATACAAATTCATTCAAACTCTTGCTATGTGTTATGATCTAATCTCAGAGTGCACTTCAAAATGGATCATTGAACACTCCAGTGATGATTATATTGATTTGGATTTTTTCAGAAAACAAAGCATGGCTCTACGCATGATCTATGTGATCAATAAAATCATATAAATTCAGATCTAGTTTGTGAATTGATCAGTGTAGTTCTTATAATGATAGAAACATCCAAAATAAATTATATACCTCATGCAATGAAATGGGAGAAACTCAGTGAATTCACATATTAACTAATAGAATAGATTGATTCTATGAGTTGATCACACAAATATATATTTTGACTAATAATGAAGCTTACTCCTAGATGGTGGTGGGCCCTACCACACTTGGGCAAGCTTAAAACTACTTACAGTAAATGAAGGATTAAAACACCTAAATAAAAGGCTCACAGTAAACCATAAGTCGCAGCGATATGAATCAAATCATACCCATAATCTATTACTAGAATGGAGTCATCCAAATACACAGTATAGTTCTTGTAATTACAGTCTGCGATAGATAATCTATAATTCCCCCCCTCCAAAATCAATGTACAAAAATCACTTTTATAGTAGTAATGATGCCCAAATTAAGATGGATTGATTGTGTATATAATTTAGGATTATGGTTAATACAAATTAGTTAAAATCGGAACAAAATATTTTTTTTCCTATTTGAGTTGGTGCGCTCCTTACTTCTGGAAGAATTTTGACCATCGCATAGCTGGAAAGCTCACTTCAAAATCTTCTCCATCTGTAGTGATTTTCCATGCACAAATATATACAATCGCACAATATATTTGTCCAAATATGCAAAACCCATGATGAGAGTTGGTGTTTCTACAAAAATATCTTCAATGCAACACCTCTTAGTGCTGCAATTGGGACTATCATTCGAATGGCAGAAGTTTTCCAATATGTCCATTAGAAAGTGGTCCAAATTGAACATGCGAAAAAGAATACGAAAAACTGCTACACTTTGACCAACAACAATGCTAACAACACTCTCGTTTGATAGAGCACCTTCTACATTAGCTGGAACAACACGAACTTTATGAACCGTGGTGGAATTTCAACATGGTTTCACATGGCATTGTTGAGGGATTTATTATACCTATAATACCACTTTCTCATCACATAAGGGCAACGCCATTGAATCCAAATGATTTTGCTTTCTGAAAATACCCAATTCGCATTCAAATAGGTACAATGTAGTGGTTGTCTTTCATGGATTTAATCAATAGACTTGTTCGTGAAAAAGTCACTCCTATGCGTGACCCAAAAAACATCACTATCATGGTACATAGGTAGGTGCTAGTTGCAAATATTTCCCATAACTTCCAGCTGTGAGGCACAGTCCTTGAATATTGTCACCATAAGGGGAGAGAGATCAAAGAGAAGCCAAGCATGAGAGATCATGCAGTCTCCGAAGCCAAATTTTCCTGAAATAGGTGACCATAATATAGGAGAGATCGTGCAGTCTCCCAAGACAACTTTGCTCAAAATAAGAGCCCATAATATAAATTTTGTCTCTATTTTAGGAATGTAAAGAACAACATCGCCATTTACGCCTTGTAATAATATGTCCTATATGATTAGATGTTTTTCCCATCCAACTGACATCAAATTTATTGAATATTTTCTTGGGATTACTTTATTAATCAAAAACTCTATTGCATGAAGCCCAATAGACCATGATAGAAAAGAAGTTGCTCCAATAATGAATAGAGACATAAGTAAACAAAATGTTGCAGTAAATCTTATTAGGTGGAATAGAAAGCTTTTCATCCATTCTATCAGTATGCTAGCCCGGTTGGTAACCATTTTCGTAATACACTTGGAAAGTTGATTGAAGTTATTGGTGTTAAAATAATTTTGCGAAAAAAAAAACTCCTAAATTCCCCTTCGACAAGTAATTTGAAATGCTGAAAAAAAATATTGTAGTTTTGTTCAACATAGAATGGCCAAGAAATTGAATGCATTTTAAGAAGTCCAGCTAATTATATTTTATTGGTGCTTCTGATGCTAGAAATATCATCTTGAAATGAGGAAAAGGTTCATAACATGGATCTCAATCTTTGTCGTAGAGTCCAAGTTGTTGTTTCTTGCATGGGGTGAATCTGTACATGAATATGTTTCTTCCCTCGTGCATGAATATGTACTTAAATATAGTTTTACACTAGACTTATTCACCTATGACCAAGAAGGCATTCTTTAATGAAACTATTACACAAAACACCCTTCAATTTAATTAAAAACAAGAATTTATAATTTAATTCTAAATGCATCTAATCATAAACTTAATAAGGTAAAAAGGATTAAAACACTAGGTATGACCACAAAATTATCTGATAAAAATCGTAAAAATATGGAGAAAAAGGCAGCTCAAGAAGCACAACACACAACAAAGCTTTCCAATGATAACAAACTGATCGAAAAATTAACACGGAGATCTGCAACAATGAAACACACAATAGATCTCTCCAATGGTAACAAACTGATCGAAAAAATTGATTGAAAAATTAACATAGAACTCTGCAACAATGCAACAAACCATAGATCTCTCCAACTGTAACAAACTAATTGAAAACTTTTTGTGGTCAGGGGGGCGATATATTTATAAAAAAAAAAATTGTTGAATTATAATAGAAAGTTTGTCTGAACTAATACTCTTGCTGAACTAATAGTTCAAAAAAACTTTTATTGCCACTTTTCCTATCTCCAGCTAAAAATATGTTTACCCATGTTGTCAATGTTAACGACAAAAACAATGTCACTGAATTAATTTCAAAACTTCAACCGAAATTTCTAAAAGTTAGACCAAACTGTTGGGAAAATGAAATTTTCAAACACATTTCTCACGAAAGTGTAACCAAGCATTTATTTAGTTGATAAATAAATTACATTAATATTAATATATAAATATATACATTAATATGAATACACACACACACATTAGTATTAATTTATTAACATATATTTCATTAAAATAAATCAATATTGTATTATTTTGTTGTTGGAGATTTAATGATTAGAACTATGTAATATTTGTGATTCGTATAACGTTTTGGATGGTAACTCCATCCATCGTGAGGGATCAAAAATTATTTGTGAGTAAACAAGTGTTGAAGAACCTATATACTTAATTAACATAAATTAATCTTTTATTATATTACACTAAATACATTAATGATAACATTAAATTCAATTAATATATTAATATTAATAGTTAAATTTCTACTTCATGTTTTTAGCTTTTTAGTCTTTTTTATTGTATAGTTCCAGTCCCCAACTGTCAACTTTCCTTCCTCCATTTATTTCTCCTTCATTTACTTATATTTATAAATATTTTCCTTTCATTCTCTCAATCATTCTATGTCGATGATAGGTCTTTTTCTCGAATTGAAATATCGATTAAAAATGACAACTCTAGATGAAATTTCAAACAAACATTCTTCAAAAAATTTAAAATGTTTCATCAAAGAGGTGGCATGGGAATCCACTTCTATTTCTAAACATATTTTGAACACTTATGCACTTATAAAGAGAAAAATAGTAAAAATTTGAAGTTAAAAGCTTTTAGAGCGAGACATATATAAAATATCTTAAATATATCAAGGTGAAGTGTTGACTAATCTATATTGCACCCACAATTACATTTTCACATATAAATCACTATCCATGACACACCAATACTTCACATTCTAGTTGGTCATCATCAATTTCCACAATATTTGTTCATTTAGTATGTTTTGTAACACATGTTGAAATTGTCGAATTCAATGATTTTAGCATATACCTATTATGTAAGTGACCAAATTATTTCTTTTGAATAGTTGAATTGTTGAACATAATAAATCCATTTCCACGGTAAGAAATAAAATTTCTACATGTTATAGATTCCAATCAATAAGAAAAGGCTCTACATTCTCGATTTTAGATAAAATATTATTAAAAGATGCATGGTCTGGATAATTTCTCTAATATCCATATAGCATGTTATTCTGAAAAATAATATGTATTATTAGTTAATATATGGACTTGATCTTAATTATTTGATTGCAAGAGTAAGTTAGGGTTATAAAATGGTTTGAAACTTCCTTATAATTCATTCGAAGCTAAAATATATGGGAGGGAGTATGTTGAAAAAAAATCATTGTTTATGTGGGTTAGATCATGCCTTGCTATTTCGAGAAGTTGCAAGAGTCGCATCCACCATGGATCACACTCTCACCATGGTTTTGAGAATTTGTTAGTATTTTCCTATGATTCCAGTTCATTTGAGGACATCGTGGTATGGAATAGATTTCACTTTCACGTATGGAAAGAGTCTAGCAAATTTGAAGTCAAATGTCTAAAAATATGTTGCCATTTGGTATTTTAAAAGAGTTTGCAAAAATGTTTTTTTAATTATTTTGCAGAGAAATATCTTTATGTTTCACTTTGTCAAATGATTTTCCTCATGATGTATCATTATTCAATTCTGTAGATGGCACAAGGTAGCTATCTTACTCTGAGGCATGATTCAAGTGTTAGAAATCAACACACAAGTGGATTTCCATGGAATTCTTCCTTAGTGTGTCAATATTAGATACTAAGGTTCAATGTCACAATTTATAGATGATCCGATCATATAGAAACTTCCTGAATTATTTTTAACAAGGCGATCAAACGTTAGATGTACCTTTCACAACTTTTTTTTGAAAGGCATGGCCATTTCCTAAATAAGTAAAACATGCTTCATTATTCCTGTGTCATAAGCTTTGAGTTCATCATATTTCCACGTGAAAAAATATCGGTATTTTTTGAATAGGAAGACAAAAGATTTCCACTCTTTTGGTATGAAACATGTACGTAGCCCGATATAATTCAGATCCTTTCCTTGTTTGGAATCACGATTTCCGTTAGACCAAAACCTGTAGGTATTAGTAAATTATCGCATTGGCAAAGGTAAGGATCCATGAGAGGCGGTTAGTCTATGTCTGGAAACACATAGGGAACGTTGGTTTATCAAATTTCTAGCAGTTACCCTCGCATTGCGAGCCAGGTGTGTATCGAACTCATGACCTATGCTCTGATGCCACTTGTTGGGAATCATGACTATCGTTATACCAAAACCCACACATGTAAGTCAACGATTACATCACCAAAGATAAGGATCCATGAGAGGTGTTTAGTCCATGTCGCGAAACACACAGGGAGCATTGGTTTATTCAAGGTCTGACATTCCTATTCCAAGATTTATTTCTTCATCCAAAAATTTTGAACTATGGGATTTTGCATTAACTGGTAGTCTAAAGAAATTCTTCAAATCATACATATTTTCCAATGATACCACACCCTTTGACATGAGTTTATATTTATTTTGACGAGTTGCATATTGCAATGCCCTTTCATTATCGTCTTCATCGGTAATTTCATCTTTCAATACATCATTGTTCACCATAAATTGCAGTATCCGCTGGTCATCATTGAAGACACGTAAATTAGTTATATTTCTAGGTATGGGTGGATTTAAAATAATTTTAATAGAAAAATTGTCCCTATGCGGTGATAACATAATAAAAACATTGGCTAATGCATCCAAAGTTGTGTTACACATTCTAAGAACAGATATAATATTAAAAGGTTGGAAATGAGAAATCAAAATCCATACATGTTGTTTATAACCTTTCATACCAGACTAAGCATAGTGAATAATATTCAGGAGTGACCTACTACTTTGATAAATCTAACATTTAGTTCAATGGCGATTTATAAATCCAATATGAGTGGTTCATATTCGGAAGTGTTGTTTGTGGACTAGAATTCATAGTTTCTTGACAAATGTAGGTGTTTCATTTGTCACAGGTCTACTAAAACACAACCATTTCTAGAGCCCTTTTATGTCTTTGAATTGTCAAAGTATAAAATATATACATCATATGTACAAGAGCTAGGCCCTACACTAATACTACTACTATCACTATCTATTGTAAGAATATCATTTCTGCCATTTGGACAAGGAATGAGTTCCAACTACGTGTTAGGTGGGACTCAGAATGGTTGGGAAATATTGCACCCCATATCAGTTTATATAAAGAAATTTCCAAATATTATATCTATGAAAGCAACTCGTTCATTTTTTCCCTTGAAGGATGTAAAAATATGTTTCTTGTAAGGCTATGATTCTACCCAGATTTGGTTATTTCTTCGCTTATACGGAAGCCATAAATTCCACCAGTCTATAGAAAAATATCCTTGTATTTTTCTCAACACTTCTCTGTCAAATAATACACCATACGCTTTTGTTATGTCCACAATTAATATAATTATACATGAGTGGACTCATTGGTTGAATGATAGGTGAATAAACACATTTATGAGTTCATCCATAGAATGGACAAGGGTCATGTCCATCTGAATAATATGTTCATCTGTCTTATCCCATTTTGAATTAATTTTCTTTTCGATAGATAGGCAAACTAAATTTACACATGCAATGAAATCAACTAAGAAATTGTGTACATTGTAATTAAAAATTTCAAACGTTAACAAAAACAGAGGACAGAGTGTATTTGCATCCAATGTTAAAGTATTAAGCACAAATTCTAGGGGATCCAAAGACTTATTGGATGCCTTATGTGAAGAAGAAATATTACCCAAGGTCAGTTTTTCAAGAGCACGAACAAGTACTTCCCACTCGCTTGTGATCCTTGTAAGTTCAAAGGGTGAGATCTTTCCACGATCTTTATTCATGACCTCAACGATGTTATAATCAAGTGTGGGATTCATTGTCGAAATGTTTGGAATTGTAACCTTATCTCTTGTTTTCTAAATGATGGGATTGATTTTGTTGCTCGCAGAAGTACTTTTCATTATGGACACATTTCCAGTCTTTCTCTCAGAGTTTTGGGTTGAGTTGGCGAGTGGTACGATTTTCCTTAGCAAATTCTCTTTCAATATCTACCTCATAAACTATTTTTTAGAGACAGAACCTTGGCTTCTCAAGTTATAACAACATTTCTGCTTTTGGACACGGTTCTCACTTTGTGGTTGTTATATGATACTTTTATTTACAATTTCACGAACACACATGAATGTATCCATTATTTGCCCAACACTCGCAATTTCTTTGGCGACAACATTCTCTTCCTTCTCTTCATAAATTATTGTATGAATAATTTCCACATATAGATATTTCATGTTGTGGTACCATCTTGGGGATGATTTTTCTGAATGATACTCTTAAATAAAAGAACAATATTGGTCCATGCCCATACACAACATGTATCACAACGTTCAAGCTCTGCACAGACTAGGCTAGATTTGTTATTGTTGCTTTCAAAGTTGGAATCCCTTCTCATAATGTTGAATCTAGGAGTTTTTTTGGTTACGGTGGTCTCGCCTAACCTCTTCTTTATCTCTACCAGCTCATTGGACAAGGACTAAATAGTGCAGGTTAAGCTGTCAAGATCGAAAACATCATTTTCCTTGGCCTTGCTTACAAAGGCATGAGACCTTTTTCCTATGTATTTGGATTCATTTCATGGTTCATCATCAATGATGACTCTAATCACATGGAAGTCCTTTTCAACTCTGATTTCTTCTTCATAATTTTCTACTAAAGTTTCTGTCATAGTTCTTTTCATGAACTTTATGATGCTTGTTGGCATGGTAGATGAGTAGAAATAAATAGTGATGGAGTCATGAGGTTCTAATTTGCATGGATTTCTTTTAATATGCGGTTCATTATGTGATTGAAATATTTCACTTTATCTTTATGTTATATCTTAATATTTACCAAATTTCTTAAAAAAATGGCGGGAGTTTTATCATCAACAAAATTTTCAAGAAAAATCTTTTGAAACCCCTTCTAATTATGGATAGATTTTGAGAGAAGATAATAGTACCATTCAACTGCTTTTCCATCTAAGATACACAAAAAAATTCTACATGCAACATCATCGTATTGTACCTCTAACATTTGCATATGTAGGTAGACTTTTTGCAAATGGTCCTCCACTTTCAGTACTTTGTCAGGGTTATAATTTTCTAACAAATTTTCTTATTTCCTCGACATATTATCACTAGTAAAAAATGGATAATTAGCTACAAAAAATGACTAAAATTTTCATATAAAACATCATTTTTCAGTGGGTGACCAATAGTATCTAATTTACAGTATCTGATAATGCGGCCAAGTTTTATTCATTTTTATCTTAGTCATTAATTGGTTTTCTCAATTTCTTCATCTCTTAGTATATTTAGCCATACATTTGGTCATTAATTTAGTCATTAATTTCCACAATTATTGACTGAATATAAATCAAAATATATTAGGAAATGATCACCCTAGAAAACAATTAATGTCCCAATAAATACGAATAAAATGTAGGTCATTTTATAACATACTATAAATTAGCTACTAATAGTCATATATTATGCAAATTTTTGTCTCCATTACAAACCAATTAATTACCAAATAAATATGACTAAATTATGGTCATATTATAAGATACTGTAAATTAGCTACTAATAGTCCTATATATGAAACCATTTGTCGTCATTTGTAATCACAAAATTATCAATTGCAGTAGTCATTTATATTTCTTTGGTAGTTTCATATTCATTATGTAAAGGAATAAATTAGTAATTTATATTCATTTCATTTAAACTCATTAATAATCAATATAAACAATTAATTTAGTCATATATTCATTTTATTTATGGTCATCATTCATCAATATAAACTACTAATTTAGCAGTTTTAGATAGATTTTATCTATTCATTATTAATTAACATAGATTAACTACTATGGTTTTTCAACTAAATTAAAAACAAATCATACAATGTACATGTTCATCTAATGTAAGAACACAAAGTTACATATGTTAATTACAATACTAAACCATACCAAGTGCAACTATAAATAGTTTCAACCACATAAATTATATTATAGAAAATGTCAAATGTTGTAATATGAGTCTCCAACTAAATATTGGTTGGAAAAAAATTTACACATGAAATTTTGTTTCATCACATCAAAACATTAACATTGTGTTTCCAAGCCATTGCAAATGAACGCACCAACTATGAAGACTTGACCATCAGTCTCTATGTGTGTGTATTATGCAAGATATTGACTTGAAGGATATCACTAGACCACTTCTCTTCTGTCTGTCTCTCTCTCTCTCATTGAATTTGTCGCTCAAGTGTTATTGTTGTCCTCTTTCTTCAATTCCTGCTTCTTAGCATTAGTATTGAGTCCTGAGTTTATTTTCTCACAACAAAGGAAGATACAGTGGAGAGTGTAATACATGAAATACTATGAACACTAGAATATAAGCTAAAGTAGACTATAAAATGTTTATATGAGATATACCTCAACATCAATAATGTCAAAGACCTTTTTCCCCATGGAAGCAAGAAACTAGAACATGTTTTCTTCAGTTGGGATATAGTGGAAATTATGTGTCTTCTCTCTCTCTCTCTCTCTCTCTCTCACGCGCGCGTGCACTCTCACTCTTGTTCTCTCTCTCCCTTTGTGTGTGTGTGTGTGTGTGTTTGAATTTGGCTCTCTAGTGCTATTGTTGTCATCTTTTTCAACCCTTTCTTCTCACCCTCCATATTAAGTCCTTAGTTCCTTTTCTGAAAATAAGAAAGATACAATGCATAGTGTAATACATGTAAAAATATGAAAAATAGAATATAAAATAAAGTATCCTATAAAATATTTATATGACATATACCTCAACATCAACAATGGAAAACACATTTTGCCCCATAAAATCAAGAAACTAGAGCAAGTTTTCTTCAGTTGGGAGATAATGGCCATTATGCGTCTAGATGACCTATACAAGCAAAGAAAATAAAAATTCACCATAGAAAATAACTCCTTAGTAACTTAGTATTCAAAATTCAAGGAAAGCTTAAGGTACAATCATTCCATTTAAGTTAAATTCTAAAAATCTAAAGTTGTAGATAACTTGCTAACAAATAATATGAGGTGTAAAACAAGATTTCATTCTCTAATGCATGAATTTGGTCAGGTATATAAACAACATGTGCTAAAATGGCAACATGAAAGTAAACATTTCTAATAGACATGAAAATATTTTAACACAAAACAACTAAAAGGATTTTAATAAATTTCATGTAATATTAATTTCATCTTCAAGCTTTGGTTGTTGTTTAAATTGACATGATATTAAGTATTTTCGATTTCATAGTTAACATCAAAAACAAAATCAAAATAAGTGTTAAAAATACAATCAAATAATAAAGAGAGGATATCATGGAATGGACATTGCAATTATAATTTTTTTTTACCTATCCACCGATGTCTTGTATGGAATTCCTAAAACATTTGCTAGCCCAAAGCAACCAATGAAGGGAAAGAATCATAAAATTAGAAATCAAAGTAATCCCTACTAGAAATATTTCCAAAGTCAATGGCTAGGGTGCCTAAAGGATCTCCAATAACAAATGAATCATATCCAAGTCATTCTTTGCATTTCCTCCCCATCCATTTTACAATTATATTTCTTGTAACCTGCTTACACCAGAGTCAAGAAACAGTCAAACGAAGGCATTAACATTTTTTTTTTTGTTTTATATCATTAAAATTTAATTTGAAAATATTTTAACATAAAAAAACTATAATACTAATATTATATTTAAGTTTTGGATGTTTTTTTATTGGATACAATACCAAGTATTTTCAATTTTATTGTTAAGAGGAAAAATAAAATCAAAGTAAAAGTTCAAAATACAACTAGACAGTAAAGAGATGATATCGTCGAATGGACAGTGAAACTATAAAAATTTTGTTTACCTGTTCACCAGTTTCTGGAATTCCTAAAATTGCTTTCCCAAATAAGCACTAGGTGAAAGAATCAAAAAATTAAAAAGCATATGAATCCTTCCTAAAAACATTTCCAAAGTCAATGGATCAAGTGCATGAAGGATATCCAAAGACAAATGAATCATATATGACACATCCTCTCCATTGCCTCCCCATCCTTTTTCCAATTCCTATTCTTGTAATCTTCCCACAGTAGAGTCGAATAAACTTCAAACAAAAGATTTTATATTTTTGTAAAAAAAATGGAGATTTTTCAAGCATTCTAACTCTATGGTACATATACTCATTAATACTTACAAAAAATAATATTTAAACATTTTATACTTTTCTTAAAAAAAATTGAATATTTGTTAAGCAGTATAACTGCATGGTACGAAATTTCTTCTGCAAATATTTATGGATATATCCATAAATATGGTGTATCTTACTCATAATTATTTTCAGAATATTTGTTAAGCATGAAACATATATGAATTTTCAGTCCTAGTTGTGTGAGTAGTTTACAAGGAACAAGTATTCCGTATTTGGACATTTGTTGTTTCATTAAGATCTTTTATTATTCGTTACATTAACATATTTTGTTATTTCTAAGATAATTATTTTTATAAAATCTATTTCACTTTGAAAAATTTCCACAAAAACACCCTAATACATAAAAAAACACAAGAGGAAATGGATATAGAAAGCTAACAACGATAACTCGAAGCATTAATTTGTGATTAGATTACATTTTTTTTTAATACTATTTCTTCTAACAGTTAAAAAATATATATTTTGTTAAATAATCAGAGAACTACCCCACACAAACATAACTCAAAATACCAAAAAAAAAAAAAATTATGGATGACTTTGAAAGATAAATAGGCTAGGCACAACATGCACGGAGGGTATTCAAAATCTGAGAGGAAATAAGATAGCCTATTCTAAAACCATAATATATCTGTTAGACATTTTTGAGGTTTTTCTGAGCCCTAATTTCTACTCTCATTTTCCCAAAATATGGCAAGGATTTGTTGGAATAACAGATTTTAGTTGTGAACTCTATGCAATCCAAGTGCTCGACGGGTTTTTCAAGGTGTTGAACCCATACATGTAGTCAAAAACCCAATTCAAACAACACAAATCAATATTTGACCAACAATTTTTTTGCTACACCCCAGCCAAAAATCCAAAACCTCTAATAGTCAACACCTAATACATATGGGGTCTTCAAAATACTTTGAATAATATGGCCATAAAAGCAAAAATTGACCAATAAAATCAATAAAATTACACATTAAATACTTTCCTTTCAAGAATCAAAAAACATTCTCTCTCTTTTCAAATGAATTTGATTCTTTCAAGTAATAAATGAATGAGAAAACAGATCATCGGGATATGTTAGCCTCTGAACTTTAGCCCTATAAAATTAATAAAAGGTGAGGTGATGGAATTTATACTGGTCCCCTAAATTGAAAATAAAGTGCATATTAATGTGCATAACAATCAATATGAAGCACTAAATGGAAACAAGCCAACCAAACACCTTGGGAATTACAGTTAAAGGAGCTCCATTCAACAAACCTTAGAAAATTATTTAAAGCTAGGGTTATGGACGTTAGAGTGATCCCATAAATTCAAAATAAAGTGGATACTAATGTGCAAAAAAATCAATATGAGGTATTATATGCAGAGAATCCATCCAAAGACATTAGAAATAGCAAATCAAGGAGCTTCATTGAAGGGTTGTTTGCAATGGAAAAAAATAGGTTTTTTATTGTTCTATGTTATTTGGTTTATGATATATGTACGTGTTTGAGTTTTAACTGGTTTGTATCACTTAAATATTTTAGTTCTAGAGGAAGCCTCCCTTCTCCCCTTATTCCTTCCGCTCAAGATTCTCCTGTTGTGCCTAAAACAAAAGTGTTAAAAAATTGAAGGCAGAGGTTCATACTAGCTTTAGCACGTCAGAAATTGGAGGAATATCAGTGGGAAGTGTCAGTAGCTCAATGCAAATTCCCCTCCAAGATGTTTACAACTTATTCCTTACATTCAAATTATAGAAAAATGGAAAGGAAGGTCCTCAAACTCTAGATTTTTTCCTTCGAACATTTTTTAGTTGTTTGGTAGTTTACAATTTCTCTGATTTCTTGAATGTATCAAGCTTTGTTTAATGAGTCACCCTATTTAAAGATATAATTTTTCCCTATCGTGGGATTCAATTTTAATGGTCAAGGGCTACAATGCAAGTCTCCTATTTTAATAGCGCTAATTCCTACTTCTCACATTGGAAAACTCTTCTTCATAACAAGCCACTAGTCACTCTTTTGCATGGAACCTTATAAGAATTAGGAGTAAATTTTCTATGGAAAACATTGATGTTAGAGAAATTTGTATACTCTTACACTATCACAAAGAGATGAATCAATCTAGTTGTATTACTTTGATGGGAGTTTCCTAAAATTTCTACTTTGGAACACGCATGAACCACACATAATGCTAATGTAATAAGCATATAATTTCCTTGTAAACAGAGATTGGATACAAATTAAACTGAATGAAACTGAATTTGAAGCTTAATTTTCACTTAGAAAATGGAATATGTCCAGGGATTCTAATAATTAAGAAATTGAGAAATCAATCTAGGTTATGCCAAAGGAAGAAAAAAAAATTCATCTTTGTGACCCAAGAATAATTGACAGCCCAAGCTCCTCTCAATATGATGAAGGGCGAGGATAAATTTTTTTCCATTTATGTCTTCAGTGATATATTTTGGGTAGTAAGTATTTTGGGTAAATATATAACAAAGAAAATAAAATCGGAAGAAATAAATTATAAGTAACTTAAAAAATAACCTCAAATCTCATACTGTGACCTATCCAGCTCTCCACAAGCTCCAATACACTATGAATCTTCTCAAGAAAAGAATACCACCACATTCATATATATTATTATCTAGAAATTATCCTTAAAGTATGTGAAAAGCTTAAATCCCCACCCTATGTTATAAGTGCTATTAATTAAAAGTTACCATGATATTTATTATATATATATAAATATAATCCATATATCAAAGCATAAAGGTAAATAAAAAGAAAGGTTAGATCAAGAAAAAATTGAAGACCTTTTAAATGGAAAAATAACAATCTCCCCTATCAGTATAGCATTGGCTTCCAGCTTGCACACAAGACAAAAGTTGAGGCACCTCATGAGATGGAAGGAAATATTTCATTGTAGTTGGTTTTTACAACTATAAAATTTGGGTAAGGCCTAATCCACTCCAAAAAAGCCCTGTCGTAGAATATAATTATGATTTGGATGTTGCAATATTTTTCAGAACATAGTAGAAATCACTAGAGGAAGGGGTCTAATCCACATAGATCACTAGCTAGACTCAAACCACAATGAATCCTAATCGTCTGTACAAGAAACCTATTTTGAGTACAATATTCCTTATTTCCATGAAAGGATTGTTTAACATGAAAAAGATTTATTAAGTGCTGATTCATGTTAGCTAATATTATTTGGGAGTGGGAAAAAATTAAATATGGGAAAAAATAAAACAATAAGTGATTTTTGAAAGGATTATCTTCAACAAGGATTGGACCAAATTTCATAACTGATATTTGTCTTGGCAGTGATTTTGGAACTATACTCTCTCTCTGCTCTCCATCTGAGTTGAGAGCAGTCCAATTTTCCCTATACATCCCACTACCTAGGTTTCTTTCACAAGCGAGGATCTATATAGGTAGATCATTTAATCAAGAGCCAAATGAGAAATTATAACCATGTGTGAGACAGAATAAATACATAAGAAAAGTCATTAATATACTATTCATTATCTCTAAAAGAAAATTTTACTAAATATTCTTTGTAACGTACATACTACAAACCTCACTCATTATTTTGTTGCATCCATCCCTTTCACAAAAAATTGCTTGTAGTGACCCAAATGATATGTCTGTCACCCCATCACCATGGTTTTCAATCAATATTGTTGGATCTAAGATATTTTAGGACTTTGAAACTAGTGACTGGAGGCACATGCACATCTATGATGAAGAGGAATGAACATTATGAGAAGGATTAAAATGGATACTCTATGAAGGTCTAGAAACAAATTATGATAATCCATGTCCTTCAGAAGCACCTCTACTTATCCGAGGTGCTTGTGTGAATGGAATATGATGTGATCCCCAAGGCATACTTGGTAGTATACATAGCAACAAAGAAGAAATATCCCCAAGTGGATTTGGAGTTTTGTTCATTGGAATTCATGATTAGTTTATATGTTCTCTGAACCTGCAACAAGGTAGGTATTATTAGAAATTCCCATTATCATGTTTCATGAACTAGATTATTCTTGTTGAGAAGATGAAGGCTCCCTTGCACCAAAATTAGAGCTAGAAGCAATGAAAAGTCCATGCATAGATGAAATTTCACTCCATCCAACTAATTGAAACTCCTTTCACTCATATTTTCATCTACAAATTTTTACACACAACACAATTTCTTTGCTCTATTTTAAGTCATATTATTTATGATAAGTCTTCCATTCAATCTATATGGAAATAATATTCAAATTCTATTATTTTTTGAATGTGCTCATATCTTGGGCTAATGCTTTCAAATTTTTTGTTGATTGGGCTATGGTCTGTCCATAGTCTCGTGCATGTTTAGAACAAATTTCCCAACCTATATTATTAGTGGATTCATTTATGGACTCTAGCCGAGAATTCATAGAGTTGAATGTTCCCAAATTTTGATCAATCCTTCCATCAAAAAATAGCGTGGTTTAAAAAAAAAAAGGCTATTCATTTTGTTACGACTTATGAGACTTCTTTAATCTATTTTTGTTAGGAAGGTATCTTGTTTAAGGGTAGATAAAAAAATGGTAGTTGGCTACAAAATTAAAGCCATTTTCCATGGCAAGGAACAATCTACCCCTATCAGCGTGCCATTGGCTTCTTGTTTGCACACAAGACTAAGTTGAGGCACCTGAGGGGATGGAAGGAAAAATTTCATAGTAGTTGGTTTTTACCACTACAAAAGGTGGTAGGACCTAATCTACTCGAAGAAAAAAATTTCGTAGAGCATAATTATCATTTTGATATCAAAATTTTTTCTAGAACACAATCCAAACCTTTGGAGGAAGGCGTCCAATCAACATAGAGCAATGGCTATGCTCAAACAACAATGGTTCTTGATATTTCATACAAGCTACATGTTGTGACTACAATATTCCTATTTTCCATGAAAGGATTGTTCGACATGAATATGTTTTATTAAGAGATGATTCATATTAGATAATGTTATTCATGATTGGAAAAACATTAAATAGGTGGAAAACCAAGCAAGTGTCTTTTCTACCGGTTGAACCAAATTTCATAATTGATATTTTTATTGACAAGAATTTGGAAAATTTACTCTACGTTGGCCCCTCTTCCCTTTGTTAGGACCAGTCCACTTTTCCTTACACAACCCACAACCCAATTTTATTTTACAATAAAGGATCTCTATATATAGATGATTTCATCAATATCCAAATATGAAACTATAGCCACCTTATAGATTTAATAACTACATAACAAATTCCATTAATATATTAGTCATTGTATCTAAAAATAAGATTCATTAAAAACTCTTTGTAAGGTACATACTACAAACCTCACTCATTATTTTGTTGTGTTCATCACTTTTAGCAAAAATTTCCTGCAATGACCCATATGTTACACCTACCATTTTATCTATTCTTTGAACCAACAACAAACTAGGTATTACCACCTAGTCATTATTCATGGTTAATTGCTTTGTTCTCTAAACTCGCAACGAACCTGGTATTACTAGAAATACCCATCATCATGTTTCTTGAAGTAGATTCTTCTCGTTGAGAATATTAATGATCCCTAGCACCAACATGGTGCCATTAGAGGTTGAATAATTGTCATATTTAGGCATAGAATAACTTCCATTCCATCCAACTGCATGCAAGCTACTATGTAAACCAAACGACACATGAAACATACTAGGCTAGTGATATCATTCCAAGCATCACTATCATCTTTTCATCTAAATTTTTTTACACACAAAACAATTTATTTGATCTATTTTTAAGTGATTTTATTTATGATGGGATTTACATTCAATATGGATATACATATTATTAAAATTAATGTATTTTTTTAACATGATCATATCCTCGGTTAATTCTTTCAATTTTTTTTTATTAGTGAAATCCTTTATAGACTCTATCTAAGAATTTCTAGAGTGATATATTCCCAAATTTTGATCAATCATTTTCCAGCCAAAAGATGGGTCGTTTTTGTTAGTTAAAAGTTTATTAATTTTGTTAGGACTAGTGAGACTCTTGTAGTGTATTTCTGTGAGGAGAGTATGGTGCTTTCTATTTAAGGTCTCCAGGATATTTTATCCTCTCTAAATGATTCTTTCTCCTTAATATTAAGTAATATCTAGAAAACATTCTATCTTGTGTCTCAGCGCCTTACAAATCAGAGAGGATATGAGCACGCAAATGGAGGTATAGGTAAGGTTACATGAACAACTTGAGGTAAGGGATATATTTCCATTTTTCCTACTTCAATTATTTGTACATGATTCTAATATGTTACTAAAAAATTGTACAAAGATTCATGTAGTTGGAAGCTACAAAAATAGAGATATTATTGGATTGTTTTTGCATATACTAAATAAACATGAATCTACAAATTGTTGGCCCTGTGTAGCTCGATTAAAATGATATGTATTATAACATTAACTTACACCACTAAAATTATTATAACCATGTTTAAATTAATACATCAAGGAAAATTATCAAAGGAATATAAAAAAACACTAGCTAAGGAAAACTTTGAAAAGCAACTGCCCAATTTCACAACATTAAGAAAATATATAATAAGATTTTTCTTGGAATAAAAATACCTCATGCATCTAAAACTAAACATTCAGCATAAAAAGATTACATAAACTTCCTAGTAAATAAATAATGCAATTAGTAACTCGTTTTTTGAGAAGGCTATAGAAAAATTCAATGACAGTATAAAACATGAAATTCCTAGTAGAGACTCATGAGAAATCAAGGCTTTGAACTCTTTTTAAAAGTCATCCAGGCGGACAGACACCAATATGACTCCAAAAATTAGCATAAAAAAAACTTCCAAGTATAATGATTTCTCCATAATTCTAAAAAGTAAGAGACATACACTTTTAACCTAAGGTTCTATAGCCTTTTTTTCCTACTACTACATAATTCTATCATTCTGTCAATGGCTTGATCCTGCAAAAGACATAATTAGGACAAGCTTTGGAGAATAACAAGATTCACACTATTCTTCAAAGAAAAAATTAACTAAAGGTGGATATGAAATAAAAGGATTATGACACCTGGAGACCATGCGAAATATAAGACACTGGAGGATCTAAGAAATGAATAAGATCGATATTTCCTGCTTCCTCTACTATTTCAATTGTTTCTCTTGCTTGCATTCACAAAAAATTAAAAATTAGAAATTTTCTTCTAAGGAAACCAAATATCAGTATTTTGCAAAGGAAGAAGTAATATTCTTTGATTTAGCTTCAACCTTGACCAAGGATAATGAAAAAAATTTTGTGCCAAGGTTAAGTGGAAATTGTTACAATGATACCCACCATTTTCTTTTAGCCATATATACCTTTGTTGAAACACCAAACCATCCATTTTTTTTGTTTAAGGCTTTTCATGTGCACCTATATTTTCCTTTTGAAGGGGAGAGTATTGTAAAAGAATATTTTCCCTAGTATTATTTTGAGTATAGATAATATCTTTTCCAACAATAGAAGCTAATAGACATATACTAGTTTCCCTAAGTTAAATTTATGCTCTGCATAGCCTTTAGTCATGTTTCACTAAGTTCTTTGCAAGATGCCACATAAGAGTAATGACATTGTATGTTTCTTGTAAAGCAACAAGAGAAGTCTACAGTCGTTTGTGTTATGTTATTTCACTACTAAGTGCATCAGTTGAAAGTTCAGGGGCATACAATACACACAAAATATAATATTTTTAACAAAAAAAAAGCATGTCAATGCATTATCTACACCTGAAACACCATCAACATTCCCCCAAGATAATTCACCCTTATTGTTACAACATCCAGCCCTAACCCCATAACTCATCACACTCTCTATCTTTATGAATCCTCTCTATCTCTAGAACCTGATGAAAGTTCATCCTGTTGTATGTGACCAAACGCTGAAAATATTCAAAAAATCCCAGCAGACTGTAATATATCAGAACCTCCTCTAACACATGATAAATATAAACATAAATTAAGGATTGCAAGTTCTAAATCTCTCCAACTACCATGTTGAGGCTGACTAATTACACATTGTGTGGGAAAATTCTTTTCAGAAACAAGAATCTAGTATTAGATGTTAGGAAACCTTTTAAGAGCATATCGATTATAGCTAAATATAGGTTTTCAACACTATTTGTTTCACCACAATTGTAAAGAATAGGAAAAGATCCGAACCTCATAAGACAAACATAAAAAAATGACATCTCCTACATTCTTCCTATCTATATTTTATTCTCTATTTTTTATGTTACCTTTTATGTTGAGAAAGAATAATCTCTAATGATGTCAAAGGCACTTCTAGGAGACATCTAATAATTTTTTCAATCCATATTGAACAAGCATCTTGATATACATCATTAATCTTAGGCTTGTGATAACTATTTTCTTCTCCTTTGCATAAAGTGTCCAAGTTTTCATCTTATTTGATATTGATATATTATACATATGGACATCCATCTCAAAAAAATTAGCAAAAGTTGGGGCTATTTAAAGAGAAAATTCAGCATGTAATTTGTTGGATCACCAAGAGGGCCTAACTACTATATTTATGCTAATAGATAATTGAAAATCTCTTCAACACACAACCCTATTTATTCTTATGACAATGATGCATTTAGGCTTATTGATCCCAACTTTGTCCCTTATCCAACAATACACAATATGAGGTTCTATAAATAGAAGGATAAGCACCAAAATAAAATGATCAAAAAAATGTTATACCATAAATAAGGAATGTAGGTAGAGTCTACATACATAACAAGCACATAAAGTGTTTTGGATAAGTATGATAGTTCTAAAGAATGCATGAAATTAGAAGTTTTTTTTTAAATATTGACAAGGGGAAAACAGTCATACAATCTTTTAATGCATTCAATTACAAATCTGCAAGACAAGAGGCCTTGTTTACACAACTAAATATTTCTAGTGTCATTTTTATTGCAACTTTGAATCCTTTCTCTTTAGGGTGAGACCACCACTCTATATTAAATTCTATTTGAATGGATTTGGTGTCATAAACATAATTATCTTCACAAAATGGATGAAGCTCCTTTAACTCAAAATTTTTATCTGTTTGCAAAATTGAATTTATATGAAAATTTATGAGGTACTTTTAATATCTATGAAATGAACCTAGGAGAGTTTTTTGACCTTATAAATCTCCTTGAAGATGATAATAAAAATCATTTACAATCAAATCATGAAGTTACATACCAAAGCTTCCAATCAAATCAAGATTATTGTCTAGGTTTCAAATATGAGAAGACTATCAATTTCAGTAGTACATTTTCATGCGCATAAAACTCGAAAATATAACATCTTAGAAAAATTAATGATACAATGAGCCACTAGTGGAGGAACTCCTAGTAGAAAATACGCAATTCCTAGTAGAGACTCACCAAAAATAAAGGCTTCGTACTCTTTTGAAAAGTCATCTGGAAGGACTGACACTAGCTTGACGCCACAAATCTGCATAACACAAACTTCCAAGTATACTTATTTCTTCATAATTCTTAAAAGTAAAATACTGATAGAAATAGCTAAAATCACACAAACACACTCATATATTATACACAAAATGGTGTATGTGTAAACACACTCACACTCTGATTACATTCAGATTACTCTATTAAATAGACTTTCTGAGATCCAACTTATTCCTAAATTAGAGAGAGAGGTTGAGAGAATCTCTCAACCATCACAAAACAACTTCTCAAATATGGAATGTAAGCATTAACTCCAACATCCCCCCTTAATGATTACATTACATGAAGATAACAAAATAATCAAGCTTATCAGTAGATGCTCCATCAAGTTGCCTCATAACCCTCAGAAAGGTGTAGTTGGCAAGTTGGATTCCTGAGTTCGCTTCCTCAACTCCCAAATCAAGGACCTCCCAAATTCAATTACCGGACATCATCCCAATATATCGCATAAACTCATTATGAAACCACTTCCATGTCTACCACTAATTAGGGATCCTTCCCTAGATCCGCAACTTCCATACTATCTGGACAACCATCCATATTGAGCCTTACTGCCACTTGATCTCTTTGAAAAAAATTGATTGCAATCACTGAACTCCTAGTCATTCTATGGACGAGCTCCCATCCACCGAGATACATGGGTGCCAACCGCTGTACTCACCAGTTATCTAGAAAAGCTGTCTAGATACAAAATGTATCTAGAATCAGTGTTACAAAATGACCTTTTTATCTAGTTTGAGATTCATCACTTAATTTAAAAAAAAAATTATAATACTACTAAACTACAAAGATTTTCAACAGGCCAGATAACACAAAACAGAGACTGGTCTCAATACACAGATAAAAAAAATGCGCCAGCATTTGGATTGCAATAAATATCTTGTGATCTGAAAGTCTGATCAAGGAAAGAACTTTTTTTTTGCATCATCTCCGGTCTATTCTGTGACAGGTCTTGCACGAATCTTGGCTTCGCTAGCTATTTTTCAGGGATGAATATCAAACTTGTACGACCGTTGGGTTCGCTTTGGAGGCATTCTGAAAGCGTAGAAACTTTGAAGCCATGCTACACTTGTTGACCTAACTTGCAAACGGAAATGCAGACCACGGACAGTGTTCCTTAAAGGCAGAGAAGGCAGCCCAGCACTGGCCTCTTCTCAAGCACGCAGTCTCCTCCCACGTAGACTTGACATTCACTTCCTGCAGGCTCCTCCGCTCTAACAACGTCAACAAATACATATTAAATATTCAGTAGTTTGCAAGAGCATTACGACATAAATGGATCTATACGTCCAGATTCTAGATTCAAACTTTGTCTGCGTAAACTCAAACTTCGTAACTCAATGCCATGCAAACATCATCCTGCGCTTTCATTTTCTAAAAACGGGCCCTCACCGATCTCGTGCTCGATTCATCGACGAAAATCACGTACATTGCATTTTAGTTTATGGAATATTTGACTCTAAAATTGTAATTCCAACGAACTACCCAAATCTACACCTTTTGTAAACCATAATTACCTAACATACTAATGATTTACAGTAATGCACATCCAATAAGATGGCGAAATACCAATGGGTGTTTATCAAATACCGATTCCACTGTAAAAAACGTAATCAAATAGTTTTTCGAAAAAAGGATGTCCGTGGGTGCCAATTTCATGCCTGGTCGTTACCGTTTTTTTCTTGATGTCTGTTGATGTCAATTTCATGACTAAAAATTTATCTTCGGATTTCTGCTTCTCCTCGGCCGCTTCTCTCGGCAAAATCACGAATTCTACACAGTCGCACATGCCAGATTCACAAACAGGTTACAATCAGTCAACAAAGTTCAATTACACACAGGCCTCTCATCCTGTGCTCTGATACCATGATAGAAATAGCTAAAATCACACAAACACACTCATATATTATACACAAAATGATGTGTAAACATACTCACACTCTGATTACATCTAGATTACTCTATTAAATAGAGTCTTTGAGATCCAACTTATTCCTAAATTAGAGAGAGAGGTTGAGAGATTTTCTCAACCATCACAAACCAACTTCTCAAATATGGAATGTAAGCATTAACTCCAACAAATACATATGCTTTAAACCTGGGGTTTTGTAGTATTTTGTTTCCTACTACTACATAATTATGTCATTATGTCAATGGCTTGATCGTGCAAAATCCATAATTAGGACAAGCTTTGGAGAATATCAAGATTCATGCTATTATTCAAAATGATAATGAACTAGAGGTGCATATCAACTAAAAACATTATGACACCTCGAGACCATGTAGAATATTGGAATCTCTATGAAATAAACAAGATTGATATTGCTATCTTACTTTACTCATTTAATTGTTTATTTTTCTTTCTTTGATAAAAAATTCAAAATTAGAAAAATTATTATGAACACTTGTAAGGAATCAACACTTGAGGATTTCATAAAGGAATCAATAATATTTTCTGATTTAGCTTCCCTTTACCAAGGATAATGAATAATGTTTTTAACAATATCAAGTGAAAATTTTTACAATGTTATCCATCATTTTCTTTTATCCATAGATCCCCTTGTTGAAACACCAAGCCATCCATTTTTGTTCTTTAAGGATTTTCATGTGTAGCTATATTTTCCTTTGGAATGGGAGGGCATCACAAAAAATTACTTTCCCTAGTATTATATTGAGTATAGATAAAACCTTCTCCAAAAATAAAGACTAATAGACGTATAATAGTTTCCCTTATTTCCAAATCTACACCTTTCATAAATTTAGTGGTGTCACTCAGTTCTTTGCAAGATGGAACGGAAGAGTAATGGCATGCTCTATTTCTTGTAATGCAACAAGAGAAGTTTAGGATCTTTTATGTTATGTTATTTCCTACGAAGTGCATCGGCTGGAAGGTCAACGACGTAAAATGCACACAAGATATAATCTTTTTCAGAAAAAAAAATGTCAATGCATTTTCTAGAATCGACACACCAAAAGACATTTCCCTAATATAATTCACCCCCGTTGTTACAACTGCTAGCCGTAAACCCCGTAACTCATCACACTGTCGATATATATGCCACACAGAGAATGGACCCTCTCTATCACTAAAACCGGATGAAATTTCATTCCATGGGAAGTGACTAAAAGCTGACAAGCTTCAAAAAATCCGAACAGCCTTCAATATCTCAACATCTCCTCTAACACATGTTAAAGATAAACATAAATTCAGGATTACAATAGTTGAATCTCTTCAACGATCATGTTGAACCTTACTAATTACACACTATGTGGGAAAATGATTTTGAAAAACAGGAATCCATACATTATATGCCAAGAAACATTTTAGGAGAATATCAATTATCACTAAAGATAGGTTTGCAACATTTTTCTTGAACACAACTGCAAAGAACAGGAAAAAATCCCAGACACATAAGAGAAACATCAAAAATGAAATCTCCCACATTCTTCCTATCTATCGTTTATTCTCCATTTCCCTAGTAATTTTTATGTTGAGAATGAAAATTCTCTAATGATTTCACAAGAAAATTCTCTAATGATTTCACAAGAACATCAAGGAGTCATATAACCATTGTTTCAAATCCATCTCGAATAAATGGCTTGATATACATACGTCAATTATCTTAGGATTTCGATCACTATTTTTATCTCCTTTGCATAAAGTGTCCAATTTTGCATGTTATTTGCTATTGATATTATACAGTTGGACATCCATCTCAAAAAAAATTAGCAAAATTTGGGCATATTTTAAGAGAAAAATTATCGTGTAATTTATTGAATCACCAAGAGGGCCTACCAACTGTATTGATGCCAATAGATAGCTGAAAATATCTTCAACACACAAACCTATTTATTCTTCTCACAGCGTTTCATTTAGGTTTATTGATCCCTACTCCATACCCTATCCACAAGACACAGTCGGAGGTCCTATAAACAAAAGAATCAGCACCAAAACAGAGTAATCTAAAATTGTTATACCATAAACATGTAGGTAGAGTGTAGAGACATAACAAGCACATAAATGTTTTTGATAAGTATGATAGTTCTCAAGCATGAATGAACTTACAACCTTTTTGTCGAGTATTGATAAGGATAACACAGTCATCCTGCTTTTAATGCATTCAACTACAAATCTGGAAGAAAAGAGGCCTTGTTTACTCAACTCAATATTTCTAGTGTCTTTTTTGTTGGAGATGTGAATACTTTTTCTTCAAAGTGACACCACCACTCTATACCCAATTCTATTTCAAGGGATTTTGTATCATGAATATACTTATCTTTACACAATGGATGAAGCTCATGTTGTCTGGAGTCTTCATCTAGACAACTGATCTTGTTTTGTTACATTCATAATCGTGTCAAAGGATGCTGAACTTGAGTAAATCTTTTGTCTTTGTAATTCCAGCTGGAGCAACACCTCTACCAATTTTGTGGTTTATTAAATCATAGTACTCTGTTCGAAGCCATTGAATCCTATAAGATAATGCTAGCAAAGAGCTGAGTGTTATTCTTGAACATCTTATACATGTAATTCTGCGAAGGTAGTTGTTCTTACGTGTAAGGAAAATTATGCAGTTTGACTGTGGTAAATTACTGAAGTTAGTGATTTTATTCGGATGGTTAATAACTTAATATCAATAGGGAAAAATACACTGACATTCATTCTCATGACGAAATAAATTAGAAATACATTGCTTTGTATGAGCTCAAGGGACTTTTGAATCACGTTGGTATGAGTTGGATTATTGTACAAACCTAGATAATCTTTTTATATGTTGAATTTGAGCTCTCTTTCCAAACCTCTTAATTTCCTAAATATTATATGAGATGATCATGAATATGTTGGGTATGGTGTTTAATTTGAAGATCCCCTCAGTCATTTTTTGACATCATCAATGTTTGAGGATTCTCGCTAAGATTTTGTTCATCAATTCAGATAAACGATGCAGAAAAAAAATCTTTGCATTCTGGCGACTAGTCCTCTACACTTTATAGAAGATAGTTTAGTGACCATAAATTTTTGTTTGTGAAACAAAAGCTATAAAATTTTCCATTGAAAGGCCTTCAAAGACTAATTTAGCATCATCATAGAAATTACTCGAAAATATTTCAACGTTGTGCTAGTTAGCTTACAAATGGAAAGAAGCCATTAAGGCTTGAAAAAATTTCTTTTCTTTTTCTTTACTAGTGCATTGATCATGCCATTTGTAATTCCTTTTTTATGACAACCTATAGGAAAGGAATTTAAATGATTATGAACAGATTTATTTTATGGGTCCACAAGGAAGTTTACTAGCTTGAACTCCTTAAAGAAAAATTCCAATTAGCTAAAAAAAATAAGGTAAACGAATAGAAATCATAAATCAGATCCTTGATGCATATTTATGGTATCCATTTTGAGTCGAAAATTCTCCATGATATATATTTGGTGGATTACTTGTAAGAATTTTGATTTGTCTCTTGCCAAATCTGGTAGTAGAATTAAAATAAAAACACTTTGATACATCATTGTAGCTTACTGAATATAGACTTACCAACTATAACTCACTTCATTACAGAAGGTATACCTATAAGGAAGAATTCATAAAGGAGGATGGTATTTCTTTCTCACATTAGTACCACTATTACCTATTATTTCATTCATCGAAAATATTTGAGCTCAGGATATTCACACATCTTGCTATAAAAATGGTATACTTACATCTACAACTTATAAAATTCATGTAAAATAAAAAATCCCAAGGGCACAACAATGATGTCAATTTTAGTCCAAATTTGTGCCCAAATTTTTTTCATCATCTTTGAAATATATTTCTCAATTATCATTTGGAAGAACACCCTTATATGTTTTATGTTGAAAGCTAGTTCATCATCAATTGTGACTGCCTCAATCAAACGGTCCACTACTCGTCCAGTGCCACGTTCATCTTCTTACTCAAAAAATCCCTTTGACATACAATGAATTTTTTTTTCCAAGGTAACATCCATTCTTAAATGAAATTGAAGTAAAAAAGGGAGGGCTATGTCTCAAGAATAGAGTACATTAGTGCAACATAAGCATGAAATTTCTTAGGTTGATGAAATGCTTGGGATCATGTGGACTTAGATGCTCCCACTTGTTCTTGTATAGACTACATTGTTTGAGTAAGCCATCCTAACATCCTGGCTACACTAGTAAGTAATGAGGTCTTTGTTCCTTCACTGGAATGTTGTTGATCTAAATTTGATTTCTTTTTCAATTTTAGAAAAAAATCTGGAACAAGAATTTCACATTCATTAATCAGTATAGGATGTTTCTATGACTTTGAGGACCATTCATCCTCCTCAAAATTTATATCCTTGCTCACCAATGTCTTAAGTTTCAATTTAATTGAGATCTTGTAGGCCTTATATGTCTTACTCTATCCAAAAATGATTGCTTTTATGTTCAAGGGTTTAATATTAGGCCTAGTCTCATCATGAACATGAATATAAATTGGAAAAAAAAATAAACAAAAAATTAATACTTGTGGCTTCTCACCAACAAAATATTCCTTTATTGTTTTGTCTTTCAATAACCTGTGAGAAAATTGGTTCAAGATATAGAAAATTGTGTTGCAAGCTTTGGCTTAAAGACACATGGGTAAATCTATGTCCCAAATCATGGTTTTACCTATCTCAACGATGTATTTTTTACTCTACAACCTGATTCATTGCACCCTCTTGATCTTTGTTTCCCTGTAAAAGGTATAAAATTCCGTGGACAAGGTTATAGTCCACTATATCTGGATCTCTCCTAAATTCCAAGTTTGAATGTATGAAATTCAAAATAAAGACGAAAGAAAATGGGCATGTCAAGTAATTTGGATTAGGAAAATACTTGCAAATATGCAAGTTCATTAGGATAAGCATCGTATTTTTTGTGATAATGAGGTAGTTATCGAGATGGGAAAAATAACCACCTTCGATATTAATCAATTGCATTGGGGTGCACATATGTTTTTTTTTTTTTTTGGTCAAAAGCTGGGGAAACACTTCCCCACAATAACACGGGAAGAGCCCTATAAAATATAGTGGACCATCAAGGTTAGTTTCCTTCTGGTTATTTCTATGCCCATATAAAATCCATTTGGACTAGAATTTTGTATTTTCCTTTTGGCCTCATCATGGGCCCATAGTAACACAATGGAGTGTGCTTGTCAGATTCAACCTGGAAGTCATCACATCTATCTTCCTATCAGAAAGCCATTTTTTCTTGGAGCTTATGTTGATGTCCAAAATCCCACTTAAGGGTACCACTAACATTGCAAGGTAGCCAATGAATATATTCCTATTGAACTTCTATGCCGATAGGGGATAGAAGCTTGGTCTCCACCATGGAAATCATTCGATCTTACCACCAGAAAAATCCTTATGTAGGAATTACAATGTTGGGAAATTGGATTTCACCTATTGATTTTGGAAATGCACCATTCAGGTACACAAGATGTTATGGGTTTTGTAACTTTTTTTAAAACTTCCAAAGTAATAAGTTTGAATAAGCTAAGAAAGAATCAAGTTGATAAGAGGAAGGAAAATTCAACCCTGGCTCGCACATATAGAAAGAGGTTGATTTTCTCTGCCTTCAGTAAAATAGGAAAAATCTCAGTAGGTGACAAAAATTAGGAATTAGTTCCTAGATTAGCTCCAGTTTGTTGGGAGGGAGTTAATGCATCCTAAATTTGAGTTGAGAGGATTTATGAGGCTGTTAGATTCTCCTGCTATATAACAGGTATCCATACGTTTGTTTTGGAGAGTGTGTGTGGGTGTGTGAATTATGTAATCTCCTGTTTGAATTAATAAGATTGCCAATGCCCTGTTGTGTGGACGTAGCTTAGGAGGTTTGGGTGAACCACGGTAAAATCACTGTGTCTTCTTGTGCATAAGTTATTTGCTGCGTATTTAATTGTTTTGCTGTGCATGATCTCCAACAAATGGTATCGGAGCTTTTTTGCTGGAGTCAGAGCTGGCCGGTGCACATCGTTGTTCAACTCGCGTGTTGATCAAGTGCTTGGAAGCGCAGAGATAGAGGCGGATTCAAACACAACGTTTCCGGTGCGGTGAACTCTGGCTTAGTTTCGCAAAGTGATAGATGTGTGTCAGGATGTCCCGTGCGTTGTGGCTTCGTTGACCGATAGCCCGTACATGGTCTACGACCGATTTTTTTTTTTTTTGCACACCTTGGCTTCTAACGGTCTTGCAATGTCATCTGGTGCCGGCGGCATGGAGGTGCACGTGAGTCAATTTACGTGAGTGAATCTTGTTTATGCCGTGAAGAAGATGGAAGAGTTTGATCGCTTGCACATGGAGGTTTGTTTTATTGTTTTTTTCGCGTTGGTGTCGCGTGAGGTGGAGCCGCACATCATAAAGTTGAAGATGTATACACCGCGCATCGTAGTGAGTGAATCCGCATTTAAGAAAAAAATCATTTGAACGCAGTCGGCATTTGAACGTGTGGTCAAACGATAATATATGTACTAGCTGATTTGAAGTCGTTTTGAATGAACTGGTCGATTTATATGAAGTGCCATTTTTTGTTTCTTTTAAAAGGATATGCAAATCGATTTATTTAAAATACCATAAGTTGAAATCTATTCGATTTGTATTAAATCAATTAAAACTTGATTTAATTGGTTTAAGAGGTGGTGATATGTTTTTTAAAAAATAAACGATTTGATATTTGGATATGGTATGAGAAAAGTGAAGGATATATATATATATATATATTTTTTTTAAAGAAGTGAAAGGCACTTTAAAGGAAGGAGAAGGTTATTTTTTTTTTTTTTTTATAAAGGAAGTGAGAGGCACTTAAAGGAAGGCAAGGGAATTTTTTTTTTAAAGGAATTTTTTAAATAAAAGGGCATTCTTTATTTGAAAATTGGTTCTGGAGATTACTGTGTTTTTTTGCTGATACAAGATGGCGAAAACTCAAAATGCCCGGTTTGAAATTGAGAAGTTCAATGGCAAAAACAACTTCGAGATCTGGAAGGTAAAGATGCATGATCTCCTGGTACAACAAGGCGTGGCGAAAGCGCTGTTGGGGAGGAGCAAAAGGCCTTCTACCATGACGGAGGATGAATGGGTTGAGTTGGATGACAGAGCTCTGAGCGCAATTCGGTTATGCCTGGAAGATGACGTTCTGTTCAACATTGTGTCAGAGAAGACCGCCGCAGGCTTGTGGATAAAGCTCGAGAAGCTCTACATGACAAAGTCCTTGACAAATCGGATTCTCCTGAAGCGGCAGCTGTACAGTTTGCGGATGAAGGAAGGTACCTCGGTTACTGACCATCTGAATGTTTTCAATACTCTATTGGTACAATTACAAAGTCTAGATGTAAAATTTGATTCAAAGGATAAGGCAATAACTCTATTGTGTACATTGCCTGAATCATGGGATCACTTTGTTACTTCCATAAGCTTCAGTAATGCAGCTGTCCTTGAGTTTGACGATGTGGTTGGAGCCATGTTGTCTGAGGAGACGAGGAAGAAGTCGAATGCTGACACCTCTACATCAGAGGCAATGATGGCTAGAGGTCGTTCTAGAGAAAGACGCTCAGGAAAGCGCAGCGATTCGCGTTCAAAGTCGAAAGGGAAGAAGAGCAAAGTGAAGTGCTGGTTTTGTGGAAAATCGGGGCACTTGAAGAAAGACTGCTGGAAGAGACAGCAAACAGAGAAGAAAGGAGACTCTTCGACAGAGAAGAAGGAGGCAAATGCGATAGATACAGGTTCGGCATCTGGTTCAGGTATGAGCGACGAAGTGTTGTCTGTTAATATGTCAAATCATGATCAACATTGGTTGTTAGATTCCGATGCATCAAACCACATGTGTATTCATAGAGAATGGTTTAAGACATATAGATCAGTTAATGATGGAGTCGTGTACATGGGTAATGATGTCACATCTAATATTGTTGGGATAGGAAGTATACAACTGCAAATGTTTGATGGCACAACTAGAATATTAACAGATGTGAGACATGTTCCAGACTTAAGGAAAAATCTAATTTCACTGGGAGCACTTGACACGAATGGATATAAAACTTTAATTCAAGGTGGAGTTATGAAAATCTATAAAGGTATTTTACTAGTAATGAAAGCTAAGAAAGTAGGAAATCTGTTTCAGTTAGAAGGAAGAACAGGGTCAGTTCATGTGTCTATTGTGTCTGAACATGACAGTAGTTCCATTCACTTATGGCATCAAAGATTAGGGCATATGAGTGAAAGAGGGTTGAAAATTTTGGCTGATCGCAAGTTACTTCCTAATCTAAGGTCTGGAAAGTTAGATTTCTGTAAACATTGCTTGTTTGGAAAACAAAGTAAACAAAAATTTAAAACATGCAAACATACTAGTAAAGGGATACTTGATTATATTCATTCAGATGTTTGGGGTCCAGCTCCTACAGCGTCATATGGTGGTTCGTCGTATTTTGTATCATTTATTGATGACTTTTCTAGGAAGGTGTGGGTCTACATGTTGAAAAGGAAGTCTGATGTTTTTTCAGTTTTCAAACAGTTTAGAGCATTGGTAGAAAACAACACTGGTAGAACAATAAAGTGTTTAAGAACCGACAATGGTGGTGAGTTTACTTCCAAGGAGTTTGACAGCTATTGCAAGGATGCAGGGATCGAGAGACATAAGACCACGGTTTATACTCCTCAGCAAAATGGAGTTGCTGAACGCATGAACAAGACTCTTCTAGAGAGAGCAAGGAGTATGCTGAGTAACGCCGGGTTGCAAAAGGAGTTGTGGACGGAAGCTGTGGCTACAGCTTGTTATGTGATAAATCGGACGCCATCAATAGCGATAGACTGCAAAATTCCGCAAGAGGTATGGAAAGGACACCCTTGTGATTATTCTAAACTCAGAGTATTTGGTTGTGGTGCATATGCTCTAGTGCCTAAACATCAGCGAACTAAGTTAGATCCAAAGTCTAAAAGGTATATCTTTGTTGGGTATGGTGTTGGAACAAAGGGATATAGATTGTGGGATCCTACTACCCGCAAAATCATCATCAACAGAGATGTAAAGTTTGATGAATCCTCTCTTGTACAGTTAGATGTAGATAGAAAATTGAAACAAGATGATGTATTTGATTTTCAGCACATTCAGTTTGACAGCACTTCTAATGATAGTCATGATGACCATAGTTCAGATACTAGTCATGAACAGGTTTCAGAATCAGAACATGAACATGGTTCAGGTTTAGATCATGAACAGGTCTCAGATACTGATCGGCAAGAAGTTCCTACAGATGGTAGTCAACCAGAAACATCCTTAAGGAGGTCGACAAGAATCAAACGGCCACCGAGAAGGTATGATGATTATGTTACTTCGGTTGCATTTATCATGACGTTATTGAACTTGTATATCGTGTAGGTGCAATAGAAGCGTCGAATAGTGACAAGTAAAGTGAAAGCACCCATGAAGGACGAAATGATGGCCTTGAGTAAGAACGCACATGGGATCCGGTTGAGCTTCGAAAGACAGAAAACTGTAGGGTGTAAATGGGTTTACAAGCTGAAACTGGGTGTGAATGATACGGAGGACAGGTACAAAGCGCGACTGGTTGCAAAAGGGTTTTCTCAGAAAGCAGGCATTGACTTTCATGAGATTTTTTCACCAGTTGTTAAAATAGTTTCAATTCGAATTGTGTTAGCTTTAGTTGCTTTGTTTGATTTAGAGTTACAGCAACTAGATGTTAAGACTGCATTTCTACATGGAGACTTAGATGAGGAAATATATATGGAACAACCGGAAGGGTTTGTTCAGCATCGCAATGAGAAATTTGTCTGCAGGCTCAAGAAGTCATTATATGGCTTGAAGCAGTCGCCTCGGCAGTGGTATAAGAAGTTTGATTCTTTCATGTTGAGTCAGAAATATGTTAGAAGTGAATATGATCATTGTGTGTATTTCAAGCAATTGAAAAATGGCATGTTCATTATCTTAGTGTTGTATGTTGACGTTATGCTTTTAGCAAGCAAAAGCATTGATGAAATCAACAGGTTGAAGACTCAGATGGCAAGGACATTTGATATGAAAGATCTAGGAGCAGCAAGACAGATTTTGGGCATGGAGATTTTCAAAGACAGGAGTAATGGTAAGTTGTGGCTATCACAACAGAAGTATGTTGAGAAGATACTTTTGAGGTTTGGTATGAATAATGTGAAGCCTGTGTCAGTCCCTTTCGCTTCCCATTTCAAGCTTTCTTCGGGTTTATGTCCTAATACAGATGAAGAAAAGGAATTTATGTCTCGAATTCCATATGCTAATGTAGTAGGGTGTTTAATGTATGCGATGGTTTGTACTCGACCAGATATTTCACATGCAGTTGGGGTTGTCAGCAGGTACATGGCAAATCCGGGTAAAGAACACTGGTCAGCAGTGAAATGGGTGCTTCGGTATTTGAGAGGCACAAGTAGTTATTGTATCACTTACAATAAGAGCAGTGAATCTGTTTGCGGATATGTTGATTCTGATTTTGCAGGTGATTTGGATAAGAGAAGGTCAACTTCAGGGTACGTCTTTACTCTTGCAGGTGGAGCTATTAGCTGGATGTAAAAGCTACAAAACATTGTTGCTTTATCCACTACTGAAGCAGAATACATTGCTGCTTCGCATGCTTGCAAAGAGGCGGTTTGGCTGAAAGGTTTGCTTGGTGAGTTTGGTAGGTTACAGGACAACATCAGGTTACTTTGTGATAGTCAAAGTGCAATACATTTGGCTAAGAATCCGGCCTATCATAGTAAATCAAAGCATATTCCAATTAAGTACCATTTTGTAAGACAGGTTATCACTGAAAGGGAAGTCTCTCTTGAAAAGGTGCATACAAAGGAAAACTGTGCAGACATGTTCACGAAACCAGTTTTGTTGGAGAAGCTGCGTTGGTGTTTGGCTTCTCTTGGCTTGCAGAAAAGATAAAATAATAATAACAGGGCATCAGGCTAATTGTTGTCAAGGTGGAGATTGTTGAGATTTTCTGTTCTAAATAAAATAGGAAAAATCTCATTAGGTGACAAAAATTAGGAATTAGTTCCTAGATTAGCTCCAGTTTGTTGGGAGGGAGTTAATGCATGCTAAATTTGAGTTGAGAGGATTTATGAGGCTGTTAGATTCTCCTGCTATATAACAGGTATCCATACGTTTGTTTTGGAGAGTGTGTGTGGGTGTGTGAATTATGTAATCTCCTGTTCATTAATAAAGGATTGCCAATGCCCTGTTGTGTGGACGTAGCCCAGGAGGTTTGGGTGAACCACGGTAAAATCACTGTGTCTTCTTGTGCATGATTTATTTGTTGCGTATTTAATTGTTTTGCTGTGCATGATCTCCAACAATAGATAATCTCGTATGGAATATGAGCAGTGTATCATTTTGTAGTTGTTAGAAGAAAGAAAAATCAACTGGCTTATTGCACATGTAACTACAAGCAAATGCTTCAATCTATATATTTAATGATCTTTATTCATCATATAAAGAGTTCAAGAATAAAATGAATTCCAACCTAAATTCTAAGTATATGGTAAGATTTTACTTTAGAGGTTCTATGATTGTAAAATTAACAACTATGAAATTTTCATAAGATCTTGGAGGAGAAATTGTCATTTTGGAGAAAATCTAACCTCATTTTAAAGAATAGTTTCTAAAGTTGAATCTATCATCAATGTTCCATACCAAAGATCTTCATCACTTATATCATTTGAATAATACATTTTATGTATTCATCAATTATATCATTTGAATACTAAATTTTATGTATTCATCACTTCTATCCTTTTATCCTTTGATTATCTACCATTCCAATTTAAATATTACATTTTATGGATTTCAAAACTCATGAATGTATCATTTTTTCTATTTAAATATTACATTTTATGGATTTAAAAATGAGTTTGGTGCTAACGTGATATTAACTACAATTCAAAGTGATTCTTCTTTTGCTACTTGCTTAATATTACCTTAAGCTTGATATTACTTTAAATTTAAATTGAATGTCTTAACATTATTTAATTCTATCAACCTTTAACGTTACATTTTTTACTATTTGGAATTTTACAACGTTTCGTAATATTAAGATGCATAATATGTCGCTTGAAATCTGATAATGTAACATATTCTCCTCTTAGAAATATGTTAATTTTTTATTAAAAGTTACAAGCACATTTCATAAATATGTGTTTTTTATCACTTTAAAATATTATAATTGTTAATTTCATATCTTATCTTATTTGGATATTGTGTTTGAATTTAAAATTTAATTTTGACGACAATTTTATATCAATTTCAATTCTATCTTTTTTCCATTATTATATGTTTTTTATAAATCAATATTATATAATAATTTACTCATGTACTTCATGAACTCATTTTGATTTTACCTCTTTTAAAGGAGTTCAACTTTTGCAATGAACATATGGCACTAATACAATTTATTCACGAATTTCATGAATACATGTTTATTCACCATGAATAATGTGAAATTGCAAAAATAACATGGGACTGTGAGTGTGTAAAAAAGGACATGAAATTACCATGAAAAAAAAAAATTAAGACATTGCAATAAAAAACATATCTTTACATTTTCATGAAAGAACCAATCTTGCATTGTGATAAACAACAAAAAAAATAGATATCTTATTTTCATAAAAAAAAATCTTCATAAAAAATTGGTGCTAGAAAACTAACATCAAAATTTCATTGTCCAAATAAATTACACAAATATATGGTGAAAAAAGGCTGTCACAATGTGATGAAAGACATCCAACGTTATTACACAAATATATCGTGAAAAAAGGGTGCCACAATGTGTTTAAAGGCATCTGACATTACATTCTGACAAAATCCCTATCATTGCAATATGTATAACAAATATTGATGGAAAACACTATATCAACATGATATAAATTTGAATTAATTGAACAATGTTTTTGACAAAAAGTAAAAAGTGTTTAACAATTATCACCTTTGAATTGGATTTAGGAAAAGTTGTGGAAAATACAGAAAAAAAATGATAGAAAATCCATATAATCAACAAAAAATGTTGAAAGAAAGAATGGAGAAGTCCTATTTCCATGAAAATGTGAAAGCGAGGAAATAACATATAAACTAGTGAGAAAAACATCAATGATATTATGCTATACACTTAGAAAGAACACCTATATTAATAACCATGGTCATCCACAAAATAGTAAAGTCAACCAAAGTTTACCATGGTTTGCATTGTGAGCCATAGTTAACCATGTCCAAACATTTGTAATAATGGTCAACCATGGGGAACATGGTTAACCCACTACCAACCGACTAACAATGTCACCTTTGGTCAACTAAGGTAAATTTTTTTTTTCATAATGGATCATTGTCAACCATGTTTTGTGATGCTTGAACAATGTAAATCATAATCATTAATAGTTACCTATAGTTAAACAATTACAACCATGGTCAACCACTTATCCATATTTAACAACAGTTAACCAAGGTGAACCCTCCAAAAAATTGTCAAACCATGGTAAACCATTGTGAATGTGGTTAACCATATTCAACATGCAACCATAGTCAACCATATGCAATATGGTCAACCATGGTCAACCATACCGAATTATAATCTATCATAAACAACTTAAGTTTAACGTGTACAACCATGGTCACCATAGTGGATCATTTCCTCACCAAAATTCACCCTTCCTAACAATAACTTTAAAATATTTAACTATAGAAAATCATGTACTATGATCGATTAATCCTACTCACATTTGTTAGCCATCAACTAGCACAACCACATTAATAAAGTGACTGAAAGATGTCAATCTACATCTTTTTCCACCTTCCATATACCAATCAATAACATTAAAAAGTGAAAAATAATATCAATCAACATATTCCAATAAAACACCATCAACATTATCAAATTTCTTAACCCTTCAAGATAGATGCTTGTGAGCTTATGTGTCCATCTAATAGCCATTTTAGCCATTTTGACCCATGATTAAGTAAGCCACTTAAATGTTTGAAACTACTTGAAACAACATATGAATGAGTTGGTTATCCACGTGTGAGCGCCATATAATCACATTATGAAGTTTTAGTGCATTAATTTGTTTTTTTTAAGAAAGATTTTGCTATATCAAAAGATATAATTTTTCTTATTTTCAAAATTAAACGTTAGATTTAGCTAATAAAAAAGAAGCTTATCATAATCATAAATATCTACTTTGGGACCGAACTAATAAAGATAAGAACCTTTAAACGAATACGTTTAAAACCCAAAATTAATGGCGGGCAAACTAAAAGCCCGCCATTTTCCCGGTCGGCCTGCGAAAAAGAAAATAATACAAAGTATATTAGCAACTCTAAAACGGTAATGTAAATATATAAAGCATTACGGATCAATATCGTCGGTTATCGGGGAAAGTCTTCGATCAGGCTCTGGTCTGTTTAACGATATATACGCAAAGTCCGCCTTCAACGTATCTTTCGAAAAGCGACGAGATGGAGGAATCACGAAATGGAAGCGATCCTGATATCAGCAGTTGTGCCACAAAAATCTTTGACATGATTCGTGGTCACATAAAGAACGCGATAAATAGAGGCATGTTATGGGATAGATTTGTACCTTCCGCTTTAACAAGTGGAACTGATGACCTTTCACATGAAGGAGGGGCATCCACGCAAAATGAAGGCACCGTTCAGCAGCACTTAATCTCTAGCGTAGTGTTCAGACGAATTGGAAAACGCGGCCGTAGATACAGAGGTAACTGGGAATTGGAAAATGTTTGGGATAATGTATCTGTACGTCAATTACACGGCATTGGACAGAAACCCATGTATGAATATCGCCCTCATACTGTGAATTACAGTGGCCGAAAGAATATCGATGCTACAATGGCCGAAAACGTGAATATTGTTTTGCTGCGAACTATCTTTGATTGGAGTCGGGAAGACGGAAATGTGTGGAGCCAGCAAATTGTATGGAGTGGCAGCTTTGTAGATTGTCATCGGGTACTGCAACTCTTGGAAAACAATAGTAATACCACTAATTCCATACAATTGAAAATCGAACGTTATGATCTTCATCCTCAATTTCGTAAGCGATACCTTACTCTCCATGGGAGTTATCCGTTAGCCGCCGCTATTGCTTCTGTTGACTGTTCCGAAACCGTTAGCGTTGCAGCCCAATACATTGGCGGAGATGATGGTGAGGGCGACATATTGATATGCGTCATTTGTCATGATACGCTGTCCACCGGAACTGAAACAAAACAGTTGCCTTGTAACCACCTTTTTCATCGGAACTGCATTTTGCAGTGGTTTTTTACTAAACCTGAATGCCCTATGTGTAGGAAAAATTTACTAGAAACCTTGGGCAATCAACCCTAGGATTCTAGGAAGTTCGTGTAAATATGACCTTTCAACCCTAGGGCGATCCTTGGTAATGCATTGGCTAGAATTCCAACTATGCCCTACGGCGTGGTCCATTACGTTGATTGTTTTTTCCAATTAGCATTTTTATATTGAAAATTACTTTAGCAAAATATTGTTTACGAACTAAATGTATGCGGTAAGTGTATATGTGCTCGTGTCGTGGCCAATTCTGGAGCACTCAAGAATTGGTTGAGCTAAAATTGCAGTCGAAGGAAATGCTTTACATAGATTACACAAGGCCTAGTGTGTCTCTATGGGAACACGAGAATTATTTGTAAAGAATAAATATGGAACACTTATATTATGTGTCGATTACAAGAAATTGAATAAGGTGGAAATAAAGAATAGGTACCCATTACCAAGGATGGTTGATGACTCCAAAAGGTAAAAAGAAAATTTTTGTAATAAAATATTAAAATTTGATAGTTAGTTTGAGCCATTCATTAGGCATAATATGCAGTTATGTTAATTTAGGTGTTTTTTCTCTATAAGAAAACACCAGGTTTATATGAGGATATTTTATTGTGCTATTTATTATTCTGTGCTTGTGAAAAATAGAGGAAATTGTGTGAGAGCGAAGAAGAAGCTACAACGGATTTGTTGTAGGTTGTATCACTTTAGTTTGTTGGATAATATAAAACTAAGTAATAGTTATTTCTCTATGGATGTAGCCAAATTAGGTGAACCACATATATATGTGTCTCTCTTGTTTTATGCTCTTCTATGTTTGTCTTTTTGCAATATTTTTTCTGTTCCATTGTTCTATTATTTAATTTCTCGTATTGCTAATTTCCATTTTTTCTAAAAATTACTTACCCAAATTTTATATTATAAAATTATTGTATAAAATTATTAAAAATTTGATTACTTTTACAAAAATATATCCAAACATTTTATATATTGCATATTATAAACAAATGATTCGCTAAAATTTCTAAACTATAAAATAATTTTCCATCTCTTAAATTTTTACTAACTATGAAATACTATAGATACTTAATGTACGTGAGGAAGAGAAATACTTAATGTAAATGAGGAAGAGAGATAAAAGATCAAGAAGATAGATGTACCATAGAATATGGGGATGATATGTGGATGAGATTAAACGAAAGAGGAAAATAATTTAACTTGCACAAATTCAATTCAAGTGAATACTAAAAAAAATAACCTCATTTATACCATCCCTTCAATTGGGATACATCTAGAGAATATCCAATGGGTATGCATGGAATTATCTATATGAATAAGACATTCTCAATTCTTAATTTAGTTGATATCTAGAGAAATATACCCATTCCCAGGAAAAGATGATAACAAGGTGGATAAGATCTTGTAGAGAATCACATAAGGGATAAACCCATCAAGAAAATCACAACTTAATCCAATATTTCGTAGCACTTAGCTTACCATGGTTATTTTCAACGGCATATATCCTTTTCATGAGTATACAACTAATATGGCTAGAAGAAGGATCAACAATACCTTTCCTTTTTCGCTTTGGATATTGAGGATAAGGTTTTCCTTCTTTCTCATGAAAGGAATAAGAGACAAATTTATAGAAATACACCTTTTTTATTAAATGAATTTTGAAGGTCATGATTGTTTAATATTTTATAAATCCTTTACATTTCATTCTTCGAGAATAATGAATATATCACTTTTATTATACAATTAGAATTTTATGTTTCAAAGTTTTGTGATTTTGGTCTTCGTTTTCATTTAATTGCTTAGTATTTTATAAATCCTTTCACTACAGTTCATTCTTCGAGGTAAAGGGATTAGGTTTCTCATTTCTATTGGTATAAAATATGGTTATTTCAAACCTTTATGGGGTTTATTTTTCCATTGTATCATTAATTACATCTTTGTATAGGACTTGCGAATTAGGTGTCTTAGTTACTCTATCTCCCATTGCAACATTAATATATAAATTTTCTATTTGAAGGTGGTATTGTTTGACATATGTACTTGAGTGGGGTATTCCATATGAACATTGACTTTATTATATTAATTTAGAGTTCATAAGGATATGGTAAAATGTTTCTTCTTGCACGTTTTTCATAAAAGCATCCCCGCCTTTTTGAAATCAAGAAATAAAGGTTGGACTAGGTTCCTGTTGAATTTTGAAGGTTATGAAGTGCAGAATAAGGATATTAGAGAGTTGGACTACACTTTTTTTAATAAGTGGATATTATAAATTGATTCTTCAAACATATGATGTATACAACTAAACCGTGCATCACATATTAGGGATTAAGGAATAATTTTTGTAGTTGTACCATTGTCATAAATAAGCTCAACAAAAGTGTGTTGGGAAGGATTTTAACTGTTTTTATAGTCTTCATATATATCCTCTTAAATGTAGGTATGTTCGGTAGTTTTCAAAACTATATATCTATAATATGCATCATGTATTAGGGATTAAGGAATAATTTTTGTAATTGTACCATTGAAAAAATACTAGCTCTATGCTCAAAAAATACTAGCTCTATGCTCAAAAGGTGTGCCACATGACTAAGTGTGGGATGGACTCATAATAAACCATATACGTTGACATGATAAGGATTTAAACCTTCATATGTTCTAGTCTAGAGAGGTAGAGATTAAGAAAGGGGATTACTTTTGGATGCAATTCTAAGTAACACTAGATAGGAAAAAGGGAGCCTTTCTCTCAATTATATTAAAAACACATATAAAATTATCTATAATGGGAGAGGAACATAAGAAAATGTTGTTACTTATGATAAGGCTTGATAGGACATGCATAAATTTATTGTGATGGTTAGGGAGAAGAACCACTACCTAAAGTGACTTAAAAGTTCCCTTAGTAATATGATAGATTTGTTACCTTGACTATGTAGTATTACCAAAGGTATTAGACTGGAAAAAGAAAATGGTTACATTATAGTACATGTCAAAAAAACTTTAAGGAAGAAATTGAGCTAAAAGAAAGAGATACATGTACATGAATTGAATATGATAGGGTAAATTGATCCAAATAAGTGGAGGCATACTAGAAGTGATACCTCAATTTTTTATGCTAATCCATAAGTGATCATGAAATATAGGTTTTCAAAGAGAGAATATTAAAATATTTTTTACAAAGAAGATAAAAGAAATATAGATAATTGAGGAAATGACTAATGCATTAATGAATATTATCCTATCCTTTACATTAAGAAGTTCATTTCGAAAATACCTTTCACCAGTTTTAATTACAAATCATGTTTTAAAAGGCCTATATTTAATGTGTTTTCTTAAAAATGTATAAATATTTCCACAAACTACTACATATAAATGTGAGACATCCCATGAAAAATCACGGTTAGCTATTTTATAAGAATTGGGAGGGGTTAATTAAGCATTGGCACAATGCAATAAAAATTAATCCTTCCCAACTATATATGGGCCTCTAATACCTTATTTGAAGCATCCTAATCATCCGTGGTCCAAAAAAGAAGCTTGGATCTCGAAAAAAATAACAACAAGTACACAAGTTTCTTAACTAAGTATCTAAAGGGTATACTAGAGTCAAATTAATGAATAAATACCAATGGAAAAAGGAAAAGAGATATGAGATCACTTTTAAAGAGTTATACATCCATATAATTCACAAATATATGTTAAAATGGTATGAAATGAGGTAGAGTAATTTCATAAAAAAAAAATTATTTGTATAAAGGATAAGAGTTAACAAAATCATCATCAAATTGATAAACTGTGAAGATAGCATAATAGTAAATCACATCAAATAAAAGTAGCTATGTATATGACAATAATAAAGTTCAAAATTCATATAACATAAATAATATAACCAACATAAATCAAAAAATAAATAAACATAACCCCACGACGAGTGTTCTCCCTTAACAACCCTCCTAACCATAACATGCAACTATCGTCAAAATCTCTGAGCTAGATCATGGTTTTAGGAAAAAATCCTTAACTTCTTCATTTGATCCAGAATCAAAGGAATTTCACCCCACTCAATTTGAATAGTGTGACATGGATTCATCATTCTAACTCTTTCGAGTAGCAATAACATCCAAGGATGCTTCGGTTGATTTATCTTTCAAGATTTCTATAGTAAGTTTATATTTTCATTCTTGGATTTTTCTTGACTCAAATTTATATTGTTTCTACCATCAATATCTCCCTTTTCCATGTTGCTATTTTTTCTTCTCAAATGAGGCCTATGCCCTTATCATTCCCCTATATTCTCTCTTCTCTAGAGAAAACACCTAATCCTCCAGTGGGCACATTATTCATTCTCTCAACTTGTATCCATCCATTTCTATCATATTATTGTCTATGGCTCTATTATTTCACTATTCATTACCAAGGAATTGTTTGCACTCCCACTATTTCTCTTACCCTAAGCCCCCTCCTCTATGCCACTACACCCACACTACACTAATGTGTAACCCCTCCTTATGTAATTGGGGATAACAAGGAAGATGTAGACATATTATTTTCTCCCAAGATCAAATAAGTGTCTAAAGTTTTGTAGCTTCCTTTTCATAGAATAATCCCAATCCATTCTACAAGAAATGTACATTTTATAACAAGATTAAGCTCGAGTGGAATGTTGTTTCATCTTATAATCATATGTCAAATGGGAGGTTTGATATTGGATTTTGTAGATTGGTAACACTCACGAGGCACACTCACACTAGGTGGAGCCAATACCTCCAAACCATTAACACATACTCTCTAATCAAAGTGGTAATGGGAAATGAATTTATGGAGAGAATTAAGGTGCAATGAGAGATTCTCATGTGCATAAATGAGTTGTAAATCCATCTAAAGAAACTAAATACTCAGGTATCTCTAACAATGAAGAAGCTAACTGAATTAGAGTTCTCCGGTTTTGGGGAAGAAATATGAAACCCCGGTTCTCTACAAGATGACTTTCTCACCATATGAAAGATTATTTTTATTTTCGACCTTTTTTTAAATGAATAGTCAACAAGGTATCTAGTATAGTAGTAGGCTTAGTAGCCTTACTATTATATGGACTTTATTATGTATTTTTATTTTCATAATTGGGTTATTGACTTTGGACATATTATCTTTCCCCAAGCCACATAGTTATGTTATTATTCATTTTCCTTAGTGGCAAACCACTAACCACCATGAGAAACACATATTTTTATTAGGAATTTGGCTTTTGTGATCCATAAATTGTAAGTAAATTTATTCGACACCTTTCGAACTAGCCAGTGTGATTCATCATCAGGATAAGATGAAAAATCTGATGAGGTAACCCATTTAAATATATAAGTAAAGTTGCAACTAGCCATTTGTAAATTAACGACTAGTTTGACAAAAATAGGAAATAAAATCAGAATGATATATATATATAATGTTTAATATTAAAAAGTAATAATAATAAATAAATAATATGTGTAGTTTGAATTTTATATATTTCTTTTTATTTTTAATAATATGTTATATATCTATAGTTATATGTTATGTAATTCAAATCCGATCAAAATAGTTATCTTATTTATTCTATTTGATATGTAATTCCATTTTACTTATTGGAAATTTACAAACTTAAAATTATACTAAATTTTTTATGAAATTCAAAAAAAAAGAGAGAGAAACCAAGAGAAGTTGGACTTATGTAGTTTGGCCTCATGGTAAGGAGGAATTGGACTTTTTTTCCATCATATTAATGATCAATCTAACTTCATTAAGTTCACCATGGAATCCAAAGATAATGGTAGCTTGCCTTTTCTTGATGTCCTCATTTCTAGGAATGAAGATGGTTCTTTCTCTCATCAAGTATTTATAAAGAAGATACACACTGAGCATTTTTTACATGCTAGTTATCACCATTTCCCTACTCATAATCTTGGGGTTCTCAGCATCCTAGCCACCAGAGCCTTTAGAATCTCTCACAAACATCACTTTGAAGGTGAAAAATCTCATCTCCTTACAGTTTTTAATAAGAACGGCTATAGCATGATTCAATGACTTAAATATTTTCAAAAAGCTAAAAAATGTCCTAGGGGTAAGAAATATCCTTGTGATCGGTTATCTAGAGTTCACATTCCATTTACCCAAGCTACTACAAATAAAATCACCAAAATCCTAAAGAGACATAATGTTTCCTCAACCTTCAAGCCCTCCTACACCATTCGAAGTTCGCTTAGATCGGTTAAGGACCCGATTTTCCCTAAGGCTAGTAAGGGTGTTTACTATATTTCGTGCTCTTTTGGGACCCCTTACATAGGTGAAACTGGTCGATCAATTAATCAAAGAATTCATGAACATGTTGTTGAACTTAAAAATAGTAGATCACACTCGTCTACCCTAGTAGAGCATGTTGAGAAGACAAAACATCACATTTGCATTGAAGATGGTAAGGTTATTGCGAGGATTGACCATTTCCACCACCGCAAGTTGAGATAAGCCTTGGAAATCGAAAAGAGGCTCGTTAACCTCAACAAGGATGATGGGTGGATTGTTAGCAGATGTTGGATTCTTGCCCTTCATTCTTAATTTTTGTTTCTCTTCCCCTTTTCTCCCCCTTATCGTTTCCTTTGCTTTGGCTCCTAGTTCCTCTCTTATTTTCTTTTATTTTTGAATTTCATAAAAAAATTATTATAATTTTAACTTTGTAAAATTTCCAATAAATAAAATGGAATTACGTATCAAATAGAATAAATAAGATAATTATTTTGACGAGATTTGAATTACAGAATATATAATTATTAATACATAACATATTATTATATATATATATATATATATATATATATATATATATATATATTATTATTATTATTATTTTATTTCCTATTTTAGTTAATTTACAAACTGCGAGTTGGAGCTTTACTTTTCTATTTCAATGAGTTATCTGATGAGATTTTTCATCTTGTTCTAATGATGAACCACACTAGATGGTTTGAAACGCATTTATTAAATTTACATTGATGTGATTTTCACCAAAATATTTTACTCACAAAACACATATTGTGTTTAATTTTGTTGAAACACACACACTTGTTATTTATTTTTTTTAATATTTTAACATTGTATGATGTTACATATGTCATCCATCTTTATAGTCCATATCCCTTATCTCCATTCAATAATTTTCTCACTATTATATAACTGAAATTCAAATTTTTTTAATAATAAATGACTAAAAACATTATCAAATGGGCACAACATATGAAGTCATCATATTACCCCATCATTTTGGCGGAATTTCCTTTAGTTTTTAATAAAATCCACTTGAAATTTTCCATTTAATACAAAACTATGATTTTAATCATTTTATTCTATAACTTACAAGTAATTATACTCTTCCAAATCAACTTAAATAATCAAAATTGCAATTGAAACAATAAAAAATAACATTTCAGTTATTTTTCATTTAACAAATTCTAAAAATATATAAAAAACCTTAAATCATCGATTTATAATAAACAAACATAAATTCATCTTAAATTTAGTTCTACTAAGTATTAAGAGAGATCAAATCTCTCAAAATGGAAACCATATTTTAAGTGCAAAACAAGAGAAAAGATATGCATCTCCAAATATTTGATTCCTCTATACACTTTGTACATACTAAATTAAAATGGACATATATTGGTTCTTAATAATATTATTTATATAACATATATTTAGCATCTAGAAATATTCTTATTTTTAATGTTGTTAAAACTCTAATAATACATGGAATGACTAGATTGTCGAGAAAAAAATGGAGAGAAAAGGATAACGTGTTTCTGGCCTAGGGTTTCTGGTTGTAGAGGCATCCGACAGAAATTGGACTGGGTCGGGCAAGGTACCTGGGCTCTGTTCAGGGCTTAATGTCTCCCACCATGCGCGTATGTAGAAGGGAGACTTTGGGTTGGCAAAGGGCAGGGCGGCAGTGGAAATGGAGTCGCTGCCTGAGCTCCTTTGGTTTCAACTTTCTCTTCCACCGACACAAAAAAGTGCCCATATTCTTGTAGAATGCCATGAAAGAGGTTTGATGAGGGGCTTATGGGCTGCAAAGAGAAGAAACTGTGAGGCCGATAGAACCCAGACCCCTACCTCCCAGATTTTGGGTTTACTAATTAGGGTGCCTTTACGACTTGTGGCGTACAGAATCTTGTGTGCCATTCTGAAGGCTCCTAAGGGCTTCGGAGTGCGTGGAGCACGCTAAGACAGATCATATGTGCGGGTGATGGATCTTCTTCCTGAGGAGGTTCTCTCTGCACGCGCAGCTGGTGGTCTCAGAAACTTGACGGACGCGGGTTTTACTTTCTCGGTACTTGACCCACTGCTTTGCATGTCCTCCCCTTTTTGGGTGTGGTTGCTCATGGCTCACACAGCCCAGGATTTCAAATCCAACTTCTTGGTATTTCTGCTTATCATTATGTCTTCCTTTTATTTGTTTATGCATTATGATGGTGAGGATTTGGCGAAGGGGAGGGCAGCATGGAGCACGACCCCTCTATTTTCTCCTACGTTGTTTCTATGGGGTGTGGTTGTGCTTTCCTCTTGGTCACTGATGATTAGTGGTATGTTGACGCAACCTAAGTTGCGTGAAACCCACAATATTACATTTAAAATGCAAAAACATACATTTTTCCCAAAATCACATTTGCTGCTATAGTCATTTATCATATTTTTTTCTTTTATAAAATCAATAAATAACCACCTTGACAATTTGTATTAAAGTTCGAACCAAAACAATCTGGCCCACAATATATTCCAAATGCACCTTTACAACATAGAGTTTAGGCACCCGTTGATCCAACACATTTATTGGTATTGCATCAGTGATCAAATGATTGTCGTCAATTCCATTCATGATCCAACGGCTAGCGCTTCATTGCCTCCCAACTCAACCGCAGTTTAGTGTTTTAAAAATTTGTGAAATAGGTGGTTTCCATATGCCATGTGGCATCTTCTAACCACTATGGCATCCTCACAAGAAGTACCACCTATTGTGATAAGGCAGTGCGATAAACCCATGGTTGTTTTGTAAAATCGTTTTCCTAATGCTCTACGCCATCCAATTTATGGTGATGCGTGCCTAATCCCAATCCTTTTATTTTCAATACAAGCTTCATTAGTACAACATTCCCAATTGAATATTTCAAGGCTATCACGCAAAACTTCCATTTTGCATCCTTGCAGAATGTCATTCCCTCCAAGTCAACTCCATGCTTGGTCATTTCCTCGAGAGTGAAAATCGCTTCACCGTAAAACCTTCTCCAGGAATTAATGCCCAAAATACACACATCTTAATTGGCAATTAACCTATGGAAAGATTTTATGTCTCAATCCTTGACTTTTTTTGCGTATTACTCAAGCCTTCCACCTCTAAATCACTCTCTTCACTCGTGCTCAATCAGAACCTGATTTAGGAAGTGTCGTTTTGTTTGTAGAATCATCAAGTTGTATATGCCTTTGAAAGCGGATTTTCTGCTTCTTAGTTTCCTTTCTCTTTCTGTCATTCCCTGTGCCAGCCATACTACCAGCAGCTCGTATAAAAGACTTTCCCACGGTTTGTTTTTTATCTTCCTTCACCACATCACTTTCACTTTTTTTTTTGTCTAAAAAAAAGAGGTCATCTTCAATATTTGTTGAAATTTTATATGAGATGACATGCCAAGAGTTACTTCATTTGACTCAGCCCTCTCAGCAGGTAAACTGTTCGAACTACTAAACACAAAGTGCTTATTCACAATCTTCTTTATACAGTGTCAGCACACAGTGACGAAATGCATCCAAGTGGATTTGGAAATCAATTTGAAAGGCCAAGTTATTTTTTAATGACATCGATCCATTCTGTGATCGATTCCAATTCCTCAACATATGCAATTCACACAGTATTCAATAAATGAATATTCAGCCTTTTAAGAATACTCAGTCTCATACCTTCAATAATCTTGTAGCTCAAAATGACATAATTTCCTTTGCTTCTGCCAATTTCACCTACACACAATATAACTCCATAATGAAACATGAACTCAGAAATTGAGTTCTTTGTATTGATACTCAATATTTACATAGGAATTTTCTTCTGGCCTGTATTCAAATCAGTGGCCTCTTTATTCCTAATGCCATAGGCTAAAATCAAAGCCTTAACTAACTGATTTGATCCTTATTCTTCCTCTCTATTTAATGCCTTGAGGCTTACAATTTATACAATTCGATTCTAAAACCAATTTTGGTTTCAGATTCTTTATTTTCTCAACAAATTCCTAAGAATCCTCTAAGTCCCAAAATCTCTTCTTAGTTCCTAAGGATCATCTTTAATCCAAAAAATCATGAAACCAATTCCTAATTCTCTCATATTCTCTTTCAATAACATTTATAAAAATCCTCTCAATATTTAATTAAACATATTTTAATCACTTGAATCCAAACAAATCATTTTAATTTGTTACATAAAAATCCAATTTCTTAGAAAATACAAGACCCCCTATGTCTAGTAAATTACAATAAAATTGCTAAGCAGGATGCTCCTACATCAAACTCCCAAAGTAGAAATTAATCATGATCTCCTGATCATGTGCTTCCAACCTTTAGCCTCTTGGATCCCACACTCTCTTTTGCTATTGTCCATAAGTTGCATTGTCTTTATCATTCTTTAGCTACACTTTTCCAGGCTTCCATACTTTATTCTATATCTTCCTACTAGCTATGCTTTCACAGTCTATTCTTGTCTTTTCCTTGCTGTTGTTTCTTTGTTTTCCTGCTGCTATTTTCATCTGAGACACCTTCATCATCAAACTTCTTTTTTTTTAATTTTTATTTCTAGTTTATCTTCTGTCTGGTAACCACTCTGCCATTTGTTGTTTCTTCCAATATCTGCTGCAAATATTTTTGTAGATATTGCTCCAAATATTGTTGTAGATATTTCTTTGGACATTGATACCTCCCAGAGTTCCTGAATATATCTTAAGAAATCTCCCTCTGCAACATCCTTCTTCTGATTCTTTGGTTGTAGCAATATACTCCTTGACTGTTATTTATATAATAGCAAGCATAATTAATTTTGGAAAACTAGTATTTGCTCCTCCAGTACCTCCAGTTGTACATTCATCATTGCAATATCTTTCGCTCAATCCTCATCACTTATTTTATCTTCATGGCATTCCTTAGAACTTCTTCTCTGATCCTCCATGGCCATCTTCTTCATGACCTCATCCATGCTTGATTGGTGATCTGCAGCATAGCCTTCTCTTATAGCAATCTCCTTTTTCTACTCAATACCCTATCAAGATTCCTTTCTGAACTTGACCTCTTCCTAGGTATTATTTTGATTCACTCTCTTGAACCTGTTATTTCTTTGGCTATTGCACTCAGTTTCCTTCATTCTTTCACAAATGTTTACCAGTTCCTCTATCACTACTTCTTAAGACTTGGATCTTTCTTTATTTTCATCTTGTTTGCAACCACAATCTTCAAACCAGATTAAAATAAAACACATTATCTCACCTTCAAGATCTCTACATGACCGTGTCCTCCTTATTTACTTGTAATTTTAATGGATCGTGCTCATTTATTTCTACAAATTTTTATTACACATCAACTCTGTGTATCTGCTGCTTATTAGATTGAAAATATGATCTATTTTTCCTTTCTGTCGTCACACATGCATTCTAATTTAATTTAAAAAAATCTTTAATCTTTAAAAAGAGATTTTGTCAGCTCTGATACCACTTCACGCAACCTAAGTTGCGTAAAACCCATAATATTAAATTTAAAATGGAACATCATACATTTTCTCCGAAATCACATTTGCCGCTATAGTCATTAACCGAATTTTTTTCTTTTATAAAATCAATAAATACCCACCTTGATAATTCGTATTTACGAATTGACTTTGGTTAAACCCCAAAGTGCCAACCAAAAAAATCTAGCCCACAATCTATTCCAAACGCACCTTTACACCATATACAGTATGCACCCATTAATCCAGCACATTTATTTGCATTGCATCAGCGATCAAATAATTGTCGTCAATTCCATTCATGATCCAACAACTAGCACTTCATCGCGTCCCAACTCAACCGCAGTTTAATTTTTTCAGCATTTGCAAAATATTTGGTTTCCATATGCCAGGTGGCATATTCTAACCACTATCGCATCCTCACAAGAATTTCCACCTATTGTGATAAGGCAGTGCGATAAACCCATGGTTGTTTTGTAAAACCGCTTTCCTATTCCTCTACACCATCCAAGTTATGGTGATGCATACCTAATCCCAATCCCTTTTTTTTCAATACAAAATTCATTATTAGAATATGCCCAATTGAATATTTCAAAATCTATCATTCAAAACTTCCATTTTTCATCATTGCAGAATGTCATTCCCTGCAGGTCGACTCCATGCTTGGTCATTTCCTCGAGAGTGAAGATCGCTTCACCGTAATAACTTCTCCAGGCATTAACTCCCAAAATACACACATCTAAATCTGGCAATTAATCTACGGCAAGATTTTCTATCTCAATCCTTGACTTTTTTTGCATATTACTCAAGCCTTCCACCTATAAATCACTCTCTTCACTTGTGCTCAATCAGAGCCTGGTTTAGGAAGTGTCCTCTTGTTTGGAGAATCATCAAGTTGTATATGCCTTTGAAAGTGGATTTCCTGCTTCTTAATTTTATTTCTCTTTTCGTCATTTCCTATGCCATCCATACTACAAGGAGCTCGTATAAAATATTTTCCCACAGATTGTTTTTCATCTTCCTTCACCGCATCACTTTCACTTTTTTTTTCGTCTACAAAAAATGAGCTCATCTTCAATCTCTGCTGAAATTTTATACAAGATGACATGCCAAGAGTTACTTCATTTTACTCAGCCCTCTCAGCAGGTAAACTATTCAAACTATTAAACAGAGAGTGCTTATTCACAATCTACTTTATACAGTGTCAGCCCACAGTGACGAAATTCATCCAAGTGCATTTGGAACTCAATTTGAAAGGCCCAGTTATTTTTTAATGGCATCGATCCATTTTGTGATCGATGTTAATTCCTAAACATACACAAATCACATAGAATTAAATAAATGAATATTCGTCCTTTTAACAATACACAGTCTCATACCTTCAATAATCCTGTAAATCAAAATGACGAAATTTCCTTTACTTCTGCCAATTTCACCTACACACAATATAACTCAATAATGAAACATGAACTCAGAAGTTGAGTTCTTTGTATTAATACTCAATATTTACATAGTAATTTTCTTCTGGCCTGCTATTCAAATTAGTGCCCTCTTTCTTTCTAATGTCATAGTCTAAAATCAAAGCCTTAAATAACTGATCTGATCCTTAATCTTTCTCTCTACTTAATGCTTTGAGGCTTACAATTTATACAATTGGATTCTAAAACCAATTTTGGTTTCAAATCCTCTATTTTCTCAACAAATTCCTAAGAATCCGCTAAGTCCTAAAATCTCTTCTTAATCCCCAATGATCCTCTTTTATCCACAAAATCATGAAACCAATTCCTAATTCTCTTATATTCTCTTTCGAAAACATTTATAAAAATCCTCTCAATATTTGATTAATCCTATTTTAATCAATCAACTCCAAACAAATCATTTTAATTTGTTACATAAGAATCCAATTTTTTAGAAAATACAAGACCCCCTATGTCTACTAAATTACAATAAAATTGTTGAGACGGATGCTCCTGCATAATATATCGAACCCCAATCTGTTCACGCCCCCTATTTTTGCTCTTCCCCTTTGGGAGACTTGAACTCCTTCACCTTGCTGTAGTCTTGGTGATGGTGGCTACGTACCGTAGGCCCTTTACCAAATATTCATTAAGTCCATTGATGGGAAGACTGACATTCTATGGGTGTGGGACTTCGATCTAGTAGCTGAGCTAAAAATTAAAATCCAATCTGTCACAGGCATCCAAACCCAAATAAAAAGCCTAATATTCTCAGGAAGAGCACTAGAGGAAAGATCAAAATTACAGGAATACCAGATTCAAAAATATGCCACTCTTTTCCTGAACCTAAGACTTAGAGATTCTGCTCCATGGAAAACAACAACTAATAGATCAATAGCAATAGAAATAGGCATACCCTAATTCAAAGACATCCTGAGAGTGAAATCCCCCACACAGGGGAAAAAACAAACTCTAGATGTATCCCTTCCAGGACCATACATTGTAGAAAAAATAGAGAACATTCTGGATCTGGGAGTAGAAATTCTAGAGGTGACAGGACTATTTGATGTATTACAAACAAAGGATGTTATCTGTCTCTTTAATGGATATTGACCAAAACCTGTAGAATTACATGCATGGATACACCAAAACTGATCCCATAACTGTGATATTACATTTGTGCAAAAGGTTTCTTCGTGGTCCAATTTGACAATATCGAGGACTACAATTTTTCTACTACTGAAGGGCCATGGTTTTGGGGAAGGGAAAGCCTCTTCGTATCCCCATGTTTCCCTACCTTCGATGAAAATACAATGGTGGTTACTAAAATTCCTTTTTGGGTGAGATTACATAACTTTCCACTACCTTTATGGCACCATCAGGTCCTAGAAAATATTGGGAACTCTATAGGAAGGTTCATTAAGTTGTACCGAGAGAGAATTGACATAGGGATTTTCACCTTTGCACATATCTTCATGGAGATGGACCTAAGAAAAGGACTACCATACTGTATAAATCTAATTCACAAAGACCTCAAGTGGGCTCAAACATTACATTTCAAAAACACAACATTTAGATGCAAGATATTCCACCAAACTAGGCACTTACAAAACACCTGTAGCCAATCCTGGAAAAAGACATCCAAGAAACCACAACAGAAGAAAGGATGAAATTTTCCAGATTTGTCACTGTCAGATGAAGAGGCAAAGGAAACTGAAGTAAACCAAAAGCAAACAGAAACAACAAATCAGCAATAATCACAAGAGAAAAAGGAAATCAATGAGAAGACATCCGCACCTACGGACGCGGATCCCCAACAAGACGTGAAGATCGATGAGTGAGGTGTGATTGGCACCAAGCGATCACATGTATCTAAAAGTTTTGACTCAGAAAAAGACCTCCAACTCCCCTCTAGTGTGGAGTTGGCCATTATTCATGTTGCTTCTTCACTAGATGGCTGGAAAAAAGTTCAAAAGAAAAAAGCAAAAAAGATAAGCCCAGTGTTTCTGGTAATGTGTAACTATGGTCTTTGACCTGCCCATGCCCTGTTTTGATAGTGCGATTACTCTCATATGGAATCCTTCGGCATCTATGATGTAAGTTTTTGTAATAATTTATAAAAGGTTTGATTTTTTCTCGAGAAAAAAAAAACTCTAATAATACATATAGTTACCTATTTATAAAAAACAACATGGTGTGAATAGCATTGGTGATATATATATATATATATATATATATATATATATATATATATATATGTTAAAAAGAAAAAAAACAAGTTTTAAACTACGATTACAGAATATTAGTCACTATTTTGGTTTATATATTCAAATTCACATAGTGTATATGTGTGTAATTCAAACCTTTTTAACAATAAATGACTAAGAACGTTATCAAATGAGAGAAGATATGAAGTCATCATATCACCTCATTATTTTCGTGGATTTTCCTTATTTTTTAATCAAAATCCACTTTGAAAATTTTCATATAATAATAAACTTCAATTTTAATTATTTTAATCTATAACCTACAACTAATTCTACTTTTATGAATCAACTTAAATAGCCAAGATTACAATTTCAACAATACAAATAAACATTTTAGTCATTTTTCATTAATCAAATTTTCAAAATATACAAAGAAAAATAATTTGAGTTTCATATTGCACCTATCAAATAACCTTATAAATCCTCATTTTATAATAAACAAGCATAGATCCATCTTAACTTTGGATCTACCAAGCACTAAGAGGGATCAAATATCTCAAAACGAAAACCACATTTTAAATGCAAAACTCTAGAGAAGATATGCATCACCAAATATTTTATTCCTCTATACACTTAGTAGATTTGGATTTAAAATGGACCTATACTAATTCTTAATAATATTGGTTATATGAAGAAATCTTTCGATAATAATCACATTATCATGAACAAAGTCGACGCGTTTTGAACCAACCAGTGTGGTTCATCATCAGGACTAGGTGAGAGATCAGATCAATCGTTAAGTTTAAATAGATGTAGGAGAGGAAAAGAAAACCGTTAGAATCAGCTAATTTGACTAAGAAAACCAAAACGGTTAGTTATAATAATATAATAATTAAAAAATCAACAACTGTTAGTTTGAATATTAAAATTAATAGTTTAATTAAAAAATAACAATAAATAAATAAATAAAAATGAAAATAAAAATTATTATATGTCAATTTAATAGTTTAATTAAAGATTATTTTATTTTTATTAATTGATTATTAAAAATACAATTATTATTTTATTATAATTATATACTATTTTATTGAAAGTATATAATAATAATAGTAATAAACAAAAATAAAAATAGTTCCATTAATTTTAATATTCAATTACAAATTGAAACGGCTAGTTTGATTATTCAAATTAATAGTTTAATTATAAATAAAAATTATTATTATAAATAACAAATTTTATTTTTATTAATATTGATTATATAATATAAATTTGACATCTAAAATATTCTTATTTTTAATATTGTTAAAGCTCTAATCATACATACCGTTACATATTTAAACGTAAATAAAAAATTGAGATGAAGTGAATAACATTGAATATATATATATATATATATATATATATATATATATATATATATATATATATGAAATTTGAAATATGATTATAAAATATTACTCACTATTTTGGTTTATATAGTCAAATGCAACTCATATATATATATATATATATTAAAATTTATTTTATGTTGTATGTATGTTTTTTGTTTATTAACAAAAATTGCTTATAATTTTATTAATAATAAAAATATTCCAATACAACAAATTAAATTAAATTAATTTATTATTTTTATTAATTGATTATTTGTATTTCTTTTTTCAATTAAACCGACGTTATCATTTAAAATTATTATTTTTTGATATAATATTACAACATATATCTCATATTAAATTGACATTTAAATGTTTACACATTTAAAACCACTATCACATCTACCTATCTTGACTCATCATTTAAATGTTTACCTGGATACCTCTCTCATACTAGGATGATTCCCTATTGTCGAAATCATTATCAAGCTAATAAAATTAGCTAACTAGTTACGATTAAGTTTAAGTGCGCTACTATAGACTAATTTTCTTTTAAACCCAAAAAAAAATACTTCAAGAAAATCTAAGGGTAAGAAAGGGCGTAATTTTTTTGTGAGCTTGCACACTTAAACTAAAATGATATTGTAATTATGTAAATGACTACAACATCTATCGAGTATTGATCAATGAGCCATCAACTAAATGTTTGCACACATAGTGCAACATCTCTTCCATATTAATAAATTTCCTAATTAAATTAAATTATTTAACTTGTTGAAATTAAATTTAAGTGCGCAAGTATGGACGGGTTTTCTTTTAGACCCAAAAATATTTGAGGCAAAATAAAAGGTAAAATATCTTTCGTGAGAGCTTGCACATTGGCAAACATTTTACACTAAGAATGATATTGTAATTATATAAACAGTGACATATCAATATCTTAGGACATATGAAGAAAACATGATTCACCGATTAGGTGATATGTATATTTTTTATTTATTGAAAATTTTATTTGAAATTTCATTAATAAGAACAAAATTGAAATATAACAAATTCAATTGAATCAATTTATTATGTTTATAATTTTTTAGTTAAATTCATAGGAATTTTATTAGTATTATTATGGTGTATACAATTTTTTGGTGAAAATCATATTAAAATTTTGTCTATGCGTTTGGAACACCAATGTGATTCATCATCACGACAAGATGAGAAATCTGATCAAGAAACCTGTTTAAATAGATAAGACAAGCATTTTATAATGGCTAGTTTGACTAGAATAAATTATTCAATTATATTTTATCATATTTTAATATACTTTAATTTTAATTTTATTAAATTTCAATTTCTTTATTTTTATTTTTACATTTTAATAATTTAATATTAATACTTTTTAATATAATTTAATATTTTAGTACTTTAAATTATATGTTATATAATTACAATTCATTAATAGTTATATGAAAATAAATAAATAAATAATAATAATACACAGAAGAAGAAACCGGAGAGAAAAGGTAACGACAAGAGGGAGCACAAAGGGATAGACAACATTAATCCACCCATCATCCATATTAAGGTTAATCGGCTTGTTTTCGAAATGGTCAATCTTAGCAACAACCTCAACATCTTCAATACAAATGTGATGAAAAAAAATCATATTAAAAAAAAAATTAAAATTTAATAAAATTAAAATTAAAATATATTAAAATATGATGAAATATAACTAAATTCTTTATTCTAGTCAAACTAATAGTTACTTTAGAATGGCTCGTTGGAGCTTGTCTTATCTATATAAACAGGTTTCTTGATCAGATTTCTCATATTGTCCTAATGATGAACCACATAGGGTCCACAAAATTTTATTACGTTTGATTTTCACCCAAAATTTGTAGAGACATTTTATGGATCACAGAAGCCAAATTCCTAATAATATTATTATTATTAATTTGATAGAACACCTTATTAATATTTTTTCATAATAAATTAAGTTATTATAATATCATATTGAATCAACATCAAAATTTAAATCTTTACGCTGATTGTGCACCATATTCCTATAAACACTTGTTCATACTAAATTGTTTGGTGTAATCTAATAAGACTACAATTTCGCGACCAAATTATCTCCAAAATTTGGTGGTGAATTTTTTTCCTCAAATTCAATTCTGGAGTTTTTGAACAATTTTGTTGATGCTGGAAATGGATTTAGAACTATCAAGAATTTATAGAACACCCAAAATCCCGAAACTTAATCTGTTATATTCAGAATTTATAAAATTTTAAATCAAATTTTATCAAAATCATGCCATAATTTCTATTATTTTGAACTAAATTATGGCTCATTACCCTACTACAATTTGTATCTCATATAAGCCCTCAACGCAATCAGTATCAGAGTAATCAAAATTCCAAACTAGTTGGGATTGGGTTTAAGTATGCGAATATGGACATATTTTCTTTGATACCCAAAAATAATTTGAGAGCAAACGAAGGGTAAGAAAACCTGACATTTTTTTTGTATCTTAAAATGTCATCTTGCACACTCGTAAGTATTTTATTCTTAAAATGATATCATAATTATATAAACCATTATGTTGATAATATCGTAAATGATCGGAGGATGTTTGAAATAGTAATTACTCTTGTACGTATGTAGCATGTAGTGCCGTCTATAATAAGAGTGAGTGTAAATTACGGCCTCGTTAAACTATTACAATTTGTATCCCATATAAGCCCTCAACGCAATCAGTATCAGCCTAATCAAAATTCCAAAGGAGTTGGGAGTGGGTTTAAGTACGCGATTATGGACCTATTTTCTTTGATACCCTAAAATAATTTGAGAGCAAACGAAGGGTAAGAAAACCTGACATTTTGTTTTGTCATCTTGCACACTGGTAAGTATTTTATTCTTAAAATGATATCATAATTATATAAACCATTATGTTGATCAATATCGTAAATGATCGGAGAATGTTGGAAATAGTAATTACTTTTGTACGTATGTAGCATGTAGTGCCGTCTATAATAAGAGTGAGTGTGAGCTAATTAGAATCAATGTGATTTAGTTCAAGTTTATTTTATTTTTGGAAAGGTTAAATATATGTTGAAGTTAGTATTACTTGAATTACAAGTTAGAAAATAAAAAATTTATATATTTGATTGGATTTAAGATAATCAAATCAAATTTTATGTGATAAATAGAAGAAGAGCATCTTTATGAGGAATTTTTTTGTTTCTTCCTCTCTGTCTTTCCATCATTTCCATCAAATTGATATCGCTGCTGGAGGGTCTAAGGAGCCATATATCTGTAGTCATAGCTTGCAGAGCCCAGAGTGATAAAAGGGTCGAAATTTTCATCATCGTCGTCGAGCGATAAGTATTTTCCACTGCAAGTCGATGTATTTTTTATCATAGTCACAGTAGAACCGTAGCTTCCAATCTTTCCTTCAATGCAGAGTGATGGTTGAATTCTTAAGTGGATGAGTTATGGTAGAAATTGTCTTTGGATGGCAGTTTTTTTTTTTGCTAGAATCTAGTCAACTAAAATTCAAAAAATCAGTTAGTTGGAGTGTTTGGAATTATTTTTGATATTGGAAATGGATTCAGCATTATCAAAAATCCTTAAAACATTCAAAGTACTAAAGTCTAACAACTGTAAACAAGATTATGATAAATTTTTTGTGGAATTTTTTCAAAATCTTTCCTGAATTCTTGACCAAAACACTGTTTTTTTTTAAAACTAAGCGGATACCGTATATCGAACATAGCCAACACACGTGTGGCAAATACAAAGGTTTTAAAAAATCGAAAGTTTTTGTTTAATGGGTGAGGAATAGCCTGACAGAAACATTAAAATGGTATATTTACAAGTTGTTTAAAAGGCAAAGACCATCTTATGTGCAAGGTTAAAGCGCTAAAAAATTGAGTGGAAATTTTTTAAAGTTTTTTCCAAAATTTATTTGAAAGGGTGTTTTAAAGACTATTAAAAACCCTTTTTTTTCCCTGATATAAAAATAGAAGGTTCATTGTATCAAAAGGTTTAAAGTGTGGGAAGGAGTATAAAATTAAAAAAGAAGAAGAGTAAAGTGTATTACAAAGAGAATTTTATAACAAGTTGAGTGACAATTTTCTGTTTTTGGGAGATTTTATAGTGGTCTGTTTTTTTTTATGTTAGTGTTTTGGATGAAGATTGTGCTTTATGGGTTGTATATTCATTTTTTTTTTTGGGAGATTATATGGAGAGAATATTTATGTAATAAATAAAGAAGTCATAATACATAAGAACATGAAAAATTTTAAGGATGGACGTTTATCTTAAAGTTTAAAAACTTGGCGAATCTTAGTAGTCCCCAATATGTGAATTGTAAAAACTTTTATGTTGTTTTTGTAAAAATATTTAGTTTTGTAATCATTTTATATTAGTATGTATAAATTTCTGGACAACACTCATGGGTTGCAAAGCCTGATTGAAGCAAATTGAGAATAGGAATCGAAAAGAAGAGGAAAAGATCATTGTCGTGTATATATAGGTTCAGCATGTAGTTGAGGAACCAAGAAGTCTAGTAGAAGACGGAAGTGAAATTGAGGTTGATTGGAAGTGAAATTGAGGTTGATTGGTGTGGCGTGGATCTACTACCACTTCCTATGTTTACCCGTAATTTTTTTTGTTTTTGGGTTGTCAAAATTCAAACTTTTCTTTGAGGTAAAGTATTATTTGAGTACAGGAATAATAACCCATATGATAAAGTATGTGATTCTTTAGTATTGGATTTTATAAAATAGACAATATAGCTTGGATAGTCCATGCATATGGATGAATAAGATGCAAAAAATATTGTAAAGAGAGAATTCAAACCCTCTTTCTGTGAAACAGAGCAAGAACATATTCACGTGAATGGTGCAGATGATGTTGACTCCCACTATGATGAAACACATGTGCATGATGACTGCAAAGTGAGATTTGAATTGGTGAATCCAACCACAACTAATGAATTTGGTGAAGTTGAAATTGTTAATGATCACATGTATGCTTGAATATCTCATAGTAAAGTGTATGAAAATTATGTGGACGTTAATTTTGATGAAAATAATTTAACTAGTGATGAGTGGTTTCACATGATGCAACAGAAAGAACACATTGATATGTTCTTATTTGGTGAGAGAATCCCACTTTTGTGTGGAATCCAAGTGGAAGACAACTTATTTCTAGTAGTTGAGGTTTATAAAGGAGTGGAAGAGAAGGTAGAGAAGGAAGAGGAAGAGAAGGAAGTTGCCATTATAGAGCATAATGAAGATGTTTTTAACATTTTTTTTTTAATATGCAAGTGTTAAAAATAGCATGGGAGTAGAACTTGAAAACAAAGTTATTAATAAGTTTGATGCATATTTTAAGTTCATTGAAGAATGGATTGAGAATCCAATTGAACAAATTTATTATAATATTAAAGCAACAACTGGAATAAACAAAATTAAATGAAATGGTGAATGAGAAGTAAAAAGTAGTACTTGATGATGAAATTGAAGAGAAAGATATGGAAGTTTATGAAAACGAAGAATAAATCATTGAAACAATCTTTGACAATGGATTCAGGAAGAAATCATATTTTTATATCAAGAAATATGGCAAAAAGAAGACAAAGAATATGAACTACAAGAAGAAAATAAAATTTTATAGTTTAAAGATAAAGAGTTTTTGTAGCAGTCCATGAGTGAAATAATTGTTGAAGAAGAAGTTGTATAAGATAGACTCAAAAAAAATACAAAATAAGTGAAAGAAAAATTGCAGCAGCAACAAAGAAATATGGAGCTTACAACAAGAAAAAAAAGCAGAAAGTGAAGAAGTCTGGAGGGAATAAAATTTGGAAGAAAATGAAAGGAAAATCCAACATTTTCCCATTTTTCAGTCATTGTATTCCTAGTTGAGACATAGAGTAGGAGGCATGTTTGAGTGATGATTGAGTCAATTTTTATTGTAATCCTAGTATTCATATCAATTTATGTTGATTCATATAGTCTTAATTAAGGGGGAGTGTTGGAAATAGTAATTAATCTTGTATGCATATAGTGCACTCTATATTAAGAGTGTGAGTTAATTAGAGTCAATGTGAGTTAGTTTGATTTCAGTCTATAATATTTGGAAGGTTATGAAGTACAATTCCATAATTATTTAACACATACAATTCCATAACACATACAATTCCATAACTTTTTTCTGCTAAACCTTAGTTTTAATGCATTCTAATCAAAACACAATACCATGGGAATAAATTTTGAGAATGGTGGTATTGTTTTCTAGATATTCTTCTTATTGCAAAACTATGGGTAAAAATCTACTTATTTATTATAATTTAGAATCATTCTTGTTATTATCAATGTAACAATATATGCAAATAATTTTTCTTCTTTCCTATATTACAAATGTTGCATACAAATAGATACACTTATAAAATCTCCCCTATTTATCCATATTCCAAATGAAAAATGACATTTAACTATATGATAGTAACTGCCCATTTACATCTGAATGAAAAGTGTGCATGAGATTATAAAACAACAATTTTTTAAAGAAAAAAACATTGATAATTTATCTCTCTATGCAGAATAACATAGTTAACTTATCTACACATAAGAACCATGAAATTTTTCAAGGACACTAAGATAGTCAACTTGTCCTTTTAGGCAAAAGAACCATGCAATTCTTCAAGGAAATTTAGACAATTAACTTATCATTTTATGCACAAGAACCAAGTAATTTTTCAAGGAGATTGACATAGTTAACTTATCCTTTTACAGAAAAGAACCATAAAATTATGAAACCATATGCATTCATCCCTATTTCACATGCATTAAATAAATGCATAAATATTATAAAATGCATGCATATTCATCCATATTTCTCATGCATTAAATAAATACATAAAGAATATAAATTGCATGCTTATTCATCTATATTTACTATCCATTAAATAAATTCATGTAATTATAGAAACATGGTTATCATTGTTGTAAATGTAAGATCATATGCATTGATAAAACCATGATTATATTATTCTCAATCAATATAAAATAAAATCAAATGTGTTATGTGTCCCGTGCATAAAAAAACCTTAATGTTTATTTTGGGTGCTAGGATATTTCATATTATCATCTGAATTTCATTAAAATTTACCTATTAAAACAAATTATTATCAAGATTAACATAAAGTACCGAATCCATGGAGTATGTACGTATTTCACTATCTCTTAAGGAAATATTAATTACTATGTTGCATGCCAACTCAGCTTAGTGTTTTTAGCAGTGTCAATGGAAAATAGGTAGGCCAGGGAAATACAAAACCACTTGGTCATATAAGCTAACTCTTATTCACTCCCACCCAATTCTTGAATATAAGCTTCAAAAGTTCTCAAAATCAGTGATTATTTTACACTTTAATGGTTTGAGGCCTCGCACAACATATCTCTACCAATCGATTCATACAACATGGACCAATAACAGCATGGTTTTCTTCTGCTCAAAGGGTTTCTTCATAGTTTTGTTTTCTTTTCGACGAAGATTATCAAAAGGCCCTAACTGGGGGTCCCTGGTTTTGGGGATTGGCAGGGCTATTCTTCACCCCTTGTCTTCCAGACTTCGATCCCTCTATGACAGTTATTACTAAGCTCCCTATTTGGGTCAGGCTTCCAAACTTACCAGCGCACCTATGACATTACTCTATTTTTAAAGGAATCGAAGACACCCTAGGCCGCTTTTTGGAAACATATCCCTCCAGGTGGGAGAAAGGAATATACACCCATGGCAAAATTTGCGTTTAAATAGACATCAGTAAAGTTCTGCCTGATTTAATCAATCTCAAAGTTGGTGATGTCATGTAGACCCAATCCCTAGACTATGAGAAAACTGTCTTCTGATGACGGCCCTGCCATCAAATAGAGCACCTTCAGAACACTTGCACCACATTCCTTGCCAAAAAGAAGAAATGAAATTGCAAATGAAAATCCAAAAGCTGGAAACCATGCGATCCACCACCCATGGATGATTGATTCCTTCAGCTCATATGAGGAGGAGGCTGAAGATGAAGTGGAGGGTATAAATCATACAAAGGATGCACCCTCGAGTGGCCCGAGGGACCCACCATTTCTTTGAACACTCAGAAACACTCTCATGAATCCTCCTCATCTGAATCGGATAAGGAGACTCCTCCTACTATTAACAATAGTCTTCAAGTGGTACTTGCCCATTCGCCCTAAGCTGCATGGGTAAAAGTTATAAAAAATAAAGGGAAAAGGTGTTGTATTGAGGACTCAACCCACTTTGGGTAGACTCCAGTGACCATCTCATTTTATTTCCTTGTTTCTCCTCTAGATCATTTTTTCTTATTTCCTGGTTACTTTCGAGACTGAGTTTGTTAGTTCATCATTTCCGGATCCCTATTTCTTGCTTCGTGTGATTGTAACTTCACTATGTACCATATGATTTCTTAATAGAATTATCATAACTTACAAAATAAAATAAAAAACTAACTCTTATTCACAGGAGTATTAATAATGATTTAACTGTCACAAGTTTGAGCTCAATATAATTGGAGTAATATGAAACTTACCTAAATTGTGGCACATCATGTGGAAAATCACTCGCCATAGTGAAATATAGAGATCTTTCTCAAAAAATTAATAGAAAAAAAAAAATTGCAGACCCTTCCAAAATACCAAATGAAAACAATTCTACAAACCCTTCTATCCAACTTTTCTTGACTAATGACATACTTGAGAGGGACTCCACACCATACCTCATGTATTCAAATGGACTAGCATCAAATATAAATACTAAAAAGTTCTCAGAACCATGGCAAGGATGTGATCCATGGTCGATGTGACTCTTGTGACCTCCCAACATAGCAAGGAAAGATCTTCCTTGCATAAATAATGATGTTTGTTTTTTGATTTCCTCCATTCCCTAGATTTTCGCTTGGAATGGATCATAAGTTAGTTTCAAATTGTTCAAAAACCCTAACTGATTCTTGGCATCAATTGATTCAGATCACATTTAGATATTAGTTAATCATATATATTTTTTCTACATAATGTTCTCCAGGTGAATTACACCACCCCCCCCCCCCTTGCCCCCCTCTCCCCTCCCCTTGAAAGATAACATTGTCCTCAATGTTCATATCTTCTTTCTTTCATCATCATTATGTTTTCGTCCAGTGTTTATCTCCCATTGGAACTATATTTTCATTTACATTTCCTTTATCTCCCAAAAATATTCTTTTCAGATTGACTTTTACTCATGACATATATTTCTAGTCATGATAGTTCTGTAACCAAAAAAACCAAAAGGGGATCATTCCCATTTCAAGTTGAAGGATTTTATTTAAAAAAAAAACCAATAATTAAAGGAAATATTTTTTATTAGTAATCATAAATATTTATGGATACAAAACAATTTTTACTTTCAACTAGTTTGTCACTTTTAAATTTCGTAAAAAAAAATAACAAAAAACTAAGTATTTTTTAAAAATTATTGTTACTTCCTAATAATCTTGGAAACCATGGCCACTCCACACAATATTTTAATTACGTGTGGTTTATCAGTTGTGGAAAACACTTTAAGAGTTATTTATCAACCCAACATCAAGCATCTTTAGTGGTTTATCCACCTCCTCGGAAAGCAACCCATGGTGTATGGAATACAATTAGCATTTTTCAATCATAATCATATTACTTTTAATCACAATATTTCAATTAACAATCATTTCGTAATTTCATTTTTTAATCATAATATTTTTAACTATCAATCATTTATTGCAATACCTCTTCAAGTAATTGGAGAGAACATAGTTCTCTAATCACAGAAACAATCAAAGTAGCCATAACTACACCAAATGCATATTGTCTTAGACCTTGCTAAAGACATCCACAAGTATAGTTTCATGAATTCCTATAAATACAATAAAGACCTAGTTTGAACAATAGTTCTAGTAGTTCTTCCCTAAGAACTAGGATTCTTTCCTACAAGGAAACTAATCATGAATCTTTCACCAATTTATAGCTCCTCACCCTGAGTATTATCTTCCTAGATCTATGTATAGGTCTAGTCTTTATCTCCCACTCGCACCTTTAAATTCATACTTCCTTTATCTCCCATATTACATCTCACACATCATCGACACATGACATTTATCTCCAGTCATGTTAGCTTTTGGTGGTCTTCCACCCATGAAATTTGTCTTCATTCTTGTTAGCTCTTGGTGGTTAGATCATTCAAACAAAGTTATCCCTTTGGAAGCATAGAAGATTTTCCATGTCCCTTCATGGAAAAAAAATGATTTTCCTTGTTTCTTGGGTGTTAGGAGTCTACAATATCATGTGGTCACTCCTGTAATATTAAAAAAAATAATAGTAAATAAAATTCTTTGATCTTACCAATAAATATTTACTTTCTCAAGGAATATTTACTTTTCACTTTTTGGCTTTTTAGCTACATGTCATCTTATAAAGTCATTTTAAAATGGATTTTCCACCTTAACTTCACCTTTTTTGTATATCTGCATAAAATATTAATTATAAAAATCAAGTTACAATTTGATTTCCACTATTATCAAATGATTTTTTTTTACCAACTTATGATTCTTACTAGCTCAAGATTACTCGAAAAGTTTCTGACCCTATTACATGTGTATCCTCATGACTTTGGCCTTCAATCAAAGCATCGCCCAAAATCAAATAGTTCAGAGGAATTATGACCTGACATCTAATGTCACATGGTTAGTGTTCATTTCAAGTTTCCCACATAATAATCAACATCCATTTTAGAAATAGCAGAAAACATCACTATATGTTCTATACACAAATATTAAATCTCATGTTTGCATAATACTAAACATTATACCTTCACATTTCTAGTTGCAAATCACATTATAACCTTTTACCCTTCACTTGTTCTTATTTTTTGTGCCCCTGAAATCTTAGTGATGTCACTATGTTGGTATTAAGCTACCCCTTCTTAATCAGACAAGAAAAATTGGTCAAAAATTGTACTTCATAAAACCATACTCTTTACAAAATTATGTTAATTATGTATAAAAAATCTTGTCAAATATACTAAAGACGCATGTCAATTTTCACATGCATCAACATTTATTAATACTTCAACAAAGCAAGAAGGTATTGATCTTATCAATTTTTAATTTACATAAAAAAATTCCATGCATTAATAGTAAGCATAGGAAATAAGGATACATATTTTAGACAATACATATAAATGAATTTAAAAGAAATCATGGATATTTTTTCCATAACAATGGTTAAGGATAACATGGCATTCTCATAGATATAGCCATTCCAATCCTAACATTATCATCACCAAAATTCTAATCCATACAAAATGATATTTCATTTTCATGCATATCTTCCTTATGACATTCTTTCACTATCACATTATTTTCATTATTGAAAAATAAATGCATGCATTCATTATTTTTTCAAAATCGGATGCATTCATTACAAGTCCAAACATTTTATTTTAATGCATCGTTAAACATTATAATAGAAGTATGGATATAAAAACTATTAGTTAATACACACAATCATTATTTATTGTGTGTGTTAAAAATTGTCTATAATCTAGTTATGATTCAATGCAACAAATTTTGTAAGTCTCTTTTATCAATAATAATGACTGAAATTTAATTAGCACCATTATTCTTCAAGTCATTTGTTACATTATTTTTCTTAAAATAACAAATTAGCATTATTATGCATTTCATATTAAAGGTATTCTAATGCATATGTTGCAATACAATTTCATTAGCATCATACCTTAGGTTCACCTGATAGAATCACATCTACTCTTTTTCTTGTTCTTATGGAAATAAAGAGGCGCCAATGCTACAACATTTTTTATGATACCACTTGTAACATATCTTAGTTTACCTCGTACAAAATACATAAGATTAGAAATCTTTACCAGTTTTACTAGCATGTAATATTCCCAAATGAATTATCCCACACTCCTTAATTAATAATAAAATGATATATTCATGATCATTTAATGAATCAACATTATAAATGAAGAGAAAATTTCATAAATTAATAACCATTAATGTAACTTGTTAACATAACGGTTTCTACTACAGCTTTGCACCATTAACATTGTTCAGTTAATCGAGCTTGTTAATAGCACATTGAGTGATGTAAGTTTTAATGTCATGCAAGGTATAAAAAGTATCAAGATAAAAAAAAATACAAACACATACCTGAAGGGAAAAACTAGCAAAAAAATATTTTATTAAATATTTCATGAGGGAGTTCATCCTGGGAAACAAAGGAGTCCATCCCTTGTCCATTTTTCAAATTTTACAAACAAAAATAATAATTAATTTGGTCATGATTAACTATCGCATAATATATTAAACATGGTTTCTTATTTCTAAAACACTTTACCCCACCTTTTCCTCGAGCATAATGTCTTTGTGGCATGGTTGTTTTCTATGATAGGTTACCCCTTGTAAATTGTGTTTGATAATGTTTCACTATGGATGAAATAATATTATACATATTCACCTCATCATATGCAATAGTATTAGTTATAATCCATCTTAAAATCACTGAAAAATAGGTTACTTCAGAAACTATCACTCCATTCCTTGCAAAAGTCATGATTATTTCCAGTAAATACTATCATTAGTATACCCTAACATCATGACTATTAAAACCGAAAATACTATTACCTTTTTCATCGCATATTTCATCTCTAAAAAATCCCGTTTATATCTCAGAAAATTAATAATATTCTATCCATTACACCTTTTTCCTGAAACCCTTTCTTGCACACACATAAATGAAAATAACCTCCATAGCTAATCATTTAATTTTACATGAAATTATAAAGTACAAAGCCATAACTATTTAACGCATGCAAAAACATGATTATTATCTATTAAAACTTATTTTTAATGCATTCTAATCAAAATTCAAAACCATGGGAATAAATTTGCATAATGATGGTATTGTTTTCAAGTTATTCTTCTATTGCAAAAATATGGGTAAACATATACTTATTTATTCTAATTCAAATCATTCTTGTTATTACAAATGTAACAACATATGAAAAGAATAATTCATTTTTCCTATATTCCAAATGCATCATACAAATGCATACAATCATAAAATCTCCCATATTTATCAATATTCCAAATGAAAACCCACATTTAACAATGTAATAGTAGCTTTCAAAATGCATGTGAATGAAGAGAGTGCATGTTGGAATAAGGAATTACTAAGAGGGGGGTGAATCAATAATTGTGAGAAATTTTAAATTTTTACTTGAATATTCTTTTATTTATTTCCTCTATAGTCTTATACTTATGAGAGAATTCATTCATATATTAAATTAGAAATAAACGCGAGCTTTCATATGTTAACACAATATTGACACCATTATTTTTCATGTCGAAACCCAATGGTAAAAAATTGCCAATTTGTTGTTGTTTTAAGATGTAAGTGAAGCACTGGTTTAATTACATCAGTTTTTTTATGAGCACCCACTCATAGGAGGCACCAAGCCCCTTTCGATAGAAAGCACCAACTTGCCAAGAGGAAGCAACCTCTTGGAATGCAGGTCACCACCTACTATTTCCACTTTTATGTTTTTCATACAATTTTCAAACAGAAAACGAAGGCATATACAAAAAAAAGTAAAAATACAAATTAGATATTTCAGGGAATAAACTTCTTCGCTCAATCCTCCATTTCTCCACATACTCCTATGGCCTCACACAACAACACTTTTATCTTATGATCTCAACAACATATAATCATCTATCTACCTTCTCACAACAATCTCTTTGTTTCTTACTCCTTAGCTCTTCTCTAATGCTTATTTCGTAGCATGCACTCGGATCACAATTCTTGGATGGTTCAACAATACCATGTTGCCCCACATTTCACGATGTAAATTGATGGTTTTGATCCTCTGCTACACATTGGACTATGTTTTTTTCTATATTAGGATCCCACACTGCTTAAGTGTACCTTTATGTGTCTTCCCTTGTTGTTTTTTCATCTTCCCAATTATATTTTTCATGGTATTAATCATGGGAATGGGTTTTTACGTTCTTCAATAACTCCCTGTGTAAACCTCCATACTGAGATTTAATTCTTAGTCCACAAGAGCACTCCACTATGACTTCCCATGCTTATTTATTGCTCCCCAGAGCTTGAAAGTTCACAGTAGTGTCAACTTTGTTTTTCATTTTAATTTAGAAATACATGCACAAAAATAAGAACCTGGTTTTCTTTTATCATATAAGCTATTCTCTATAAACCATTCTCCTTGTTGCCTTATCTCAGTTCTCCCTCCAAATATGATCTCCTATGTTTTTCATTCAATCTCTAGCTGCTCTCCATTTAATCTCCATTTGTTGACTCATTCATTCTATTACTTCTTTGTACTATTCCATTAGAGCCTCAATATATTGTAACTCATAATAAATGAGTTTTGTGAAGTCACAAATATCTGATGCTCCTTTAGCCCATGAGTGATTAACTCTTTGTTCCTTTGGTCTCCGCAAGACCATGTGTGAAACAATATTGGATCCCCTTTCATTAGAATGCCATTTTAATTGGAGTTACGAGATCCTCATAATGAGATATCTCGACCTTTGAAATAATTTCATGCCTAAATCATCCTTCCATGTGGCTCTTCGTGAGTGATGACAAGCGTCACTGTAATTTTCCTTATTAGGCCTTCGAAAAATGCCACAATTAGTTTCCATATGTCCACATCTCTAGCCATGTCATGCTGACATCGTTCACCACTTCAGATCTTAAGGACCAATCGACTATCACCACATTTATATTAGGAGGAAAGAGAAAGATTCCCTGCATTCCTTGGATTTTCTCAGAATTCCTTTATATTCCTTCTCTTTTAGAAACCTCAGAAATTTCATGAAATTACAATTTACTAATCTTACGAGGTTTCTAGGTTCCGATATGCTAAAACCTTTGATACTTTGATGTTCTGATGCTTCCTTCTTCGATACTATGATATCCCACTACTTTGATATGTTGATGATCCGATATCTTGATGCTTTAATGCTTGCATCTTTTATGCTTCGATATTTCACTATGCTCTACTCACTGATATATCAATGCTCTCTGATATGTTGATGATCCAATGTTCTAATATGCTCCACTCTTTGATATGTTGATGCTCTGATATTTTGATATTTGGTATTTCCAAAAGGCCTCCAAGATCCTTGCTTATGAAATCAAGATCTTTTGATTCCAATGGCCATTTTTTGATTTCCAGGTATTGTTGGAAAGATTATTCTCAAAAATTTATGCTCAATACGGTCATGTGCATTGTTTGATCCCTCTCTCAACTTAAAATATGGCTCCAAAACTAAAGGAATATTCTAAGAACATGGATCCCTAGTTCATGATATCCATTTTTTATGTATTTTCAATAAGCCTACTACTCTGGTGATTCTCTACTAGAAACCTACATCTATCATTGGATTCCTTCTCGACGCTTAGGGTCGTCATTTTATGGATTTTAAATAAACCTGCTACTATGGAGATTCTCTACCTAAAACCTGAAGATATCATCGGATTCCTCTTGGACACTTAATCACCATTGTCCTTTGGTTTACATCAATGCCAATACACTGACAATTACTAGCCATCCAAACAATTTAAACTATCCAACAAAACCATAGTTATTCAAGAAAAACATTATTTTTAACTTCTCTCTCTATGTGCAAATACATAGTTAACTTATCTCTAAAATATCTTCAACGAAATTATCATAGTTAACTTATATGTCCATGCAAAAAAAATAAAAAAAATTCAAGGATATTAACACATTAACTTATCCTTACACGCACAAGAAGGATGCAATTTTTCAAGGAGATTTAAATAGTTAACCTATCCTTTTACACACAATAACCATGCAATTCTTCAAGGAGATTAAAACAATTGACTTAATATTTTACTCAAAATAATGATACAATTATAAAACCATGCCCATTAATCCATATTTCACATGAATAAATATTATATAATTCAATCCTATTCATCCATATTCCATATGCATTAAATAAATGCATAAATATTATAAAATGCATTTTTATTCATCTATATTTCTCATGCATTTAATAAATGCATGTAATTATAAAATCATGGTTATTTTATTGTTGTAAATGTAACATCTTATGCATCGATAAAACCATGGCTATATTATTCTCCATTAATATAAAACAAAATAAAATGTATTATGTCTCCCACATATTCAAATACCTTAATGTATGTTTTGCGTGCTAGGGATATTTTATACTATAATCAAGATAACAGAGTAGGAAAACACATAAACAGAAACTAATTGATCTAGGAGGATTGTACAAGTCCAAGTACTAGTGGCTTAAGTACAAAAGGCTCAAAATTGAAAGTGTCGTGAATGTGGAATACACAGTGTCAAGTTGAATATCTCGTCGTCCTAATAGCAATGGTGTGAACAATTCATCAAACCAAGCTTGTATGTGAAAGTTAGAGGTAGTCAAATTTTATGGGTTGACTTGGTCAAGTACAAGCTTAAGGAGGCCACAAATTTGCAGAAATCTAGCCATAGATTTGGCCAACTCCAGTTGGATTCAGGGAAAATTTGTGGGAAAGTTAGTTTAACTCCTTTGGTCAATTTCTAGAATTTTCAAAAAGGACATGTTGGGTAAAAGAGTAAAAAAACATATAAAAAAATAGTAGGGGCGGGCCATGACCCCCTCCCCTACTCCAACAGATCAACAAAAATATTATTAAATATAGGTGGGCCAATTACCATGACCCCGACGCCCATCGTATGGACTATAGACAATAGTAATATGGGTGGGGCATGGGTTGTCAACCCTACCACCCCCCCCCCCCCCCATACCATAACACATGGAAGATTGTAATATGGGTAGGCCACCCGATGCTGGTCTAGCCCCCTGACCATATCTAACTATTACCCTTTTAAACATTAATTCGTTGATTGTAAAAAAATATATGTCTAATGTGGGAGGGGACGGGCTTTGACTGCCTAACCTCCTCCCTTCCATTATGGATCCATAACCATCACGCCAAGTGGGCTCCCCAAGGAGTCTGCCCATCTCTTATTATTTAAATTTTCACTTCATAAGTGTGCCCGAGCAGACCAGGAGCGACACGGGAAACGAGACAGAGGTGTAACCTTGAGTGTTTTTCAGGAGGGGGAAGAACCATGAACCAAGATCATTTCTAGAGGGCCCATATTTGTCTAGATTCAAAATTAGGAAAATGTTATATGCATTCTACACCTCTTGGTGACAGGAATCCAATAGTGTTGTCGATTTTTTCATTAGAGGTCTCTAATTTTCATCCACTTTCATCTATGGAGGTATAACGGTGTAATTTTTCCTTGATGCTGGTACTTTCATTTTATTTACCACTTAATGAAATAGGGCCTTCCCACTGATTGAGAAGGGCCCAAAGACGTAGTCCCTCCTCGACGAACTCTGTTATCAATATCTTATGTTGCTTATGCTTGTTATGTTCCTCTTCTATACAACATGTAGATTTTTTTTTATGTTCATTAATTATTTGATGCAATTCTAATACATCAGCCGAAGTAAAAGGTCTTGGTTAAATTGGTATCAAAGCAGGTCTTTGTACATGTGATGTTCATGATTTTATGTGCTTCTCTCTTCTTGTTTCATGTCTTTTAAGTTACATGGTTAAGATGCAATTTTACATGTAATTATTTATTCCATCTCGAAGCTAAAGATCCTTGGATCACTAATATACCTTGGAAACCCCAAAGATAAAACCAACAAATTTTTATTTTATTAAAAATTTCGTGAGTGAGTTCACCCCTTACTCAATGGAAACAAGTGAGCTTATCCCTAGTCCATTGTTGAAATCTTACAAAGAAAAATAATATTTATGTTGAGTATAAATGAATAGAAGCAAATACATTAAACATGATATCATGTTTAGCAATCACTTTACACCAACTTTCCTCAAGCACAATGTATTTTTGTCATGGTTGTTTCATGTGATAGATTTCCCCATCTAAACTATATTTTATGATCTTCCACTCGGTATGTAACAATAATTATACATATTGACCTCATCTTCTACAATATCATTAGTTATAATCCATATTATGATCACTGCAAAATAGGTTAGTTTAGAAACTATCACTCAATTCCTTACAAAAGTCATGATTATTTCCTGCAAACACCATTGTTAGTATTCCTTAACATCATGACAGTCAAAACCGAAAATATTATGACATTTATTTTTTCCTATTTAATCCTTAGTGATTCTCATTTATATGTCAAAATTGTTAATAATCTTCTATGCATTATACCTATTGGTCTAAAGCCATTTCTTTCATAATCACAAATAAAAGTCACCTCCATAGCTAATATTCTACTTTTACATGTAATTATTAAGTATAAATCCATAACTATAATCTACTTAACCTTACCTTTAATTCATTATAATAAAACTGCAAAACTATGGGAATAAATTTTCATAAGGATGGTATTTTTTTCTAGTTATTCTTATTATTGCAACACTATGGGTAACAATCTAATTATTTATTCTAATTTAGAATCATTCTAGTTATTACCCATGCAAGAACATATGAAAAAAAATCATTATTTTTTCTTAAATTCCAAATGAACTTTACAAATACATACACCTATAAGATCTCCCCTATCTATCCATATTTAAAATGGAAACCCGCATTTAACTATATAATAGTAGCTTGAAATATGCATGTGAATGTGGAGTGTGTTATCACCCTAGTAATTTCTTAAGTTGTGGGATTTGAATTTTTAGTCAAAGAAGACTAGGGGTAACCACAAACCGACTTTGGAAATCTAGGATCTAGCCTTCCTAAATTTCAGAGAGGGCTCTCTCTTTTAGATTTAACTTTGTTTTGGATTAATATTTTAGGCTAGCTATGATTGAACACCTGGTTTTGGTTTTGAAATGTTTGGTGGAAAATAATATTACTTAAAGACAAATTAAAGAGGGATCTACTAGTCCATTGGGCTATGGAGTCAAAGTCTAGCAAGCATAACAAGAAGGCAAGGGCGAAGGGATGCTAATGTATTCAAGGAAAGGTAGATAACTCTAAGAGATTTGGATAGATTGTTTTGATGAAATGGTTTTCTTCGGGATAAAGGGAAATGAAAGATTCTTTGATCAGGAAAAAGAGGAAGGAGGAAGGGGTCAAACGTGACTAGGAGCAATTAAGAATTCCTAAATCCGAAAATCAGCAGAAAACATTTAAATTATTAATTAGTTAAGGCAGGGAGTTTTTACACTAGTCCAGAAGTAATAATCCTAATTAATCATTAAGATTTAACAACATATATGAAATTGTATGTAACTTAGAAAAGGGAACAATGACAGTAAGAAAGTACTTTACTCTTTAAATTATCACATGAATCTTGAATTATGAAGTCCAACTGGCTATTGTCCAGACCGTTGCTTTGAAATCAACACATGTGAGCCTCCAATGTACCAGCAAAATGTCTATAATATTCTTAGCAATTTTATTCCACACTAAACACTTCACAAACTGAAGTATTTATACAAATGTTTATTACAAATATCCTAGAGAGATCTAGGAATAACTCTAGAAAATATAAAATATCTTTACACATTAAGAGGGACAGTTGCTTAACAACTTTAGAAAGCTGTCCTCTTATCTAGAAAATATAGAACTAACATATCTAACAAAAATTGTTTGTTGAATAGTTGTCCATGCTTGCTGGCACATTGAAAAATATATTTTTGGAATATGACTTAAATGATACTCTTTCCACTTATACTCTTTAACACTGAGCTTCATCCATGATCTTCTTTCACACTGTTTATTTATCATTTTACTATTGTAAAAAGGGAAATTACAGCAGTCAAAATCAGTTGGCTGTTTCTTTTCTCTCTGATACACTTTGACTCTATTCTTTCACCCTCATACTCTTTTAACTGATAGTTTGACCTTTAACTGTTGTAAAAGAATTATTACTGTGGTAAAAATCAGTTAAATGTCACTTTATCACTCTGGTATACTTTTGATTGTTCCTTTTTACCTTTTTACTTCTGTAAAAAGAGACTTCTCAGTAGTAAAAAACCAAAATAAAAAAATTGTTTTATTGTTTCCTTCTTAGATTAACTGTTTCAACTGCACTTTCTTTCACTAGTTTTCTTCCTTGCTGCTACAAAAAATCTGTAAACTCCTACCATTGTTCAGTACTTGGTATCTTCATATTTTTTAGCTTCCGGTAGTTCTCATCATCATTTGTATACTTAGCAAAATTTGGTTTGAAGACAAACAAATGCTTGATTTCATTTTGAAGGAAAAACAAGTCTTCAATATATTGGAGAATGACCTTTCCTGTGGGAGAGCCCTGTGGTAGTGGCTTGTTGACCTGTTCTTTAGCATAATCCCTTATCTTCTTGTCATACTCTTTTTGGTTCATCAACTTCTCATTGAAGACATGAATATCTGGAATACCAGCTTGTCTCAGCATGGTGTATTTTGCTAAAAACTTAGTGATTGAAACATTCATGGCATCACACTTTTCCTCCAGATTATTCATCAAATTTATTTTTGTCAGAACTTTCTTGATTTGTAAAATGGTCTCAGTCTTATCTTGTATCTACAATTCTTCTAACTATGCTCTGTTTTTACTATTCAAGAAAGTAATAAGCTTCAAAGCTTGTGCTGGTTTGTCTGCCAATTCTTCTTTTGTTTTTTGGATTTCAACCTGAGCTGCTAGAAGTAGGTCTCTCTTTGTGAAGTGAAACTCAAGTCTTTTTGAAGGCTTTTGATTTGTTCTTCAAGTCTCTTGGCCCTTTTATTATAATTGTTGGAATTGATTAATGTTGTTTTGTTGCAGATTTCCATGTTCTGAATCATTTTATTCAAATTGTTAATTTCATTATTTTTCAAAGACATTTCCTCCATTTCTTTGACTATCTACCCTGATTCATCTGTATTATGTACATGTGATGTTGAAGATTCTATATTGGAGGTAGTAGCTGATTTCACTGACACTACAATTGCCAGTGGCACTTTTGGTGCTAACTTTTCTCCTAGTGTAGAAGGAACAACAGCAGTAATAATAGGTATGATTGTAGGAATGGTGGATGTATCAGTTTCCTTCACAGTTTCTTTTTATTTTATAAGTATATCCATTTTACTTTCCATATATTTTATTTGGGCAGTTAGATTTATGGTCAACTACATCATATCTTCTTTTTCTTTCTATTCTTGAAGTATCTCCTTACTCTGTGGGTGCTCACTTTGAGGAATTTTTAACTGTTTCCTTAAAGAAGAAATATCATCATTTTTCTTCTTGATAAATACTTCAGTAGCTTTCACATTTGATGGGTCAACTCCTATTTGTAAAATCAAATCTTCTAAGGCCTTGATCCTTAGATCTTTTGCATAGAGTGAGGCCTTGTCTAACTTCATCTGATCTTGTAAGTTGAAGACTATATTTTGTAAATTTACCATACTCATGGTCTTTTTTACTACTGTTGAATAAAGCATTTCTGAATTGTGCCTGTGAACTTCAATCTGGTCAAGTTCATGAATACTTTCAGCATCTATTTCAAATTATGTCTTCTTATAATCAACCATTGTTTTTGGAGTTGAAGTGGTGGGCTATAAGAAAGACATCATCATCTTGTTGGTGGCATAATCATATGTTGAAAGTAACATGTTCTGATTACCTGGCTTCTGTTTTAAGAATTGAGAGTAAATTTCAGTTTTTATCTCTTCATTCTTTTGCTTGATCTGTTTATATCTTTCTTTAATGTCGAAGTATTTTTCATCTACTATTTTAGAAGAAGAAGAGGTTTTCATATTAACCTTATTTTTAATCATATGGTTGTTTGGTTCTTTAGCTGCTGCTTGTTCCCTTTCAATCTCTGTCAAAGTCTCATTAACTATCACTGTGGCCTCATTGTTTACCTGCTGATCATTATTTATTTCTTGGTCATTTCTATCATCAATTTCAATCACTTTATCTTTCCCTATGGAACTAAATTTGAGCCTTTTATTGTAGATCAACTTGAATTTAGTCTCTGTGGTTGTTTCTGTTGTGTAGGCTCCCTCATCTCTACTTCTTTTGTTTGAAGATTCTAGTTGTTTTGATGCTACCATGGAAAGTGTGGTATCCATGTTTTGTGCTGGCTTTTCATTGATGATTGTATCTATCAATTTGTTCTCTACCCATTCTATATGATTTGTAAATTTCTCAATATCGGGCTTGGGTTCATGTATGAAAGGAGGCAGCTTACATTTAACCCTTATACTGCTGAGAAGACCTTGAGGGTCATAATTCCAAGGGAAACGTTTCTGAAATTTTAGCTCTAACAATATTTTGTTTATATCTTTATTAGCTTCTCTATTATTCACAATGAAAGGACCAATCTAATTTTTTGGTTTGAATTGAGGTTTCTTCCTGGAGGCCAAGAAATTGATGGCATCAGCATTCAAAACCTGTCTCAAATACTCTAAAGAAAATTCTATGATAGTCAAAAACTTAGGTAATTTGTATGGAAGTAGATTGGTTCCAAATATTCTCAATTCAGTGTGTTTCTCATACAAGTACCAATCTCCCATTTTTCATTGCTCTGATAGTTGTAATATATTTTTCATTTCTTCACTTACCCTAGGTTGTTCTGATTTATGTAGAAAATTCATAGATGGCCTAATGAAAAAATTTGTAAAATATCTGTAGATGTATTCACTTCTTTCCTTTCTCAATAGTGATGTCCAAAAGACAACGGATAGAGGCTGGCCCTCTACATTCATTTTCTGTAATGCTATTGGAAAGTGATCAGCTTGTGAGAATAAGAACAAGTGAAATAAATATGTAGAATATCTGAATATCCCTTCAGTGGGAAACTTGGTCAACTAATGATGGATAGAATCAGCTATGAACCTGGAAAAGTCAAAAATCATGGAAGGAGGCTGACCACGTGATAAAGTAGACAAAAAACCAAGGATGGATTCATCAGTGAAATATCCCAATATGAAGGATAACATCAAAATTACATGTCTTGAACCCTCAGGAAACTTGGAAGTGGAATAGGGAGGATTCAGCTTTGGAATGTCTACATGAGCTTGCATAAAGTTCTGAAAAATCATAAATTTCTTAGGGAAATCCAATCCCAAATATAACTGAGTTAATGCTTCAATGGATAGGGGGACTACCCTAAGGTCAAACTGTAGTTGCAATATTTCACTTATAGACTCTGCAGTGATATAAAAAAGAATCTCCCTATCAGCATTCACAATTGGTCTTTGGTATGGAACATAGTACTTTTGGCACATTCTTACCAAGTCTTGACCAGGATCTGTTACTGGGATTACATATTTGGGTAAATTTGTCTCCCAGATAAGCATGTCATATTTATCTAGGAACTTTTCATAGCACTAATTGTGAACTTCTAATAAGTTGAATTCTACCACAGGGTCTACAATTTTATAATCCACATCGGTCAAGGGGATGATTTCTTTGGTAGATACTGGTGGATGAAGGGGATTGACATACATAGTAGCTTTTGCAATGAGTACAGGGGTGGATTTTGGGGCTTTTGCAGCTTTAGACTTAGGAAGTTTTGATCCTCTGGGTTTAACAGGCCTAGAGCCTCCAGCTTTAGGTGTCATTTGTTTCTTTGTCATTTTGAAATAACTAAGGCAATATTACACAGTTTGCAATAGTTAATTTTTCTTAAACAGAGGGAATTTGAGCATTTCTTGTGCAATTAGGAATCTAGGATCTGTTCAACAGGTTTAAGACATGAAACACAAGTTTTTTGAATGAATAAGGCTGCAAAAGATATTTTTTTAGACAATCTGCAGCTTTTAAAGATCTTTTCAGGTCGTGGAAGTGATTTACAGGAATTAAAAACTAAGGATTCAGCTTTAAAAAAGGCTTTTGAGACAATAGCAGTTTTTGGGGAAATTTTACGAGATTTTTCCCTGATTTTGAGTGTTTTAGGGCAAATTTATATGAATAATTTCTCTTAATTTAGATTTATTTTAGTCATAAGGACTTCAATTTTGGATTTGCAGGCTTGAATAGTCGAAGAATACCTTAACTGTAGGTATTTCGATAGTTGGACAGGCTTTGAAATGCTTCCGTGGTTGATCTTGAGCTTATTTTGAGTTGTTGGAGCCGAGAAGGTGTTAATGGTATTCAAAGAGGGTTTTCAGCTGCGAAATCGGAGCGTTCGAGCACAAAATCGACACACAGAGGCTTAAAATCAAGCTCTAGAAGCTTAAAAGGGCTTAGCAGAGCTTTTTTAAAAATCAGGATGCAAATACAATAATAAGATTCATTACAAAGGTTTAAATATTTATACATAAATATTTAACAAATGTCATAAATTTTGGTCAAATCATCGGCAGGAGCGGTTTTAGATTTTTATTTTTTTTTAAATGCAAAAAACTAGAAGTTGTTTTCATGTTGGATTTTCGCTGTAAGCAGTTTTTGGAAAAATGAATGCAATGCAATAAGAACGCGACATGTCACAAGAGTGGTTTTCTGAAAACATCCAATTTCGCACAGCTTTTGGTCTGGGATCATTGTTTGTTTTGCGGGCGCGAAGTGCATCATCAACCGTTGGATCTGGGTGGTTTGGGCAAATGGTTGAGATCAATTTTAAAGCTGTGGTGGAAATTTATGGTGGGGCCCGGGCGGATTATGTGATGGCGCAATGAAATATAATAAAACATTTGTAAAAAAACACTTTATAATCAAGGTTTTAATATATAAAAAGGTTAAATATATATGAGGGTATATGGTTCCAAAGGGTAAAATGGGTGTTGTTATATATATAAAGGGTTTATATATATGGTAAAAAATGTGTGTGAAGTAGGTTATATGGCTCTAACCATAGGTTAAGCTATGGATAGCGTGAGGCTATTGCATATTTCTAGAAATAATGCTTGGGAAATACCGATGCAAAATGTGTTATAAACCTTTAGTTTATTCGAAATAAACCTTGGGTTAAAACGGGATAGGTGATATGGTAAAGCTATTCTTTTTTGAAAGTTTATTTATATTTTTATTATATAGTTTTATACCATGGAGGGTTCCAATAACCATATGGGGTAGGATTATTTACATAATGTTAGTTTTATGCCAAAGTGCATATAATTGGGGTTTCCATTTAAACATCTGGATAATTAACTTTGGCAAAAAAGCTTATAATAGTGGGTTTTTGGTGATAATTTAGATAAAAGGAGTTATAATAATAGGATAAAGTTTGTTTATAGGGATTTAATAAATAAATTAGAAGTTAATATGACCAAGGACAATGAAAAACACCAAAATATAATTATATGACTAAGTAAAGTGATAATGTAAAAGCAAAGCTTTATCAATTATAATTTGACCACTTTGACCTAGAATATAATATTTTTGGAGGGTTTTTTATTTTTTTATGAATGAAGGAGATTAATCAAAGGGGATTTTATTTTTCGTTAAGTAAAAAGGTCTTTACTTATGAAATTGAAGTGTAATGGATGAATGTAGGGTAAATGATGATAATTAGGGATTAATATAGGAATTCAACACTTTTAACTTAACAGTCATTGAGCCTTGGGTCCGGTCCCAATAGAAGTCAGAGAAATGCTCTGAGCCTCTTTGACTGGAAGTTTAGAATGAAAAATAACTATAGGGGAGGGGAAATTAGTGATTTTTTCCTGGTAACAAATATTACAATGGATTTCCCACCTTTTTCTACCTACCAAAAAAAATTTAACATTTTTCTTCCTTTTTGTAGGTGCATTTGAGTTAGCAACCTTGAAACATTTTATTCTTTTGAAAGCAATAAAAACTATCTAAATCTACCTTATTTCATCTGAGGGCTTAGTTTAAACTGATGAGCTCCTCATTATTCTCTACCTATCTACTAATTAGTCAGGATTAAACAGTCTGACTAATCTTTATTCATTATCTACAACATGTAAATTGAAGCATGACAAGTTAGGATTGAACTGTTCAACTTATCATAGATTATGGCATTTATTGACACTCTGCCATAATCATCTGAAAGTAAAAAGTAGTGGCATTTGGACTTGCACGCTTTCATGTTTTATTTCCTTTTTCTTTGGGGTATATTAAATTTTCTAAGTCCTTTGGTTTTTCTTTTAGGACTTTTACCTCTTTTTGATTTTATATATTTTTATTTTTTACAAAATATGGGAAAACAACTTGTAGAAAGCAAGGTATGTACATATTTTACAAGACTATCATAAGTCAATTCCAATTATGAATCCTATATTTATAGGACCCTAACAGAGTGTGCATGAAATTATAAAACCATGACTATTATATATCTATTCCCAAGAACATAGTTATCTTATCTCCGAAATATTTTCAAAGAAATTATGATATTTAACTTATCTGTCTACGCAAAAGAACCATGCAAATTTTCAAGGAGATTAACGCAATTAAAATATCCTTTTATGCAAAAGAACCAAAAAATTATAAAACCATGACCATTCGTCTGTATTCCACATGCATTAAATAAATTCATAAATATTATAAAATGTGTGCCTATTCATCCATATTTTTGTGCATTAAATAATACATAAATATTACAAAATGCATGCTTATTAATCTATATTTATCACGCATTACATAAATTCATGTAATTATAAAAATGTGGATATTTTATTTTTGTAAATGTAATCTCCTATGAATTGATAAAATTGTGATTATATTATTCTCCATGAATAAAAATAAAAATAAAATGTTATGTGTCCCACGCATAAAAATACCTTAATATATTTTTTGGGTGCTCATTATCTTTCATATTATCACGTGATTGTCATTAACCTTGACCTATTAAAAACACTTACTAACAAGATTTATATAAATTACATAATCCATGGTGTATGTATTTATTTCACTACCCCTTAAGGAAATATTAATTACTATCTTTCATGCCAACTGTGATTAGTGTTTTCAACGATGTAAATGGAAAACAGGTAGCCTGAAGAAATACATAACCACTTGTTCATATAAATTAGCCCTTATTCATGATATCATTAATCACTATTGAATGTAATCATCACAATTATGAGCTCATGATACTTGGAGTAATATAAACCTTACCTGAACAGTGGGACACCATGAGGAAAATCACTTCGAAAAGTGAAAGATAGAGATATTTCTCTACAAATTGATAAAAAAACATTTTTGAAAACCCTTCCAAAATACAAAATGGAAACATTTTTGTATACCCTTCTCTACAACTTCCCTAGAATCTTGTCGTATCTGAGAGTGAACTATGTGCCATGCCTCATGTGTTAAAATGACCTAGCAGCAGATACAAATACTAACAATGTGCTCGGAACCATGGAGAGGGTGTGAGCCATGGTGGACGTAACTCTTGCAACCTCCTAATAGAGTAAGGAAGGATCTAACCTACATAAGGGATGATGTTTATTTTTCAACGTCCTCCCTCCCATAGATTTTAACTTGGAATGGATCATAAGGTAGTTTCAAATTGTTCCAGAACCCTAACTAATTCTTAACATCAATTGATTCAGATCATGCCCACATATTAATTAATAATAAAAAAAATTCAACATAACGTGCTCTACGAATATTACAAAAATTATCCAAAGAAAGCCTCTTTTAATAATATTTTATCTAACATCAAGAATTTAGAGACTTTTATTACTAGTTCGAATATGTACCACATGTAGACATTAGATTTCCTAATATGGGAAAGGGTTTATTATGGTCAACAATTCAATTATTCACAACAAATAATTTTGTCACTCTACATAATAGGTAGATGTTAAAATCATTGAATTCAACAATTTCAACATGTGTTAAAAAACATACTAAATCAACAAAGGTCGTGGAAATTGATGATAACCAACTAGAATGTGAAGTATTCTTGTGTTGTGGACAACAAGTCATATGTTGTAATTTAATTTTAGATGCAAGATATATTAGTCAACATTTTACTTGGATATATTTGTATAAATTTCAAGAAAGTTTCTACTCTTAATTAATTCAAACTAAAATCAAGAGACACAAATTTATTCTACTATTTTGCATAAAGGAAAACCCATAATAGAAACACATGCAATAACATGCAACCATCAAAACATAAGGAACACAATGATTTTACATGGGAACCCAACTCGTAAAATCCCCTCTATTTATTGCATTAATTATGATGAGAAAATGGATCATATACAATGTCTTGCTTCAATTTTGAAGCACACCCTACACTGAAATTGTGATCTCCTACTCACTTACCTTCTATAACTAACACTTACCTAAAATATACATCTACTTTCCTCCTATTCCCTTTCACAATCCTTGAGGAAAGTAGCCCCTAAAAAATATGGTAATTCCTTATTTCCTTGCATAGATCCTGTACGAATTGATCGCCTACTCTGATGAAAAACCTATTCACTCAACTAGAATACAAAAATATTGTTAGGGACCTATATTACTAGTGTAGTCCCTTATTGTTGTTAGTTTAGCCCACTTATTGTTATTTTTGTACCCATGTAGTCCCCATATTGTTATTATTATGCCCTTACATTATTATTGTTAGGTCAGCTAGGATTATATTGCGACCCCATCGGCTCTTATATATAGAAAGGAGGTTTTATCATTTTTTTCATCCAATAATTGTTCATTTATGTAATGTAAAGGAGGTTCCCCCTTTGAAGAGGTTGATTTATAAGGTGTTGATCTATCTTTTATTCTATTTTTTGAGCTGGTTTCATAACATTTGGTATCAGATCTTTGGATTCCAGGGTTTTGCTACTTCAAAAATGTCATTGTGGAGTTTTCTTTACAACTTTTTTTATACGATGATTCAGAAGATAAAGAAAAAACCCATTTGTGTTGAAATATAGAGGAACTTCATGGAAAAATCTCAGATCTTGGTTCGCAACATTTTCAGAGATATGATCTATGGAAGTTAAGGTTTTTGCAGGCTATGAATTTCATCTCAACAAGATGACCTTGCGAAAATCATCATAACTCTCTCTTTGAGCATAAGATTGGAATTATGTAAAATATGGCCAAAATTACATGGACTATAGTTTCTTGTGTGTCTATTTCATATCTGAAGGAAGAAATTGTGACATGAGGTATGTCATACAAATTCTCTCTACTAAACCAGTCCATAATTAGGTCATTGTGGGAGATTGGGCGTAACTTTTTCTTGAAGAATCCAAATCAGGTTAGACTTGTCAAATTAGAAAGATGATTCGGAGGGTTACTAAAGTACCAAAGATAAAATATTGGGGATCCATAATTACATAGATACATCAGATTCAATATCGAGCTTCTCAAAAGCAAGAAAAAAGTGTGTATTTGTTTTTAATTGCATAAGTCTTGTTTGAAGTGATGACAAGGGAATATTGAGGAACAGATATCAGTATTGGGTTCTAAAACTCTCCCCTAAAAAATATTCAACATCCGTTAATCCCTCATAAGGCTCTACTATGACTCATGAAGAGGAAGAAGTGAAACATGATATATCAAAATTATAAGACCAACTCCAACAAATTTGGCTCTCGCAAAGAGTAACAAAAACTGAAATGGAAGCTAATATGGATGGTTTGAAGAAAGGTGTAAAATCTAACATGAATGATTTAAAGAAAGGTGTGGAATCTAAGCTGGATGGTTTGAACAATGGAATGGAAGATGATATGGATGGTGTGTAATCTAAGATGGATGGCATGGAAGCTAATATTGACGGTATAGAAGGCAACATCGAAGCTAAGATGGATGGTTTGAAGAAAGGTGTGGAAGCTAAGATGGATGGTTTTAAGAATGGCATGAAAGCTAAGATGGATGGCATGGAAGCTAAGATGTATGGTATATAAGGCAACATGGAAGATTTCAATAAAGACATGGAAGGTTTGAAGGAAGGTTTGCTAAAGTTGCTACAAGAAAAGCTTCCTAATGGTGAAAATGTAGTAGAGGAAACTCATGATGAGAATAAAATAAATGTTAATCATGATTTCATAGACTCTAATGTTGGATTTAAGACCCACCATATTCCAAATATAGATATGAGGAAGTTTCATGGCAAGGATCCGATAACTTGGATACTACAAATGGAGCAATAATTTGAGCTCCATAATACACAAAAGGTATGCATTGAAACTTTATATTTAGAACAAAATTAGATTGTATGGTATCGATGGATTTATTCTCATAAACCACTAGTCACTTGATAAATTTTTACAGAGGAAATGACATCACATTATGAAGATACAAAGAGCAACACCTTCTTTATCCAATTGATAAATATCAAACAAAAGGGTTCAATGATGGAGCACATTGAGGACTACCAAAAATTGAATATACGGGTAAATAATATTCTAGGGGAACACAGGATTGATGTCTTCATATGGACTCTAAAGGATAACATCCAACATAAGGTTCGCCTTTGGGAACCTAATACATTGGAGAAGGCATTCAGGTTGGCAAGAAAAATTGAAATAAATATTATGGCAACAATGAAGTCTACCACTCATAACTATAAAGATTGAAGTGTTGCTACTCCTAGACTTCCACATCCTATAAGGTTGAAACCACAACAATTGGAAGAAAAAAGAGTAAAATGGCCTTTCTATAGTTATGACAACAAATACACTAAAGGTCATAAGTGTGCTAAGAATAAATTATTTTACATATATTGTGAATAGGAGGAAGAAAAGGAACAAGAAACTTCAAAAGAAGAGGATATACACCATGAACCAACCCTAGAGGAAGAAGAAATGAAACTGACCATATCCTCTAATGTATTGGAACGATTTACCACTCCTAAAACTACCAAGATAGAAGGAGAGATCAAGAAGAAAAATTTAATAGTGCTTATTGATTTGGGTAGTGCCCATAATTTTATTCACTGTAAGGTAGCCAAGGAATTTAATTTCTTCCTATACACCGCACCAAAGTGTCAAGTGATGGTGGCAAACGGAGAAGCTATAAATTTCTTTGGAAAGTGCCATAATATCAAGCTAACCATGGTGGGATATATGTTGAATTATCAAATGCTTTCCATTCCAATGGGTGGTTCTGATGTTGTACTAGGAGTACAATGGTTACAACCTTTGGGGATGGTAGCTTTTAATTTTCAAGAACTTTTCTTGAACTTTTTTTCCGAAGGAAAGGAAGTTTAATTAAGAGGCATCACAAGGAAGCTAAGAAAGATAATAAGCTCTAATTAAATGACAAATATTCTAAAGAACTAACAACAAGGAGTCATTTCACAATTATGCTCACTAGAAGTTCCAACATCAAAATGATCTATTTCTCTAGATCTCCAAAAAGTCTTGGAAAATCATTCCAAGGTGTTTGACACTCCAAAATGCCTCCCACCTATTTGTGATCATGATCATGCTATTGATGTGATTCCAAGAAGTTATACTCCAAACATAAGGCCTTACATATATCCTTATGTCCAAAAGAGAAAAATTGAACGTAGGATTGCAGAAATGATAGAGGCTCGTATAATTCAACCTATTCAAAGTTATTTCTCTTCTCCAATAGTATTGGTGCACAATAAGGATAGATCATGGTGAATGTGTGTGGATTATAGGGGTTTCAGTAAGATCACTATTAAAGATAAATTCCCCATTCCTGTGATTGATGAATTATTGGATGCATTACATGGAGAAATTTATTTCACCAAGTTCGATATTCGTTCAGGATATCAACAAATTAGAATGAAGACTGAAGACATTCTGAAAATATCATTTCGAACACATGAGGGTCATTACAAAGTTTTCGTAATGCCTTTTGGCCTTACCAATGCACCTCCAACATTTCAAGGGTTGATGAATTCCATTTTAAAACCCTTCCTTAGAAAATTTGTGTTTCTATTTTTTGATGATATACTAATCTACAATAGGTCTTGGAAGGATCATGTTCAACATGTTGAAAAGGTGCTCAATCTATTGGAGGAGAAAAAATTATATGAAAAAACCTAAAAATGTTTCTTTAGAGTATAAGAGGTGGAATATCTGGGTCATATTGTATCTCGGGAGGGTCTTAAGGTAGACCCTAACAAAATTAAAGCCATTAATGAATGGAAATTCCCCACAACCATAAAGAAGTTGCGATGATTTCTCAGGTTAACAGGGTATTATCGCAAGTTTTTTAATAATTATTAGAGAATAGTAGTACTTCTAACAACATTAATGAATAAAGATGAATTTTCATGGACTCCTGAAGAAACTAAGGGCTTTGAACATCTTAAATATGCAATTGGCGAAGCATCAGTCTTAGCTATGCCAGACTTCACAAAAACCTTTATTATGGAATGTGATTCTTGAGGAAATGGAATTGGTGTTTTTTTAATGCAAGGAGGAAGACCTATTGCTTTTTAAAGTCATCCAATCAAAGGAAAGTATTTACAGAAAGCTATTTATCAGAAGGAAATTTTGGCAATACTACAAGCACTAAAGAAATGGCAACCTTACCTAATGGGAAGACACTTCAAGGTAAAAACTAGTCATGATAGTCTTAGATAATTTTTGGAACAATGACTATCTTTAGAAGAGCAGCAAAAATGGGTCACAAATATGTTTAGTTATAACTTGGAAAACATCTACAAAAAAGGGAAGCTAAATGTGGAAACATTGCTTTGTTCCATTTCTATTATCCAACCATATTGCATAACTGAAGTAAGGGAGGAATGGAAGAATGACAAAGAAGTATGGACACTCATTCAAAAGTTGCAGAAATGTCCCAATACATATGATAAATTTAGTTAGAAAAATGGCTCCTTATGGTACAAATATCACTTATATCTTTGTAGGAATTCCCAACTAAAACAAAATATTCTTTTGGAATTATGCACCTCTGCCTTAGGAGGACACTCGATATTTTTAAAAAATTACCAGAGTGTGAAGAAATAATTTTTTTGGGATGGCCTTAAATATGATATTCAAAATTTTGTAGTGGAATGCTTGGCTTGCCATAAAAATAATGTTGAGACAATTAGGGTCTACTACAAACTTTATCCATTCTAAATCAATGTTGGGAGGAGGTTTCAATGGATTTTATCATAGGTTTATCTAAGTCCGAAGGAAAGAGTTTCATCATAGTGGTAGTTGATAGGCTTACCAAGTATGCACACTTTTGTGCATTATCTCATCCATTTAAAGAGACTACAGTTGCTACTACATTTATGGAAACAATTCAAAAGCTACGTGGAAACCAAAATATTATTGTAAACGATAGAGATCCAATTTTCACTAGAAATTTTTGGATGGAATAATTTTCTTTTTTGGGCACTAAACTAGCTCATACCTCATCCTATCATCCTCAATCTGATGGGAAATCTAAGATATTGAACAAATTTTTGGAAGGATATCTTTGTTGTTTTGTCTCTGATAAACAAACACAATGGCTCAATTGGTTACCTTTGGCTGAATGGTGGTATAAAACTTCCTTCGACACTGCAGAAAAAATGACCCCATTTATGGCACTTTATGGATATCATCCACCGTCCATCACATCATATTTAAGAGAAAAATTTAAGGTTCAAGAAGTGGAATATCACATTAATCATCAACAACAACTTCTCCAACTCTTAAAGGACAACCTAAATTTGGCACAAAATCGAATGAAACAATACGAAAATCAATATCGCAGTGAGAGAATTTTAGCTGTAGGCAACTGTGTAGTTTTACGGCTACAACCATGCAAATGAATGTCCCTCAAGCAAGCTAATAAGGATAATAAATTATTGAAAAATTACTATGGTCCTTACAAGGTGTTGCAAAATATTGGTACTATGGCACACAAATTGGAGCTTCTTGCATCTTATTGAGTGCACCTAGTTTTCCATGTTTCATGCTTAAATGAGGTTATAAGTGACAAAATTATGGTTCAAAAAATATTTATAGATCTTGATGAGGAAGGAAAACTCATATTGGAATCTAAAGGATTCACAGAAACAAGAACTCAACAATGAAATCGATCAATTTCAGAGCATCTCATTAAGTGGAAGAGCTTACCCACTGAAAATTCCACATGGGAAGATGAGAATTTTATATAGAAGCATCCAGAACTACTCAAGCGTTGAGGAAAACACTTTTTTAAAGGAGAGGGGCATGGTAGGGCCCTATATTACTAGTGTAGTCCCTTATTTTTTTTAGTGTAGCCCCATTATTTTTATTGTTGTACACCTATAGTCGCCATATTGTTATTATTATGCCCCATAATAGTCCACTATTTTGATTGTTGTGCCCTTAAATTATTTTTGTTAGGTTGGCTAGGATTATATTGTGACCCCATGGACTCCTATATATATATATAAAGGATATTTTGTCATTTTTTTCATCCAAGAGTTGTTCATTTATGTTATTTAAAGGAGTTTTCTCCCTCGACGAGGTTGATTATAAGGCGTTGATCTATCTTTTCTTCTATTTTTTGAGTTGGTTTCATAAAAAATTATGCCTTTCCCCTCGACTCAACTAGGAAATTTGAATTCCATGCAGAACTGGGTTTATTTTTAGTAGATTCAGAGATCAGTGAGTTAACAACTATTATAACTACTAAATTGAACTCCTATTAACTCTACTAATGACTAGAGCTTAGATAACGAATTTTAGCTAACAATAAATCCATTAGATTGCTAAATTTTAGCAATCAACCCATGCACAACTCTACTTCTAGCCTAAAAGCTTGAATTTACTAATTTAACTATGAGATAAATCCATGTCACTCCAGCTAACTACAACCTAATTCCTCTTGGTGATGTAGAAAATTGAATTTCTTCATTTCACTAAGGCATAAATCAAATTAAGCCTATTCATGCTACAATTCTAACACTCCCTCTTAAGAAGAAAAGTGTTATGCACAACCCCAATACTACTCCTATAGGAATGTACTACGATACAACTCCCTCTCACTATTTTTTTTTATACTTTAACAGTTGCAACTGAGAAGTATCCAAAATATGGAATCAATTGTGTCTCTGAGATACAACTGTCTCTTGAGTCTTTGAATATTACTAGCATGCAATTTTCACTCAAGATCTGACTGCATCCACTAACACTTACCCTTCTTCTATTGAATATTGTGGGTTGTTGTAGCAAGGGTAATGATCCATGAGAATATTATACTCTAAATATTATTTATCTCCTATGGAATCTGCCCAAACATTTTCAACTCTAGGTCTAAGGTTTTATAATTCACTGCCTCACTCTTAGAGGTATAGTTGCATGCATGGCTAAATATACCAGTAGCTTGTAGATATTTTTAAATCGAACACCATTTTTTTTTCTTTTCCAATAGGAACATGCTTCAGAAATCCTTCCCTTTACTGAACAACATATCATATCCATAGTCTTCAAGTAAAGCTATAGAAACTGTATTTTTCTTCATACTAGGAACATACATTACATCCTTCAAGTGAATATGGGAGCCTAACTTCCTGTTAAAGGTGGCAATACCAATCCCTTTGGTACTATATTTCCCAACATTTCCAAGCTCTATGGGTAATTTTAGGTTCTTATCCTCTAGGTTGTTTAAGAAATCCTCATTTCTTATCATATGATATGAAGCACCAGAGTCTAGGTACCACTCACTTCCTCTTAATTTTATTTTCATGAAAGAAATGAGGATGAAATCCAAGTCTAATTTTAATTTGACGTCATCTCCTCTTGCTGTAGTTGCAAGTTCCTTACTCGATTTCTTATATGGACACTTGGTTGCATAGTCTTCATACTCATGGCAATGGAAGCATTTAATTTTACTAAGGTCTTTCTTCTTAAAATGGTCCTGGCTATATTTTTCCTCATAATGGGGCTCCTTCCCTTTGCATTATTTCCTTTTCCAAGTAGAGAAAAAACTTCTTCTTCATCAGATATGGATGTGACACCATCTCTAGTGTTTCTTCTAATCTCATCCTACACAAAATCATACAAAACCCTCTCCTAATTTGGTAGCTTGTCACTTTTATTAACTGAATCCTCGTAGCTATGTCAGGACTTCACAAAGCCAAGGAATCTTAAGCTCGCAAACTCATATAGTGTCACAGTCTCTACTACTCCTCCAAGTTCATCTCTAACCTGAATGAATCTAGATAGGTACTCAACAAAAGTTTCATTTTTCTTCATTTGAATGTTCTTGAGCTTATATTTCAATGCTAATTTCTTGGCATCATTGTTTCTTTTGAATAACTATGTGATGGTTTTCAACAATACATAAGAAAACTTCTTTTTATGCAAACTTGAAACCACATGATCTCTGACACCCTCTAGGATAATCCTCCTATGTTTTAGAGTATCTTTCTTCCACTATGCTAGATATTCTGCATGTGATGTTGTTGGTTTTCGAATTCTAGTTTGTGTGTAATCCAATACTCCATTGTCATCAAGCACATATTCCATTTTATCTTTCAGAAATATGAAATTTGAAGCTTCCTCCAATGCAGACTCAAGCCTTAATCCATAGAAGGACAATGTTACTACACTAAAAGAACATTTCTCCACAAACTCTGCAGTTTGAAATTTCTCTGATAGAATATCTAGAACAAGGTTTCTATGTAGTCTTCAACAGCTCTTATACCATGTAGAAATTGCAAGAAATTTTCTACTGCTAATGAATTCAAACTAAAATCAAGAGACATAAATTTCTTCTGCTATTCAGTGAAAAGGAAAACACGTGATAGAAAGACATGCAATAACATGCAACCATAAAAACAGAAGGAACATAATGATTTTACTAGGGAACCCAACTGGTAAAAACCCCTCTACTACTTTTCATTAATTCAAATGAGAAAATGGATCAATTGAAATGTCTTGCTTCAATCCTAAAGCATACTACAGAGTATAATTATGATCTCCTACTCACTAAACTTCTTTGATAAACACTTAGCCAAAATAGGTCTCTTCTTTCATCATGTTTCGTTGTGTAATACTTGAGCAAATTATCCCCTAAGAAATACAATAATACCCTATTTCCTTGCGCAAATATTGAAGGAATTGATCACCTACTCTAATGCAAAACTTACACACTCAACTAGTATACATCAATATATAAAATTATTATTTTTCCCTCCATTCAACTAGGAAATTTGGATTACATGGATCACTGAGTTTATTTTTAGTAAATTGGTTAGTTAATTGAGATATTAGTGAGTTAACAACTTTTATGACTACTCAAATCAACTTCTACTAACTCTACTAATGACTAGAGATCACATGACTAAGTTTAATTAACAATAACTCCACTAGATTGCTAAATTTTTGCAATCAACCCATGCACAACTCTACTTCTAGCCAAGAAACTCTAATTTACTAATTTAACTAGGACACAAAGCCATGTCACTCTAGCTAACTACAGTCCAAGTCATCCTGCTAATGGAAAAAAATGAATTTCTTCATCTAAGAGAGGCACAAGTCAAATAAAGTCTTTTCTTGCTACAATTTTAACAATATTCAAGATATTTTATATATGCACGACTCTAAACAATCTCAATGTCAATTTTTCACTATTGTTATTTTATATAATTGTATAAGTGTTCAAAATATGCTTAGTACTAGAAGTCGATTCCTATGCCACCTCTTTGATGACACACTTTAAATTTTTTGAAGAATTTGAGTTCATAATTTGATCCATGGTAGTTATTTTTAATTGATGTTTTGAGTCCAAAGTAAGACTCATCAGCAAGATAAAATGATTGAAAGAAGAAAAGGGGACTATGAATATAAATAAATGAAGGAAAAATAAATAAAGGAAGAAAAACCAACAATTGAAAACCCTAACTATAAAATAAAATTAAAAAAAACTACAAAACCTAAAAACATAAAATAAAAGTTTAATTATTCATATTAATATATTAATTAGATGGAATATTATTATTAATGTATTTAATGTAATATAATGAAATATTAATTTATATTAATGAATTTTATCTTAATAGAGCAATATATTAAATTATTAATAAATTAATACTAAGGTACGAATATATTAATATTAATATAATGTATTTATTTATTAATTATTTATATTCACAGATTACTAAAATTAATATTAATATATTATTGGAATATTATAGTTGATGTATTAATATTGATGTTTAAATAATAATATATTAGTTTAGCATATTATTAGTGAATCAATTGAATGCTCTAAGGTATCTGCCAGATCGATGTCTATGTTTCATGAGAGAAATTGTGGGTATTATATTATTTCTTCTACAAGTTTTGAGGAAACATAGGTTAGTGATATATCTCTTTACTTTTATATTTAATTTTTTGAGCAAACAAATGTCATGCTCAGTCTCCCTTAAGTGCATTGTAATTATGCTTGTTTGTAAACGAACATAAGTGGTGTTCATTTATCAGAAGATTTATAAATATAAAGAAATGGTTATATATAAATTTTGGTTCTAGAGTCGAAACGTCGATAAAAGATAACTACTTTGGATCACATTTCAAATTCAAATTATTCAAATTCTAAACCTTACAGAAACTTAAAAACTTTAAATTTTAACAATGATTAAGAGATTGGTCACATCATATGTTTGAAAGGAACGCTAGAAGGAAACTTAGGCAATCATGGCCCCACAAATAGTTTGGTCCTCCAATACTAATTGATCTTAGCTAGTATTGTGTCTCTTACTAAACCAGTTACATTTTAGAAGAGAATATATTATTTATTCTATATAAGATATATTCATTACTTTTACTATTTTAATACTAAATTTCATGTATTTATCACTTGTATCATTTGATTATCTACCAGTCCAATATTTGTCACTTATGTTTCCTATATATCAAAACTATATCAAAACTAATGAATTGATCCCTTTTTTTATTTAAATATTATATTTTATGTATTCCAATTTTAAACATGAGTTTGGTAATAATGTAATATTAAGTATAATTCAATTTATTATTATTATTATTATTATTTTTTTTTAATATTACATTAAATTTAAATGGAATGTCTTAAAATTATTAAATTTTATCCATTTTTGATATAATATTTTTTATTATTTGGAACATTTTCTACTATTTGGAATTTGTGGATGTTTCATAATATTAAGGTGTACAATATGTTTAATTTGAAATCTTATAATCTAATAAATTATTAGAATAAATTTTTTTTGTCTTGTTAAAATATATTAATGTTTTAGAAATTTATAATTGTTAATTTCATACCTTATCACATTTGAATATTGCATTTAAATTTAAAATTTGATGACAATTTTATATCAATTTTAATTTTGTCATTTTTTCTCATTATTATATAGTTTTTATACATAAATATTATATACTAGTTCACTTATGCACTTCATGAAATTATTTTTATTTTATTTATTTTAATGGAATTCATCTTTTTCAATGGCCATATGGAAAGAATAAAATTTATTTAGGAATTTTATGAAGACATGTTTATTCACTATCTCTTATATATTATTGATATATCTTTGACTATATTGTATTTATTGTGATGTGCTGAACAAAAAATAATTGTTATAATGTGAAATTGAAAAACTAACATGAGAACGTGAGTGTGAAAAAAATGACATGAAAATACTATGAAAAAAGAAATGGGACATCGTAATAAGACACATATCCTCACATTTTGATGAAAAAACCAATGTTGCGTTGTAATAAACAATAAAAATAGGTATCTTATTTTCATGAAGAAAAATCATCATTAAAAACTGGCGCTAGAAAGGTGACATCGAAATTTCATCGTCCAAATAAAATTACACAAATATATTTTGAAAAAATGGTGCCACAATGTGATGAAAGGCATCCAAGCTTACATTTTGACAAAATCCTTATTGTTGCAATATGTATAACATACATTTCATATGGAAAATAAAATATGAACATGATATAAATTTGATCTAATGGAACAATGTTTTTGACCAAAATAAAAGTTGTTTAACAATTATCACCATTGAATTGGATTTAGAAAATGTTGTGGAAAATACAAAAACAAAATGATAGAAAAATCCATATAATTAACAAAAATTATGAAAAGAGGAATGGAGAAATAACCAAGAAATAACATATAAACTAGCAAGAAAAAAATCAACGATGTTATGATATATACTTAAAAATAACACCTATATTGATAACCATGGTCATCCACAATCTAGTATGGTTATCCAAAGGTGACCATGTTTTGTATTGTAAGCCATAGTTAACCATATCCAAACATCTGTACTAATGCTCAACCATGGGGAACATGGTTAATCCACTATCAGCCTTGACTTATATTGTCATGCTAGGTCAACTGTGGTAAACTTTTTTGTCATAATTGATCATTTTCAACCATGATTTGTGATCCATGATAAAAAATTTCAACCATGATTTGTGATCCATGATAACTTTTTTCAACCATGATTTGTGATCCATGATAACTTTGGTTTTCATAATCGATCATTGTCAAACTATGATCGATCATTATTTTCATAATAGATCATTGTTTTCATAATCAATCATTTTCGATGATAACAATAGAAAACCATGTACTATGTTTGAATATTCCTACCCACATTCGTTAGCCATCAACCAACACAACCACATTACATGGTCAACTATTCCTATCCACATTCATTAGCCATCAACTAGCACAACCACATTAATAAAGTGAATGAAAAACACCAATTTAAATCTTTTTCCACCTTCCATATACCAATCAATAACATTAAAAAGTGAAAAATGATATCAATCGACATATTCCAATCACGTTATTAATATAGTTATACAACTAATAAAACACAATCAAAATTATCAAATTACCTAATCCTTTAAAATTTATTAATGCTTATGAGCTTATGTGTCCCATATCATAGCCATTTTGACCAACCATTAAATAAACCACTTAAATGTATATAACTACTTCGAACAACATATGAATGAACTGCTTAAATGTTTGAAACTACTTGGAACAACATATGAATGAGTTGGTTATACAAGTCTAATCTATATATTGAAGCCATATAATAACACTATGAAGTTTTAGTCCATTAATTTTTTTTTTTAATTTAATTTAGCGATATGAAAAGATATTTTTTTTCCTATTTTCATAATTAAACTTTAGATTTGGCTAATCCAAAGGAAGCTTATCATAATCATAAAGATATACTTTGGGAAATAAATAATAGTGATAACTAAGAGCCTTTGAACGAATATGTTTAAAACCAAAAACTAATGGAGGGAAAAGTAAAATCCCACCATTTTCTTGGTCGTCCTGCAAAAATAATACAAATTATATTAGCAACTCTTAGCCACCCTCCCTTAGCCAAGGTATACCCTTCCTTATATTCAAGGATTTACTAATAATTTTTCCAGAATCCTTTCTAAAAAGAACATTAAAACCTTCTTCAAGACCCAAACAACCCTTATCTAGCTCATCAAATCAGCTAAGAACAATATTGGCCCTATGTTAAGACTCGTACTCTATGAGGTCGCCTTCCCTTGTGGAAAATCTTATCTAGGTCAAATCGGTCATTATTTCAAAAAATGGTTGAAATAACAAGTGCTGGAGACTAATAACAATTGGATTGAAAAGTCTGCCATTGCTGAGCACTCTCATTCTTCCAAACACCTTATCAGTTTTGAAAAATCAAAAATTGATCTGGATATGGGAAAACTATTTTTGTTCTGCTAGCTCCCTCATTAGTTAAATAAAAATGTGTTTAGGATCGTCTCAAGTTAGCCAATTGTAAGGGGTTTATGTGTCAAGTTTTAAGTGTCTTTGATGAGAAATTTATGGGTTAATTATCTTTTAAAAACTCATGTACAAAAAATAAAATGTAGAGAAATAGCACACAACAAACACATTACACAATAGTTGATAATGGAGTTCACCCCTCCTGGGCTACATCTCCATGGACCTGCTTCAACTAGCTAGTCCTTGTTGGGATTAATGGTCAAATGTATTATTACATGCACCTAGAGTGATCCAATAGCTTTTAAATTAACTCCATTGGCTTCAAAAGACCCAAAAATCTAATAATAGACTCTTCAATCTATCAAAATGGTCTTCAGCTGATCTAGGCATAACCTCCTCTCCTGGTGGCATTAGGCTTCTTTAATATTCAAAGTGGAAAAAAACACTTTCATAAGTGTTGAAACGCCTTTGAAACCTGCAGCATCATGCTCATAGCATCAAAATAATCTAGGAATGACTCTTCTTGAGCCCAATTTGGCCAAAATTTGCAAAAGTTATGATTCCTTCAATTTTTCCCTAGGCATCTCCACTAAAACTGAAACATCTCGAGTTAAGGCTATTAAAGCTAGTAGTGGTGCTAAAATTGGTGGTTGCATCATATATTCCAGCAACTTAAATTTTATTTTAATGAATTACTAAGTCTGGTTTAACTGCGGACAAGTGTGGATTAACCTTGGTTTAACACTTAATGCATCTTTTTCATAATTGCGCATTAGCATATGGATTAGCATAATTAATCTAGGATTATGGTATTACACCCTCTTTAACAAACCTTAATATGCACTTAAATATTCGGCTCCGTCATTGGTTATTATAGAATGGTCACGTGGGGAGGGGTCTGGCCCCCTCTAAACCCCCACCAATCATACGAGATGAGAACAAATGTAATTCGTGCACATAGACTATTAAGGAAAGTTGTTGTGGTCTATTGGTAAGATGTGCACGTTGTAGTGGGAAGGTCTTAGGGTCGAGCCCTGACCTCCACCTAGCCCTGCGTATAAAGTTTTGTTCCAAAATACATCTGCACCAAACCTTTGTAATACTAGAAATTTAGACTTTGGAAACGTATTTGATAATTTAGACCATATAACATATGTAACGGACTTTCGAATTTGGATATAACCTAGTCTTTGAATATAATTAAATTTGACCATTGCATTCAAACTATAAAACCCATAATTCAGCCTTGACCTTGGTCCACCAGAGGGGGCACGTGGTGGCCCCTAGATGCACCACGTTTTAGCCCCTAGTTTGACTATCCCAACCATAAAAAAATTCAAAGTCGACCTTAGGAGACAACACATAAAAAAATTTCACCTCCTAAACTATCCGGCGAATCCTGGAGTGGCACTTTTCATAGTGTCATTGGGAAAAATTTAGGAAAACCCAAATTTTTTTCCTTTGACCCTGTTTAACCCTTCCTTTTCTTAAATTTGCATGTTTGACATGATGATCAATAGGCTCTAACTTCATCATACGGACTTTGTTTTGAGTGAAAATAATTTCTCTGGATTCCTGATGACATGCCTGATGCAATCGTTCTAGTTTGGTGCAATTCTGAGAAATTTGAATTTTTGGCAAATTTTTTCCCCTAATCTAGATTCTGATCACTCCCCATTGATAGGATTTTGGACCCACAAAATCTGGTTATTTCATGAGAGTTGAATACTCCTTTCTTTCCCAATTTCTGTCACCTTGATTCTTCTTGGAAAATTCTCCATGACAACCACTTGGGTTCACTGACATGCCTTGCCTTGCAATTGGATTGACACTTTGACCAATGTCCCCATTTTTCTTCTGATCCCATCCAACACTTGTTGGTTTCTTGGTGAGTGATAAAAAACTTTGTTGTACCAAAGCGATCCCTTGGTGCTTGGAAAACTAACTGATGGCCTTCCCACTGAGAATCTCGTTCCTCATTTGCATAAACATGCATTTGATGCAAGCTTCTCCTTGGAAACCACTTTTCCAAGTTAAGCCCATCTGATTGAACTACAACAATGAGTTACAACATCAGTAATAACAAAAGAAAAAGAAATGATCATTCTTTTACCTCCATGGTTCCAAATTCCACATCTGGAATAATGAATTCGCCATCTCTTTCACTTCTTGGCTTCAACACATCAAATGGTCTATAATGGTTGTTGTTTTGGCTGCAAACGTTTTAGCATCTTGTCACAACACAACCATCAAACTTAAAAACATCTCATGCAATAAACATAACTTGACGACATATCCTTTTTATCCTTCAAAGAAAGAAATTCCACATCATGTGAACATCGCCATGTACTCTTACATATTGGTTTCAAAACTCATCGACCAAACACAAGTCAAAAAAACATGCTTCTTCAAACAGGTAACTCTCAAGTAAAAAAAAAACATGTATAACCTTGCCATATTTGCTGCATCTAATTGATTCAGCATACCTCTAATTTCAAACACCTTCCTGGCGTAAACATGAAACATGCATTCATTTGACAAAGAAATGCATCAATCATCAAAATACATGCAAGGACTTAATTGGATAAGAAATCTAACCATCTCTTACCAAAACATTTCAATGGTGCTTCTTTCATCTGCACTTCATCATGCGAATCATCCTGACGACATTGATTATGGAATCCTCTTTTCCATTCTTGACAAGATCTCTCCCCACCTTCTTCAAATGTCGTGGATGACTTCTTAGATACAAATTCCAACACTTGTCTATAAGATGACCTTGCTTATGGCAATGAGTGAAAAAAAATTCAACTTCTTTTCAACATGGTTTGCGTTGTCCAATAGACCTTTGGATTTCTACCTCCTTTATTTTGAAATTTTCCTATGCATGGCTATCTTCTTCCACCATCTTGAAACATTATGGTTATTCAAACCACAAAAAGAACATGCAAAATTTCTCCAACTCTTATTTGAATATTTACCATGTTTATCATAATCAAAAGAAACTTTATTAAAGGCAGATGTATATCTTATACATTCACCTTTGCCTCCTTCTTGTGGAGGTGAATTTGTTGAGGTAGGGGCTCTCTTCGGAATACCAACAATGACATCCTCTTGTTTTCCATTCCCATTTGATACATTATTAGGAGCATCTTCTTACAAAGTGGGTTTAAAACTTTTCCATTCCTCATGAACACAATGTTCACAAGCTTGAGGTAATGATCATGAAATGAAAGTCCTTCCTGGAACACCTTCATGTGCCTTCATGGCCCTGGATCATTCTTCATCATGTTTTCCATAACGAAGACCCAAAAACCTAGGCCTTTCTTCAACAACAATTGGCTCAAGTATGCCTTGTGCATGTTTGCCAAATCCTTTACCTTCATAGCCCATTTTCATCAATAATTTGGACCTTATTACTCTAGTGTGTCTCTCAAAAGCACCTACACATTCATCTTGAGATTAAATTGAATATAAACATGAATTTCATAACTCTTTTTCAAGGACATGCTTGGCTAAGGTTTTCTTGGCATCATGGAGCTGAGTCTCCATCTCATGCATCCTTGCTATTTTTTCATTTGCAATATGAAGCTGAGTCTCCATGTCATGCGTCCTCTCAAGAAATTCTTAGTTCTCCTCCTTCATGAAATTCAACTTCTCTTGAAGTATAATGCTCTCCCTCTTATCTTCATACATCTCTCGCACCATATCATTAATGATGTAGAGCTTCCACAACAACTCTTTATCAAAGAGTTTTGCTAAGGAATATTGACTAGAAACATCACTTAATGAAGCTACCATCACACTTGTAATGCATAAAACTTATTTTCTATGATTTGAGAATTGAGCTCTAAACCTTGACCTTCTCTTCACACATATAAACTTTCACATAGCTAAATTCTCCTTGGACAAATTCAAAACCAATAGCTAATTATTCTAGCTAACCTTGGCTAAAATGAGATAAATTTTGCTATGATACCAACTTGATATGAATATGGGCAAGCTAGTTTTTTTCTCCTATCTCCCTCATCAGTTAAATAAAAAAGTGTTTAGGATCGTCTCAAGTTAGCCAATTGTGAAGGGGTTTATGTGTCAAATTTTAAGTGTCTTTGATAAGCAATTTATGAGTTAGTTAGATTTTAAAAACTCATGCACAACAAATAAAATGCAGAGAAATAACACACAACAAACACATTACACAATATATGATAATAGAGCTGACCCCTCTTAGGCTACATCTTAATGGACCTGCTTCAACTAGCTAGGCCCTCTTGGGATTAATGATCAAATGTGTGATTACATGCACCTATAGTGCTCCAATGGCTATGAAATATGTTCCATTGGATTCAAAAGACCCAAAAATCTCAAAATATACTCTTCAATCTTTGAAAATAGTCTTCAACTTATCTAGGTATGACCTCGTCTCCTTGTGGCCTTAGGCTTATTTAATATTCAAAGTGGAAAAAACACTTTCAGAAGTATTCCAATGCCTCTAAAACTTGCACCATCATGCTCAGAGCATCAAAATCATCTAGAAATGACTCTTCTTGAGCCCAATTTGGTCTAAATTTGCAAAAGTTATGCTACCTTCAATATTTCCCTAAGAATCTCCACTAAAAGTGGAACATCTCCAGTTAAGGTTGCTAAAAATGGTAGTGGCACTGAAATTGGTGGCTCTACCAAATATGCCACCAACTTAAACTTCATCTTAATTAAGTACTAAGCCTAGTTTAACTATGGATGAGTGTGTATTAACCTTGGTATAGTGCTTAATGTGTGTTTTTCATAACTGCGCATTAGCATATGAATTAGCATAATTAATCTGGGGCTATGGTATTAAAACTGATTTAACAAACCTTAATCTGCACTTAAATTTTCCACTTTGCTATTGGTTATGGTATAATGCTCACATGGGGAGGGGTTTGGCCCCCTCCAAACCCCCACTACTCATACGAAATGAGAAAAAATGTAATGCATGGGCATACACTCTTAGGGAAAGTTATTGTGGTATATTGGTAAGATTTGCACGTTGTAGTGGGGAGGTTGTGGGGTCGGTCCCCGACCTCTGCTTGGCCCCACGTATAAATTTTTTCTCCAAAATACATATGCACCAAACCTTTGTAATATTACAAATTCGTACTTTGGAAACATATTTAATAATTCGGCCAATATAACAAACAAACAAGTACTCGTGAAGAGAAAAAAACTGGTATTGTTCGCCCTATTAAGCCCCTAGGGCCTAAATGGCTCAATTTTCACCCATGAGCTATTTCCATTAATGGATTAGTTTGATCTGAAAATTGGGATAAGGGGTGTGAACCAAAAAAATCTTTAAAAGTGTTTTTGAATAGAGTTGAAGTGACCAAGTTTTGAGGAGTTGATCTACTGAGATCCATTTTATTCAAAATAGAGCTCGATTTTACCATTAAGAGTAGGTCAAATGTTACCTGTCCTTGTTCATAATATATGCATGCACAATCGCCACAGGATCAAGATAGGATCCCATATGATACGTACTTTGGACTTTGAATATAACCAAACCTTTGGATATAATGAAATTCGACCATTGCATTCAGACTATAAAACCCATAATTCAGCCTTGACCTTGGCCCACCAGAGAGGGCACGTGGAGGTCCCTAGCTACACCATATGTCAGCCTCTGGTTGGATTTTCCCAACCATAAAAAAAAAATCAAATTCGACCTTAGGAGACAACATATAAAAAAAAATCACCTTCAAAACAATTCAGTGAATCCTGCAGTGACACGTGTCACAGTGTCGTTGGGCGAAATGGAGGAAAACCCAAAATTTTGGACTTTGACCCTCTTTGACCCTTTTTTTAAATGACATGTTTGAAATGGATATCAACAAGCTCTAACTTCCTCATATGGACTCTGTTTTGAGAAACGAATTGCGCAAAATTCCTAGCAACAGGCCCGATCCGGTCGTTTTGGTTTGGTGCAATTCTGAGCACTTAGAATTTTTGGCAATTGTTTGCCCCTAATCCATATTCCGATAAAAAATCCTTGCCCCTGCTTCCTTTCATTCCACTTTTATCATTCAGGAAGCCCTAGAAATTGAAAAGCATACTAACAACTTTAACCACGATGATGGTTACGAGTTGAGTCATTAATGGAAACCTACAATCTACTTCATATATTATAAGCACCCCTTCTCCATTTCCAAATCTAACCCTATCTGACCCTCCTTTACCCTCATCCATTTCCAGCTCTAACCCTATCTGACCCTCCTTTCCCCTCCTTTCCCCTTTTTATTTTTCAAATCTTTCATCTTTTTTCCCCTTTTCATCATGCTTTATCTCTAATTCATGCACCTTAATTAATCATTTATTTCACCCATCTCAAATTACGGATTTAATTTTCTTTACGTCCCCCTAACTTTCTTTTCAACCTAATCATCCCCAAAATTAAATTATATTATTAAATTTAATCTCATTCATGAATTTATCATGTTCCTATTTATATTTAAAAATTAATACTTGTAATTTAACATATTATTAGAACAATATTAAATTAAACAATCTTAATCCTTAATAGTAATTAATTGAATTAGCTTTATTAATAATAAATAGTTAATTATTTTAAATAAAATAAAATTTATTATTTGAATTAATCATTTTATAATCCCTGAAATCAAATTATATTTTTAAATTTAATCCCATTTATGAATTATGTTTTTTTAATTAAAATTAATTTCTCCAATCCAATTTAATTTATTATTAGAATAAAATTAAATTTAATAAGCCTCTTTCTAACCTTTCTCTAACAAGGTAATTTGACCTCTTTCAACTTCGTTGAATTTTTAAGAGCTAGTATTTTTTTTATTTATAAATGTCTTCACTCTTCCTATATTAGGTTTACCTTCTTCCTCTTAAACATAGATTAAATGTTCATTGTGGAGCTCTTCAATCATATTACACATACAGGATTTCAAAAATTCTAACTAATACAGCTAAAAATTCTAACTACTACAGCTTATAAAGTATTAAGTAGTTTATAAAACATTATGGATCAATACGTATATCATCTCGGGAAAGTCTTGTATCGCGCTATATTTTTAACGATATATATGTTGAAATGTTACTTTCAACTGCTCAGCCTAAAAACAGCCGCTTTCCATTTGTGTTTTCATGTTTTTCAATGAACAACCGCTTGCTAAAACAGTCACAGAGTCATTTTCGTTTAAGGACAGAGTTTACAGTCTCTGTACAATAGAAACAGGGTATTGTTTTGAAAACAGAGTGTTAAATTAAAAACAGAGCCTTCGTCCTTTATAGTGAAAATAGAGTGGTTTTGAACGCGGGAATTTTTGAGTTTCAAGTGTTGTGGTCCCACAGACCACGTTGACAGTCCACGTGGCGAAAAGTTATTTGATCGCATTGTTTTGGAGCTGAGTCAGGCACAGCCCAAAACGGACACGATGTGTTTTATGAGCTCGATTGTATGTTTCATCGCGTGCACAAAAATCCGCCATACACCAACTAGTTTTCGGATGCGATATGAGTTATATAGGCCGGATTTGATAATTGATCGCACGCACAAAAGGTGACGTCACGTCATCCATTTTGTAACGTGATATGATCTATTGTGTTTTGGTTTAATAAACATTTGAAGTCCAGTGGGCGGAGTTTGTTAAAGTTTTGTTTTGTAAAGGTTTTTCGTTATATTGTTTTATGTTTTAATTTGTTATCACGCGATAGGTTTTTAAACCTTTGCAATGTTATGTTTTAATATAACATATGCGCACAAATTTTAGGTGGGCCCGGGAGGCTCTTAAAATTAGTTTTAGTTTTAGTTTTTATTATATAGTTTTGGTTTATATATGCTGTGCCATATATTTTTGAAAAAGGCCCGAGAGGTATATTATGTATTACATTACACAGCAGTGTATTTGAAAAAGGATAGACAGTATATTGTTTTATAATTACACACAGCAGTGTTGCATTTTGAATAGAGGACAGAGTGTATTTTTGTTTTTGAACAGAGACAGTGAAGTTGTGTTATGCACTACATTTTGTAGCAGTCTTGTTTTTTTTTGTAATCCTTCAGTGAGAGGAAGAAGAATATTTTGTAACATTTTGTTTTATTAATGAAATAGAAGTTTTTCTAGTGTGTGAAACTCTGTCTCCAAGTGAAGAAAAATTTTATTTTCTTATTATTCAAAGGACAGCATTATTCTCTCTGCAGTTTGTTCCGGAATTTTCAGAAATTCCAACATGGTATCGGAGCTAGTCCAGGCTCTTTGAAGGTGTCAAAGAAGCTGAAGGAAGAATTTCTTGTTGCAGCAGCTTCTCCAGCAGAGTGAAGACTCAATCAAGAAAAATCCAAGGTATTTCTCAAGACAGTTTTATTTTTGTTACTATTGAAAACAGTCAGTTTAGTTTTTAAAAACACAGTCAAGTGTTTTGAAGCATAGTTCAGAGTGCAAGAATGGCTGGAGCCAGCACTAGCATGAGTAATGGTAATACTCAGCTCCCATAATTTAATGGGAAAAACTATGATTACTAGGAAATAACCATGAGAGCCCTGTTTGCCTCTCAAGACCTATGGGAACTTGTTGAGGATGGTTTTGAAGAACCATTGGATGAAAATGAGTTTAATGATTTAACACAAGCAGAGAAGGACTTGTTGAAGAGCAATAAGAAGAAGGACTCTAAAGCCCTCTAATTTTTGTATCAAGCAGGGCATGAGAGTTTGTTTCCAAGGATAGCAGTAGCTAAGAGATCCAAAGAAGCATGGAAAACTCTTAAGACAGCCTATCAAAGCATGGAGAAAGTAAAGATAACAAAACTACAATTGCTAAGGAGAGATTTTGAGACTCTCTGCATGAAGGAGTCAGATAACATTGACTCATTCTTCACAGATGTGATTGGAATGGTCACATAGATAAGGTCTCATGGAGAGACTCTTGAAAAAAGGATGATTGTGGAGAAACTATTGAGGAGCCTACCCTCAAGGTTTGATGTGATTGTCACCACCATAGAAGAGACAAAGGATCTCACAAAATTTTTAGTTGATGAGCTACATGCATCACTGATGACACATGAGCATAGATTGAGTAGAAATGAAAACTCATCTCTGGAGCATGCCTTTAAGACCTAGATGTCCTTTGGAAGAGGAAGAGGTCAAGGCAGAGGAAACAAGAGAGGAAGAGGCAGAAGCCAAAACATAGGTGGAAGAAACAATCCAACAAATGCTCAAGGAAGGGGCAGCAATCCAAATCAAAACCAATGCCAAGGTAGCAGCCAGCAAAGTGGACAGCAACATGCTCAAAGACAAAGGTATGATAAATCCAATGTCCAATGTCATTATTGTAAAAAATATGGGCATTATGAAAATGAATGTAGGAAGAAGAAAAATGATATGGCAAATAGAACTAGTGCAAATTTCACTAGAGAAAATATCATCCAAGATAAATTGTTTTTAGCTTGTAATATGGCTGAGGAAAAGAGTGAAGATTTATGGTTTCTAGACTCTGGTTGCAGTAACCATATGACAGGAAACATAGCCATGTTTTCTATGTTAGATGAGAATGTGAAGTCACAAGTCACATTAGGAACAGATAGTAAAGTTTCTGTTATGGGAAAAGGAGAAGCAAATGTCTTAACAAGGAAAGGAGAAAAGAAATTCATAGCAGATGTTTATTATGTTCCTCGAATGAAATGTAACCTCTTAAGTATTGGATAACTTGTTTAAAAGTTGTACAATGTTTTCTTTGAGGATGATGTATTCGCCATCATGGATAATCGACCTAGCAAACAATGTATTGTTGAAGTGAAGATGACAAGGAATAGTATGTTCCCTCTCAGGATGAGGGAAGATTTAAAAAATGGAGAATAAATACCAACAGTGACACAAGAAGCTTTCCAAAGCGAAATAAAATATGAGAATTGGTTGTGGAACTTGAGATTTAAACATCTCAACTTTGGAGGTCTTAACTTGTTGAACAGAAAATGAATGGTAAGAGGTTTTCCATTGATTGAGAAACCAGACAACCTTTGTGAAAGTTGTATCTTGGGTAAACAACACAGAGAAAGTTTTCCATCCAGGAAAAGCATAAGGGCAAAGGCACATTTAGAGATTGTCCACTCAAATTTATGTGGATCGATGCAAACTCCATCACTTTCTAGCAGCCACTATATGTTAACTTTTATAGATGATTTTAAAAGAAAAACTTGGGTTTAATTTAAAAAAAAAAAACAAAAGTGAAGTGTTTGAAAGATTCTACAATTTCAAAGCACTTGTGGAGAACCAAAGTGGGCTGCATATCAAAGTTCTAAGGACTGATAGAGGAGGTGAATATATCTCTAAATAATTTCTACATTTTTGCAGATAAAATGGAATTCATAAGCATTTTACAGCAAGGTACACTCTGCAACAAAATGGAGTAGCCGAAAGGAAGAATAGGACAATCATGGATATGGTAAGGAGTATGTTAAAGGCAAAGCATTTGTCGAATGATTATTGGGCTAAAGTTGTACATTGTGCAATGTACATTTTCAATATATGCCCAACAAAAGCAGTCATGAACAAAGTACCGGAAGAAGCATGGAGTGGCACAAAGCAAGGAGTCCCTCACATGAATGTTTTTGGTTGTGTGGCTTATGCACACATTCCAGATCAGCTAAGGAAGATGTTGGACAGCAAGGGGGAGAAATGTATTTTTATTGGATACAGTGAGGAATCCAAAGCTTATAGGTTGTATAACCCATCCACCAAGAAGTTTATTGTGAGCAGAGATGTTCAGTTTATTGAGGAGGAAGCTTGGGATGGAAGCATAGAGAAAACAATGAATGTTAAAAATTGTTTGTCTCATGATGAAGATGATGAAGAGATGGCTAAAATACATCCCCAAACAGCAGCACCAAAACAAGGACAGCAAGGAACACCCTTGAGGAGAAATGAAAGTGCTTCTCCAAGCACATCACAAGGAGGAGATTCGAGTGCTACTTCAAACACTCATACACCAAATGAAAGAGGAAAGAAGTTCAGAAATTTAAATGACATTTATGAGCAAGAGGCAGCAAATGAAGATATGAACTCTTTGGTTGTTTTGTATTGTCATGTTGATGACCCTATTCATTTTGAGGAAGCTATTAAATATAGGAAATGGATAGAAGCTATGGATGAGGAAATTAATGCCATAGAAAGAAACAAGACATGGGATTTAGTTAAACTCCCAAAAGGTAAAGATGTTATTGGAGTTAAATGGGTCTACAAGACCAAGAGTAATGTTGAAAGAAAAATAGAGAGACACAAGGCCAGACTTGTTGTCAAAGGGTATAAGGAGCAACATGGGAGAGACTATGAGGAAACTTTTGCACCGGTTGCTAGAATGGAAACCGTGAGAGCAGTGTTGTCCATAGCAGCACAAAACAAGTGGAAATTTTACCAAATGGATGTGAAGTCAGCATTCCTAAACGGAGTGTTAATGTAAGAGGTTTACATTGAACAACCTCTAGGCTATGAAAAGAAAGGCCAAGAGCACAAAGTGTGCAGATTGAAAAAAGCTCTTTATGGGCTGAAGCAAGCACCAAGAGCATGGTACAGTAGGATAGATTCCTATCTACTGGAAAATGGTTTTGAAAAATGTGAGGGAGAACCCACCCTATACATCAAAGAAAATGATGGTAAGATGTTGATAGTTGTTTTATATGTTGATGATGTAATTTTCACAGGTAATGATGATTACCTTATTGAAAATTTTATAGCAGTCATGAAAGAAGAATTTGAAATGAATGGTATGGGTTTGCTGAAATACTTCTTAGGAATAGAAGTAGAGCAAAATCAAAATGGGATTTTTATCTCACAAGAAAAATATGTTAATGAAGTGTTGGAAAGATTTAATACGCAGGAGAGCAAAGCAGCAATAACTCCCACAGTGATGGGATTAAAACTCAGCAGAGAGGACAGCAGCAAGGATTTTGATCCTAGTTTGTACAAGAGCATAGTTGGCAGCCTCATGTATTTGACTGCAGCTAGGGCTGATATAATGCATGCTGTTAGTTTGATTTCCAGATTCATGGAGAGGCCAAAAGAAGCACATTGGCAGGCAGCAAAAAGGATTCTGAGGTATGTTAAATGTACTAAAACGTTTGGTATTTTATATACTACTTCAGAATGTTCAAATTTAATTGGATACACTGACAGTGATTGGGCTGGAAGTGTAGATGATCGGAAAAGCACATCCGGTTATGTTTTTCACATGGGTTCACGAGCCATTTCATGGGCTTCTGAAAAACAACCTATTGTAGCATTATCTACAGCAGAGGTAGAATATGTGGCAACTACAGTAGCAGCGTGTCAAACAATTTGGATGAGGAGAATGTCAAGGGGTTTATACCAAGAACAAGTAAAAGGTACAGTGATTTATTGTGACAATAGCTCAGCTATTGCATTATCAAAGAATTTTATGTTTCACAAAAGAATGAAACACATTGACACAAAGTTTCACTACATCAGGGAGCTAGTGAACAATGGTGAAATTGTTTTACAACACTGCAGAACTCAGGAGCAGTTTGCAGACGTTTTGACCAAGCCATTGGGGCAAAATATTTTTGAGTTTTTAAGAAAATGTCTAGGTATGACTGATAACCCAGTAGTTGAAATTAAGGGGGAGTGTTGAAATGTTACTTTCAACTACTCAGCCCACAAACAGTCGCTTTCCATTTGTGTTTTCATATTTTTCAATGAACAGCCACTTGCTAAAACAGTTGCAGAGTCGTTTTCATTTACGGACAGAGTTTATAGTCTTTATACAATAGAAACAGGGTATTGTTTTGAAAACACAATGTTAAATTAAAAACAGAGCCTTCGTCCTTTATACTAAAAATAGAGTAGTTTTGAACGCAAGAATTTTTGAGTTTAAAGTGTTGTGGTCCCACAGACCACATTGATAGTCCACATGGCGAAAAGTTATTTGATCACATTTTTTTGGAGCTGAGTTAGCCAGAGCTCAAAATGGACACGATGTGTTTTATGAGCCCGATTGTATGTTTCATCGTGCGCACAAAAATCCGCCATACACCAGCTAGTTTTCGGATGCGATATGAGTTATAGGCCGGATTTGATAATTGATCGTGCGCACAAAAGATGACGTCATGTCATCCATTTTGTAACGCGATGTGATCCATTGTGTTTTGGTTTAATGAAAATTTGAAGTCCGGCAGACGGAGTTTGTTAAAGTTTTGTTTTGTAAAGGTTTTTCGTTATATTGTTTTATGTTTTAATTTGTTATCACACGATAGGTTTTTAAACCTTTGCAATGTTATGTTTTAATATAACATATGCAGGCAAATGTTAGGTGGGCCCCAGAGGCTCTTAACATTAGTTTTAGTTTTAGTTTTTATTATATAGTTTGGTTTTTATATGCTGCACCATATATTTCTGAAAAATGCCCGAGGTATATTATGTATTACATTACACAGCAGTGTATTTGAAAAAGGATAGACATTGTATTGTTTTATAATTACACACAGCAATGTTGCATTTTGAATAGAAGACAGAGTGTGTTTTTGTTTTTGAACAGAGATAGTGAAGTTGTGTTATGCACTGTGTTTTGTAGCCGTCTTATTTTTTTTTGTACATAGAAGAAGAAGATTTTGTAACAGTTTGTTTTATTAATGGAATAGAAGTTTTTCTAATGTGAAACTCTGTCTCCAAGTGAAGCAAAATTTTATTTTTCTGTGTTCAAATGACAGCATTATTCTATCTGTAGTTTGTTTTGGAATTTTCAGAAATTCCAACCATATACGCAAAGTCCTCCTTCGACGTATCTTTCGAAAAGCGAGGGGATGGAGAAATCACGAAATGGAAACGATCCTGATATTACCAGTTGTGCCAGAAAAATCTTAGGGATGATTGGTGGTCACATAAAGAACGCCATATATAGAGGCATCTTATGGGATAGATTTGTACCTTCCGCTTTAACAAGTGGAACTGATGGCCTGTCACATGAAGGAGGGGCGTCCACGCAAAATGAAGGCACCGTTCTGATGGATTGAAAAACACGGCCGAGAGGAGCGGGAATTGGAAAATGTTTGGGACAATGTATCTGTACGTCAATTAGACGACATTAGACAGAAACCCAGGTATGAATATCGTCCTGTGAATTATAGTGGTAAAAAGAATATTAAGACTGCAATGACTGAAAACGTGAATATTGTTTTGCTGCGAACAATCTTTGATTGGAGTCGCGAAGACGGATTTGTGTGGAGCCAGCAAATTGTATGGAGTGGCAGCTTTGCAGATTGTCATCGGGTACTGCATCTCTTGGAAAACAATAGTAATACCACTAATTCCATACAATTGAAAATTGAAAATTATGATCTTCATCCTCAATTTCGAAAGCGATACCTTACTGTCCATGGGAGTTATCCGTTAGCCCCCGCTATTGCTTCTGTTGACTGTTTCCAAACCGTTACCGTTGCAGCTCAATCCATTGGCGGAGATGATGGTGAGGGCGACATATTGATATGCGCCATTTGTCATGATACGCTGTCCACCGTAACTGAAACAAAACAGTTGTCTTGTAACCACCCTTTTCATCGGAACTGCATTTTACAGTGGTTTTTTACTAAACTTGAATACCCTATGTGCAGGGGGAAAAAACCTTGGGCAATCAACCCTAGGATTCTAGCATGTTCGTGTAAATATTGGCTTTCAACCCTAGGGCTATCCCTTGTAATGCATTGGTGAGAATTCCCACTATGTGCGGGCGTCGTGGTTCATTACGTTGATTGTTTTTTCCCATTAGCATTTGTATATTGAAAATTACTTGAGCAAAATATTGTTTACTGAGTAAATGTATGTAGTGAATGTATATGTGATCGTGTCGTGGATCATTACGTTGATTGTTTTTCCCATTTAGCATTTTTATATTGAAAATTACTTGAGCAAAATATTGTTTACGGAGTAAATTTATATAAAGTGAGAGAGTAAATATAGACGTTAATTATAAATAAAACATTTTAATATTCACATTATATGTATAATAATTTTATAGAGACAAAGTAACAAAAAGTAAGATACTTTTTATTTTACTGATAGATATTTTTCCATTTCTTAGTATAAGAGAGACCTATAGGATCATGGAAAATCATTCCCAAAAAAAATGAAAAAGTAAACCTTTCTTATTCTATTGACAAGCATTTCCTACTTCTTGGTATAAGTGAGAGTGAGTGGCTGAGGTGATTCTTGATGTAAGATATATAATATTAATAACTGAACAAAACATTTATAGTCATATTAAGTGATATATTTTAATAATTATTTAAAACAATTATAAATAACATAAATAAATTAGATTGGTATAAGTGAAATAAATTAGTTTGGTATAAGTGAGAGTGAGTGGCTGAGGTGATTCTTGATGTAAACAAAACATTTATAGTCATAGTAAGTGACATACTCTAATAATTATATAAAACAATTATAAATAATATAAATAAATAAATTAAATAAATTAGTTTGGTATAAGTGAGAGTGAGTGGCTGAGGTGATTCTTGATGTAAGATATATAATATTAATAACTAAACAAAACATATATAGTCATATTCACTGATATATTCTAATAATTATATAAAACAATTATAAATAATATAAATAAATAGATTAGTTCGAGGGATTTAGAAATAGATATGAAAAAGGAAAAAAGTAATGTGATGTATGGTGATGTAAAGTTTTCTCATAGTAAGGTGAGACCTTTCTAAAACTAGTTGAATAATTTTAGCTCTATACAAGTAACAAAATTGAATTTTAAAAGAGTTAGTTTAGAAAAACCCAATCGAGGCATTGAAGGACATGCCAATAATAATTTAAAAAACAAATTTAAATAAAAACAAGAAAAACACATAAAACATTTGAAATGATGTATAAAATCTAGTTAAGTATATGAAAGAGTATTAGAAGTAATAGCTAAAAATTATACGCTAATACAAAACTCATAATGAAATATAGCTTTTCAAAAAGAGAATATTTTAAACATGTTTTGTAGGATTTGAAGGGGATTTACAAACCAGATAGGATAAATATAAATTATTTAGGAAAGAAAAATTGAATATTGGTATATCCATTTAAATAATTTACGAAAGAAAAAGTGAATATTGGCACACCCATTTGGTGAAAAAATCCATATTAGAGAAACATGCTATAGGTTTGTGTGTTCAATGGTTTATATTATATGTATTTTGTTAAAAGTGTACCCTTCACAACATATATATGTGATACATCTCATGAAAAGCATGGTTTAATTTCTGATCGCGCCATAGGCACTCTATAGTTCATTATAAGGAGATGGCACTCTATAGTCCACTATAAGGAGATGTGTAGATGTAATGTGAGAAATTTGATGTAAAATTTTGATATCTTGGAGTATAAGGAGATGTGTAGATGTAATGTGAGAACTGTAATGTAAAATTTTGATATGTCTGAGTATAAGGAGATGTGTAGATGTAATGTGATAAATGTAATGTAAAATTTTGATATGTTTGGGTGTTACATGGTTTATGTTACATGTATTTTGTTAAAAGTGTACCCTTCACAACATATATATGTGATACATCCCATGAAAAGCATGGTTTAATTTCTTATCGCGCCAAAGGCGCTCTATAGTCCACTATAAGGAGATGGCGCTCTATAGTCCACTATAAGGATATGTGTAGATTTAATGTGAGAAATGTAATGTAAAATTTTGATATCTTGGAGTATAAGGAGATGTGTAGATGTAATGTGATAAATGTAATGTAAACTTTTGTTATGTCAGAGTATAAGGAGATGTAGATGTAATGTGAGAAATTTAATGTAATATTTTGATTCAGAGTATAAGGATATGTAGATATAATGTGAGAAATGTAATGTAAACTTTTGATATGTCAGAGTTTAAGGAGATGTAGATGTAATATGAGAAATGCAATGTTAACTTTTGATTCAGAGTACAAGGAGGTGTAGACGTAATGTGAGAAATGTAATGTAAACTTTTGATATGTCGGAGTATAAGGAACATGTGTAGATGTAATGTAAGTAAATATTTGAAATGTATCGGGGTATATATTTATTTATTTACCGAGAGTATGGTAAATAAATAAAATATCTTTTTATACTAACTCATATGGTAAACTATTTCGGGTGGTACGGTAAGTAAATAAATGTAATGTAAGTAAACATTTGAAATGTACAGGGGGAATATTTTTATTTATTTACTGGAGGTATGGTAAATAAATAAAACCTCCTTTGATGCTTACTTTATAAACCTCTTTATATTTAAAGAAAACTTTAAAAAAAAATACCATTTTAATACCATGGGCTAAATACCAAGAGCAAAATACCATGGGGGTATGGTAAATAAATAAATGTAATGTAAGTAAACATTTGAAATGTACAAGGGGTATATTTTTATTTATTTACTAGGTACAGTAAATAAATAAAACCTATTTTTATATTTACTCCATAAACCTCTTTATATTTAAAGAAAAATTTTAAATAAAGTTTTATTTAGGTGAATCCTATGGGAAAATTAACATTTTAATATCATGGGCTAAATACCTTGGGCCAAATACCATATTTATAAAATATAAATAAACCATAGCTATGAGAGAAATATTCAAGTAATACATTAACATTAAAATATTAATATTAATAATATTGTTGTTGTTGTTATTATTACTAAATATAATATTGATATTAATATATTATAATATTAAAATTATTAAATTTAATAACTTTATATTAATAATATATATATACACACATTAACTCTAGATATATATGGGAGGGAAGAACAAAGACATATGATAGAGGTGGAGAAATAGAGGTAGTAACAAGGGAGAGATAATGGAAGAGGAGGAATGAAGAGAGAGGGAGAGGGAGACATAAATATGGAGGTGAGAGAGAGAGATAAGGAGAGAGGGATGGATAAGGAGAAAGGATTGGAGGGTAGAGAGAGAAATGGAGAGCGAGGAAGGATGAGAGGAGGAGGGACGGAGGGATAGAGAGACAGAGTTGGAGGGGGAGAGAAGAAGAAAGAAATAGAGAGTGAGAAGTGAAGAGAGAGGGAGTGACAAGGGAGAGATGAAGAGAGAGTGTGTATGTTTAGGGGTGATATAAAGAGACATAGACATAGTGATGGAGACAAGGGCTGAGAGAAGGAGTGAGAAGAAGAAAGGGAATGATATAGTAACATAGTTGGAGAGAGAGATAGAGTGATGGGGGAAGAGAGAGGATTTGAGGACAGAGAGAGAGGGGGGGTGAATATAGAGGAAGGGAGGTGGTAAAGGGAGAGAGAGGAAGGATGAAAGAGAGGAATTAAGGGAGAGGAAGAGAGTGATGGTGGAATATAGAGGATTGTAGAGGAAAGAGAGAGAAAGAGAGTAAGTGATGGAGGAAGAGAGAGGGAGGTAGGAGAGAAAGGTAGAGAGAGGAAGGAAAAGAGAGGGTTCTTGAGAGAGAGGAGGAGAGAGGGAGGGATAGAGAGTTGGAGTTGGAGGGGGAGAGAGGGAGGGAAAGAGAGATGGAGTTGTATGGGGAGAGACAGAGGGCTATAGACGTGGATTTGGAGGGGGGGAGAGATATGGATAGAGAGATGGAGCTAGATGGGGAGAGAGGGAGGGGAGAAGAAAGACATAAAGAGTAACAAGTGGAGAGAGAGAGGGAGTGACAAGGGAGAAATGGAGAGAGAGTGTGTATGTTTCCAGGTGAGATAAAGAGATAAAGAATAAGAGATGGAGAGAATGAGGGAGAGAAGGAGAGAGAGAGGCATATAGTGAAAAATTTAGAAGGTGAATAGAGAGGGTGTAACATACCCTGATAACCTCGTAAGAAAATGCATGGAGTTAGGAATTTTTTCAAAATATACGAATGCGTAACCTTAAAAATTACCTTTTATATTTCCACATTAACCATTTAAATACCCATCATCATCACTTAGAGAAACATTTAGTAAAAATCATAGTGATTTACACAACCATTAATTGTCCTTGTTGTAGCATATTAAGTTAAATTTCCTGTTATAACTATGTATTGATCCCATGATCATTTTAATTCAATTAGTACATCACCTAATTGATAATATAAACATCACATCATGAAAATGACACAATGAACAATCACATAAATAGACACTGATATACCCTGGAAACCCCGTAGGGTGAAAACCAGCAAACGTTTAATTTTATTATTAAACGCTCGTGAGGGTTGTCACCCCTCACTCAATGGTTATAAGGGAGTCCATACCTTGACCATTGTCATAAAATTTACATAGAAAAATAATCTTAAATGAAACATAACTAGCTATAAGCTATTACAATCATCATGATACCATTTACCCATGAATCATCAATCTTTGTCTTTGTAGTCAAACTGTTTCCTTCAGGGGATCATCGTGCAATTGGAACTACTAAACCTACATGGACTAACAAATCTTTATCTTCCACAATGTTAAACTTTGAAAATTCCTTTTCTCGAGTCATCCTTCTTTCCTGCCATTGTTGTCGTTAGCACACTTGATATCATGATTAGATAAAATATTAATAAACCAATAATCAATCTCTATTTGTGACACTTCAACAAATATTTGTATGCATGTATAAAAGATAACCACATTGACATTAGTTTCCTTATTTAACATCATTTCACATGCATTAGTAACAAATAAATCACTATCAAGCATCCTCTTTCTAACAAACACTAACAAAATCTTGCATGCACTTTCATATTATTTCCAAAAGAAGGCTAACATACTATATAATAATATTGTGCATGCAAATGCATAACAAGATTTCAAGATAACTATCCCAACAAGAAATTTCTCTTTTGCCTACTCTTATGTTTTCTTTTCAAAATGGATTAATGCAATAGATGTTATACTTATGCATGTGAATACATGTTCTTTTCCAAAAACATATTTTCCACCCAAGATCTATTCATAATGGTTATTATGTATAACAATGCCAACTCTATTTCAAACAAAATTAACATACAAGTTATAGTTTTGTGCATGCAATAACATATCTTGTTCTTCCTGCATGTACAACATATATTTCTTTCCAAAAGAAACTAATTAAATATTTCATGGAAAAATAAACACATTTCTTTTCCAAGGGTCAAACGCATACCACTTATTATTTCATGCATGAAAAGTGACATTTCCCTCTCATCCAAAAGATATAACCAATAACTATGCATAATATTATCCCAAGATAAAGCTAATACCATAGCTAATCCCTTTAGGTTTGCAAAATACATATTATTTTTCCCAAAAGAGGGCTAACACAATAAATATTATGTGATTTCATCTTCGTTTTCTCTAGAAATCTAATACTCAAAACTATATTTTTCCCATGCATATAAGCATATATGTTTCTCTAAATAATCTTACATAATAAAGAATGTGATTACCCTTTTCCTCTCCAAGAATCTAATCCAGTAATGCATACAAGGATATATTTTTCTCTTCTATTCATTTTGAAGAGTTTTAACACAATAATTGTTTCCTTGCATACAATTATGTAATGTTCCAAATGGAAAAAAAATAGGCTCAGTAGGGAATATATTAAGATATTCCACTATGGAATCACAGCAATATGGAATTACACCAATAGATCTAAAACAGAGATAGACTGGTAGGGCATTTACTGGATGCATCACCTTCACAAGGAAGGGTGAAATCCAGAGGCTTCCTGGCCCGTTCCAGACTCTGTCTATAGAAGAATGGTGAAACACAGAAAGTGTGGGAATGACACAATCCTCTTAGATTTTTCTACTCTTAGGAACCTTATATATATATATCTAAACAATGGATCCAAAAGAGAAGCAAAAACCAACCAAGGAAGAAACGGGAAATTCCACTCTCAGGAAAATCTGCAATAGGCTCAAAGAGGACGCTATATAAGAAATATAGTGTGAAAATAACATATACCATGGCTGGGTTCCCTTATTTTAGGCTGTGTGGGACCTCCAAGTAGAGTTTCAGCAAAAATAAATGAGTTTAGAGGGTTTAAACAGATCTCCCACAGTCAACACTAGCTGAAAATCAGCTAAAGGATAGAGAAACCCTCCTTCAGGAATTGTGTAGTTTCTACTGGAAGACACTGGAAATCATCCATTAGACTCATGTTACAGTATGGCATCAGGAAATAAGATCTATAATCAAGTTCTTTTGTAGAAGCATTGGATTTACTTGAAGCAAGAGCAAGAATCCTTCAGAAATAATAGCAAAAACAAATGGAAAAGCTGCAGAAAGACTTAAAAACATTTTATATGAGGAGATTCAACTGTTGTAGGTTAATATTCAGATCTACAACT